>JANPWX010000493.1:155714-461919 GCA_024734555.1 Trochalopteron elliotii
TCTATCTATCTATCTATCTATCTATCTATCTATCTATCTATCTATCTATCTTTTATCTCTCCTATTATGAAAAGATACAACATTCCCAGTTCCTAGAATGGCTAAAAATTGGAGTTCAATAGCATTTTAAGGATAAGCACTTTTTTAAAGTATATAAAACAGGAAAAAGGGAGAGCGAAGGAACTTGAATTGAACTATGAGGAGAGGCTGAGAGAATTGGGATTGTCCAGTCTTGAAAAGGAAAAGTTTGGGGTGACCGAATTGTAGCCTCCAGTATTTGAAAAGAGCCCATAGGAAAGATGGAGAGAGACTATTTACAATAGCCTAGAGTGACGGGACAAGACGGAATGGCTTCAAACTGACAGAGACCAGATTTAGATTATGTGTCATGAAGAAATACCTTCATGTGGGAATAGTGAGACACTGGCACATGTTACCCACAGAAGCTGCAGATGCCACATCCCTGGAAGTGTTCAAGGCCAGGTTGGATTGAGCTCTAAGCAACCTGGTCTAGTGGAAGGAGACATTGCCCATTGCAGCGGGGCTGGAACTGGATGGTCTTTATGATGACTTCCAACTGAGACCATTCTGTGATTCTATGATTGATTCTATGGCTTTTTCTTTCGTTTTTTTCTTTTTCATTGAAAGATACCCTTTGGACTGAGCATACCTAGAAGAAGTACAAACAAGGGAAAACATACAGATATAATTCACAAAGATATGAGGAAGAGACCTCAGTAGTCCCATCACAAGTCTCCCAGTAAGACCTGGGGACGGTGGTGATTCATTGTGGCACCCCCAGATTCTCATTCTGACACCCAGAGTGGCTTAAGAAAGCACAGAAAAAACATTTAACAGGAAGGAGGCAAGTTGTTCTAAGTCCTTTTTGCATTAAAATTTCAAAGTTATTACTAATTATTTGTTCTTGCATTCCTTTGAACCATTGCACTTCAATGATAATTATTAGTCTAGTTAAATTATATGTATTGTTATGATTTTAAATAGGTCACAAAGTAATCTTTGGCTCCATTTCTTTAATGAGTTTCTTTTTCTCTCAAAAAGACACCAAAAAAACCTGTATGAAAATAAGAGCTTTAAACTGCAACCCATGACCCAGGAAGTGATGTCTTTGTCTTTTGTGTATTTCTGCATGAAGTTAGTAAGAGTGTTTCTCTTGTATACTTTTGGATTAGGAAGTCAAAGTGAAGAAGAGACTTAACTTGCATGCTTTCCTTCTATATATTTTTCTCCCCATTACTGTTCATATTGAATAATTTACTTAAAATATAACAGCTTAAAAAGGATAGATTAGTAAATGCCTAATAGATGGCACTTTGTCTTTATACCCAAGTATCTGTCTATAAGTTATTTTGGTACCATTTCAGTCCATTTCTCCAGTTTTTAAGGTGTATTGGGATAGTGGATTTTGTGTACTTAAGGATGGGTTCCCTCATCCCATGAGAAGTAGCCGAGTGATGTTAACAGCCTCAGTCTAGGAGCATTTTTGCTCGAGAAGGAGTCCCAATAGGAGTGCAAAAATGTGTATTTGCCCTCTGTGTTACCTTGTTCTGCTGGGCTTTAGCACTATAATTTCCTTTGGGATTGCTTTCATCTACAATCCATGAGCTTTTTCATTTGTGCATCTTGTCTGTTCTGACAGGTTTGTTAGCCCCAAGTTGTTTTCTCTTCATACTGTACCTCTGACCAACTCCTGAGCCATTCCTTCTTTTCCCTGAGTCAATCTGGAAACTTACTCTTGAGAAGCTTTCTGATCAGCACTTTTCATCACCTCAAACTGTCCTGTTGAGCAGCAAAACTGAAAACCACTGTGATTACCAGTTTAGACTTTGTAATTCTAAACATTAATAGCTGGTATAAACACTTTCCCCCTCCTATGTATTTCACTTTTTTTTTTCTTGTTTGTGTTTACTCATTTGGGGGGTTTTTTTGTGTTTGTTTGGTTTTTTACCTTTTGAAGGGGGTGTTCTTTTTTAATTTTTAGTTTTTAATTTTTAGTTTATAACAGATTTCATTTACATTCTGATGCATTGCCAAGGGCAGGAAGAGAGAGAAGGAAAAAGGGCTTT
The DNA here is from genome assembly GCA_024734555.1 of Trochalopteron elliotii. Lineage (NCBI taxonomy): Eukaryota > Metazoa > Chordata > Aves > Passeriformes > Leiothrichidae > Trochalopteron > Trochalopteron elliotii. The sequence continues at coordinate 157,802 of JANPWX010000493.1, forward strand.
CTTGGATTTTCATTTTTCCTCCTTGTGTAAGTGCTTGGTCAACATGGCTGTCCCCTTTAAACTTCAGGTTTTTTAGTGACGTTCTAAGAACAGTTGTATTACAAGGCAGGCTACATTTTCAAATAATTTTATCCTTTTTTATATTTTTGTCCTTTACTTGCTGAACCCACAAATAAGATACTACATAAAAATGATTGTTCAATAATTATAGAGTCAATTTCTTATTAATAAATGTCAAGTGTGGAGAGATTCCATGGCACCTCATCCATCAGTGCACTTGTCTCTATATTCTGTACATTATATCATCAACTGTCCTTAAAAAGCAGTGTAGTCTGGTGATATGGCTTGGGGAAATGGACTATAGCTTATCTCAGTGATGTCCCTGAATTGTGTTGTGTCTGTGACCATTTTATATCACTGCAGTTTGCCTCTCTGCTTGCAAAAATGAGGATACTGCCTCCTGCAGAATCCTCTGGTTCTCTGATTGAATAAAGACTTAACAGAGTTGGGATTTTACTTTGAACATTCTAAGACTTTTGTCTTTTCACTCAACAAGTTAAAGAAGTACTCATCATTCTTCTTGTTACAGACACAGGGCTCAAAGTGCACAACAGTATTCTCCCCATACCAACTTAAATTATATTTTGAAAAAAGGTCTTGTCTTATTTTACCAAGAACTCCAACGACTTCTTTTGTCATCCTGATACTACAAAATGCCTTACTTGTAGTACAGATTTTTGTAGCTGGGTAAGATGCTGTACTGAGAAATTTCCATGAGGCTGCTTTATTTATATTAACTTGTTCCTGAATTGAACTAACATAAGTGTCAATTCTCTGGTGTGAAAAGGAAACACTTTTTGCTCTTCAACCTATATTTTCCTCAGACAAGGACAGTAGTCAAGGAGCTACTAAGCAGTATTCCAATCACTTTTTGTTCTTTGCTTAGAATTACTGCCTGTCTTACCACCTTAAGGACCTTGTTCAGTTGCAAGTAATATCAAAGGGAATCTTTTGAAGGCCATCAACAACCATTTACAGATTGTCATTAAACATTGAAAATGTCAGATTACTCATTACTCTGTTGATCCATGGCATTCATAACATAATATGCTTTATTGAGTTCTGTGTATTTTTAACCCTTTAAAAAATATATGGTTTGGCCATATCATAAAAGCACTCAGTTATTTTTGATTCTATGTATCTATCCAATTTCTAACAATTTTGCTTCTTCTTTACCTTTCTAATTATCTTTAATTTGCTAAACTATGTCTTCCATAAGTTTTTCTTGCTGAAATCAGGATAGACTTCTTCTCATCCCTAACTAGTTTCTTTCACAATATGAGTACTTTCCAGTCTCAGTAATACGAAACCATTTTTTCACCATCAGTTTATGTACTTGAGAAAAAAGATGCTTGTTACTGAAGCTTTTATCATGCTTTGAGAAGGAGAGAATGAAATTAATTTAGATAAATGTTTATGTTTATTAACCTGCTTCAGGATACTTTATCTCAGTGAAATAATACTGTGGCTCTTAGAGAATAATTTTAATCTAATTGTTGGTATCTGATTCAGTTATTTGTAAAGAATATTGATTGTCAGCTTTTGTCTGCATTCTTGCTACCTAAAGTGCATAAAACACCCTGTAATCTAGTGACAATGGATGGTGCAGTTACACTGATGCAGAGTTCAAACTTGAATGCCCATAACTCTTTCTACAAATAAATTGTTTAATTTTGATTTCCTGGGCATAGATTATGAAGACTCTTTTGTACATTTTTGAAGTACTAATTCTCATTTGGTGTTAAGGGAGAGGTACATTTCAAGTAACTGAGGTTGTATTTATTATTGACACCTTAATGAAGGGATGGGACCACTGGAAAGCTATTAAACGATTTATTACTCAGACAAACATCAGCCTCATAGGTCATGAGATTTTGGAGGAGTAACAAGCACAAAGCAGTCACAAGGGTTTTTTTGTTACAAAGCAATATATAACATTCTGATCCAATGGAAAGTTGCCACAGAGTTTATTTTGTTTTTCTAACTCATCATCTTTGCTTAATTCTTCTAGTGTGTCTATCCTTCACCCAATAGCCTGCTACCTCAGGTACAATCATATACTTCTATTATGACATCTAAACTCTTAGCTTACTCTATAAAATCACATTACTACACTATAAAACCCTTCACCATCTTACCCAATACAATTTCTTCCTTATTTAAGGCATACTCTTATTTGCAACTATAGGGACATAAGTTTATAATTTTTCTGCTTAATGTCTGTGTACCTTTATTATTACATCAACACAAGCTTCTCCCAAGGCTGCAAATCAAACCCTTCAGTATCTGTGGAAGATTCTATCTTTCCATTTCCCACAGTATTTATTTGAAGTAGTCTTTCATTCAGTGTAAATGCTGTGGAACAGCAAGCACAGAACTGGCAATTCTTTATGGTTTTATGCTGTAGCTAAACATTTACCTTTTTATAAGGTGAAGATCAAAGTTTCTCCTAAGTTTAGTTAAACCAGAATGTCATATTTGATGCTTGCTACAGGAGTAGCCTTCAAGTCAAGAGAAAAATATGTCTAGAAGAGATCAGCAAGTAAAGATATTTTAAAAATAACATTGTCCTTTGCTGAAATATTTACCTGACTAAACAAAATCTATAGTATTTTGAAGAAAATATTGAAGTGTGTTTTTGTTTCTTTTTGTTTGGTTGGGGTTTTGTTTTTGTTTTTGTTTTTGTTTTGTTTTTTCTTATTTGACACACAGCTGCTCCAACTGCCCTTCCGGGTTGTGAGAAATGGTTTTCAACATGGTGGGTTTTGATTTTTATCTTAAGAGTGCCATTTGTAGTGGACAGCACCATAAGGGTATGAAATTATCCATTCATTATAGAATTTTATATGGACTCCTTCATTACATTTGCCCCCATGATTTGTAGTACCTAAGTGCTTAAAAATAAAACGTCTTTACAAGCAGCCCAACAGAATGCTTTGATGACCCTCTAGGTAGAAATTACACAATATTGAACATTCTGTCATTTTAGTATTCACACATTATTTTTATGTAACATTCTATCACACAGATTTTCAGCTAGAAAACCTCCCACTAAATGATGGGGCAGTAATTTGCATTAAAGGGCTCCTTTTGTCTCTTCTGATTAGCAGCAGCACTTTTCTAGTTGAAATTGTGGCTTGCCATGACAGTTACATGTGATGAATAATCTTGTTTTTTTGCAAAGTCCCAGGACATCAAACACCACTCACACGTTTAATCTAGCAATTTAGCTAGCATTGTTCATGTGGAAATCCAAGTGTCTTTTGCACACAAGTTTCTTTGTTAGCCATCTTAAAGATGGGAAAACAAGATTGACTGTGCTTCAAGGACAGACAGAATGAAAACAGTATTTCGTCACCCAGTTTGGATTACGTGGTTTACTATAATCCCAGTAAGGAAAACATTCAGGCTCTGTGAAGGGAAATTTTAAATGCTGTTTATCAGACATCCTGGTCAGGATCACTGTGCTTTCTTGCCGTTGGGCATTGTGCAGCTCCCTGGTGTGCTAAGCTCTGGTCCATAGGAGCAGTGTGACAAGCCCAGGAGGTACCACTGAAGGGCAAACATGTGGGTTTAGGAGGCTTCAAATTAAGAGGGACAAGTGCATCTTAAAATACAGATCCTACCTAGGCTTGCACTGCAGCATCTACCACAGTCAAAATCCTCCTTTTTTTTTTTTTTGACAGAGTAAAGTTGCAGGAAAACAATGGTTAATCAGACTCAAATTTCTTTCAAATCGTATTTATCATCTGGCAGTGCTGCTACAAACATCTGAGAACCTTTAGCATGAAATTTGGTTTCATATCAGATTTGTGGATCTTTGGTTTTACAGCTTGTCCTTCTCTACTAAATTGCTATGCAAATTGAGTGTTTGACATGCTGTGTGCTCACACCAGCAAGGGACAACATCTCAGTCCAACTGAGTTTTCTCTGCAAGGACAGAAGCCAATTCTGTGTTAAAACACAGGAATGTGACATAATCTTTTTGACATCTTCTGCATTAAGGTGCTCATGACTTTGGAATAGGTTTGTTGGAAAGCCTCCAGCTTGCGTTGCTTTTTGTTGTTGCTGAGTTTCAGCAAAGGCAGCAGGTCTGATTTGCACAGGCAGGGAGAGCAGACAAAAGATATGCTCAAACAGGCCAGTTTCTTCAAGGATGTTTCTTGGCTGGTGTTTTAAGATATCCAGATCTAAATCAGCTTTGCTCTAGTTCCTGCAACCTAAAATAAGACACGAAATGAAGCAGTTTTTCACTTGGGATTAAGAATACTTCCACAGTCTTTTTAAAGTAGGAGAAATTTCTATCCAAGGAACTTAAGAGGTTTGCCTTATGAAATTTTGTTGAACCACAGATTAAGGTACTACAGTAATTCAGTATAATAAGTATTCTAAGGAAATATTAGGGAATGAGAAGGCATTCTGCAATTTGAGTCTTCAGCTCTCTGCACCCTGTGCTTGGGCATTATGAGACGCCTTTCAGAATGCACCAGCCTGCTCAGACACTGTAAAAGAAAGAGAAATATAAACAAAGAAATAATTGGACACATTCATCCTCTAGTATGTGTAGCTCTTTGTGGTTTGTTATTAGCCAAAGAATGATCAGGACAGTACTTGACATTTTATCTAAAATCTATTAACAGCGTGAGGCTCCTCTAATTAGAATGTTTCTGGGTCTTCTGTACATGTCTGGGTTGTGTGGCTTGTGGTGAATATAGTCATCAGTGTGGAGCTCCTCAGTAGTAGTTCCATTCTGTCAGTTTAGCATTCAAGTGTTGCTCTGTCTAGCTGTGTTATATATGAGAGATGATTAAATATAGAATCATAAAATGATTTGGGTTCTCTTGGGTATTAGATTTCTTCCTTTTTTACTTACAGATTTTTTTTTTCCTATAAGTTGGTAGGAAACTAACAACTGGGTACTTATGGGTACGTAAGCAAAACAAAAGTGGCTAAAGGAGAGGAGTGTATCATCTGCCTACACTTCTTTTGTATCTGAAAGTTTCTCTCGGAGAGGGAAGATACCGTGAATTTTGGGGGCAGGAAGAGGATGGAGCTGGGGGGGCAGCTGCTCTCGCTCTCGACATTGGCAGGAGGAGGGTGAAGCTGTTGCTTACTGCTGGGAAAATTTGCTGTCACTACTGGAGTCCAGTCCTAGGGACCTACCACCATCTTCTTGCATGTCCAGGAATCCTGAGCTCACCTTTTCCTGCCCTGCTGGAGCCGGGCCATTGCTGTCCTGCCCCTGCTACTTCCTGGCACTGCTGTGGGTCTTTTCTACACCATAGCCCCGCACTGCCCTGCCTTGCTGGGATGTCCTGCATTTCCAGCTACCACCGTGGAGCTTCTGGTACATCTCATCCACCAGCCCAGGATTTCTGCTCATTCCTGCTGTTCCAGCTTGGTGCTCCTCAGAATCCTGCAGGGGCACCTGGATCAACCTGTCCCAGGGTTTTTTGAAGCGAAGCCTCTCCTCCATCCCTTCTCAGCTGAGAAGGCTGTCATGAGGTTCCTAGATCTGTTGTGTAGTTAATGCCATAGTTATTGTTGTTTGTTATACATACTAGTAGAAAACTTATTCCTACACCTCATATCCTTGCCTGAGAGCCCTTTAATTTCAAAATTGTAATCATTCAGAGGGAGGAGGTTTACATTTTCCATTCCAAGGGAGTCTTCTGCCTTCCCTAGCAGACACCTGTCTTTCAGACTAAGACAGGTCCAAAGGGACCTTAAATATCCTTTAGTTCCAATGTCCTGCCATGGGAAGGAACACATTTCACTAGACCAGGTTGCTCAGAGCTCCATTCAACCTGGCCTTGAACATTTCCAGGGATTAAGCATCTCTGGGAAACCTACTCCAGATTCTCACCACCCTCACAGGGAAGAATTTCTTCCAATTTTTAATTTAAACATACTCTCTTTTAGTTTGAAGCCATTCCCTGTAGCAGAATTTCTTAGAGAATGAGGGCATGATCTATATTTGAAGTGAAGTTTGAACTACCCTAGCCTGGGCCTCTCTCTGGGGCCTGTGAAGTCTGTGACACAGTTAGAAATTAGCCTGTGAAACGTGTGGCACAGTTAAAATTAGATGTTAAGGTGTTAAAGAGGGACACTGGGTTTTCTGGAGGTTAATAGGTACAGTTATTAGTGTAGACACTTCAGCCACCTTAAGGATGAGTTAAACAATGTTTGTTTGCATTTTTCCCTGTGCTGTATGCCAATGAGAATGTAACTGCAATTGTAAACTATATAGAAGTGTATATAGCCTGCCATTTTAGACAAAATAACGGAGAACGTAGCATTAACCATATTGGCTGGATCTGCGTTGCTCTCATCCAACTTCCCATTATTTAAAGGGTTTCCCTCACTTTAATTCCCCCCATTCTGTCACTTCAGACCCTTGTAAATAGCCTCTCTTCATCTTTCTTGTGGGCTCCTTGGAGGTACTGAAAGGCCACAACTAGGACATCTCAAAGCCTTTTCTTCTCCAGGCTGAAAAAATCCCTATTTCCCAGCCTTTCCTCATAGCAGAGCTGCTCCATCCCTCTGATGACCTTGGTGCCTCTTCTGGCCTGGGTCGAACAGGTCGCTGTCCTGTGCTGGGAGCCCAGAGCTGGTTGCAGCCCTGCAGGTCTCATCAGAGCAGGGTAGAGGGACAGAATCCCCCATTTTCTGCCCAGTGTGTATATATGGTTTGTTTAGAGGGGCTAGAGGCAATTCAAAAGCTGTCTGGATTATTAGAGCATTAAGTGTAAACTACTGTGTGTAGTGATAAGTCCACATCATTTCTCATATTTTTATTTTCTTGACAACATAAAGTATGTGGTTACTTAATCTTCATTTCTTTCTCTTCTGTGACATGATAATAGCAACTTGTCAGTTATTCTTCCATGTATCACTAGTATGGAAAAAAGATACACCATGCTTGGGTTTTCATTTCCCCCCTAGTATCTCCATTACAGCTGTTCAATGGTTTGTATTTCTGAATTTATTACCACTTTTTAAGTCTCAAAGATGGGTTAAAAGCAATATTTTATGATACAGTAATTAATATCATCACCTGCTCATTGTCAGTTTTAAATTTACATCTTTAAAACAATATCAAAATATTTGAATTCAAATTCTTTTAGGTTTTCTCTTCTGAACCTACACCTGCATACAGTCCTGTAAGATAAGGGCAATCAATGAGCATGGCAATGTTATGTAAAATTATAACTCTCATTCTGGATGGTGTTTTCATTACATGCATGACTTTAACATTCAGATTTTGGCATTCTGATCTGGTAAGATGAAAAATGTTTAAAATCCTAATTTTACCATATTTATTCTGACATAACTTCCATAACTTTCAGTTGTGAGCATCTGTGTCCAATTAGGCTATTCAGATTTCCTGTGAACTGCTATACAAGAGCCCCTGTCCAGGTCAGTAAACTGAGCCAATTCTGAATAGAAGTCATTTGACTAACAAACTTCCAGAGCAATATCTCAGATACGTGCTAGAAGATAAAATACATTCATGGTGCCTTAGAAACATGCAACCCCTTCCTACTATGTACAAAAAGAGTCATGTCTCTTGGATCAGATTTATTTAATTTAGATAAATTTAGAAGGCAATCTTAATGAATCTTAATGAATGAGAAGTTATTTCACAATTGGGTGCATAAATACAAATCTACACTGTAAAAAATGATGTGGTTGCAACACTTTCAGACAATACCCCTGTGACCAAGTATATAAAATAAATTTATGAGTACATGAAAAAAAAGTAGCAAGAAAAAAATCAGATTTTCCATTGTGTCCTTTAAATTTTGTTGAGAGAATCATGTGATGTAGTTAAAAAAGTAAAAGACATTTCAAGCATTTGGAAGCCTTATTTATGTTCAGGATACCTTCTTTCAGAAGAGTTATGCATCTCTTGAAAAGATGAAAGGAGTCTAAATCCCTTGCAAGCAAAACCCGCTGAAACAGAAAGCACTGCTATATAGATGAAATATCCTCTCTGAATGTAAACTTTTGGCTCCAAGGGTAAGGTTTTGTTGTTCTACAACCTTCCTGTGCTGTCTCAATTAATGTTTGACTTTAATGTATAGTGATAAAAACTTGCTGGTGATCTTTGTAAGGGAAACATGAAATCCCCAAAACACAGTTGACAAATAACGGGGTTTACTGTCCCATTTCCTTTTCAGACTGGTCCTGGATGAACAGCATTTGTTAGATAAGTAATTGAAAGGCCTGAGTGCTATTAGCCTTGATGGTAGGAAGGATGAGTCTGGGCTGGGAGGAGAAGACATTCTGTGCTCCCTAGTAACAGAAATTTGCTCTCACTTTCACGTAGCTTCTTTTTCCCACCCCCTCTTACTGGAGACGGTAGGGTTTTAAACTGAGAAAAATGTCATATCCACGTTGAAGTCAAGTGTGGTGTGTCTTTATTCAAACTTTGAGATTCATGGAAAAATAATTGAGAAACAGAGAAAGAAATGAGGTTCAAGTAACCATGTAAAAGAGTTCCAGACTCAAATGACTTGACATTGTTGAAACAGCCATGATATTTTTTGCCCACCATGCTTACAAAGGGGGAAGATATAAACTTTAGATTATAGTATTTAACTGCTGATAATATGGCAACTAGAAAATAACAGGGAAATTATTTCTAAGTAGTTCCCTGCAGCTTTTGCTTTAAGTCACCTTACTGATGTCTTGTCTTGTTTTGCTCCTGCACTTAAATCTCATTCATCTAAACATTAACATTTAAGGTTAAATTCAACAAATTGCCAAAGTTGCAATTTACTGCACTGACTTCAACTCACTGAAGTGCTTTCCGTAAGTTTTATGTATCAACTGCTCTCTTTGCCCCTTTTATGTCAGAAGATGTCAAGTGAAAGTCATTAAACAGGATTAAAATTTAATTGCTTTCTTTTTCTTTTGGAAAGTGGACAAATATTACACAGTTAGTTTCTTTTCATATTTACCATCATGTATACATTTTTTGTTGTCATCACTTTTTTTCTTTAAAAAGTCGTTTCAGTCCAAACCAGAAAAAAATGAACAGAAGTTGTATAACCTGGAAATAAACTCTTTACCAGTAATACCTGTCAACACTTTAAATGACAGATGTTACCTACAGGTTCTTTTCTTAGAAAGCAGGTACTGCTGTTCAGATAAAATGTCTGTTCAGACTCGATGAAAAATACAGGTTACATTGGGTACCCCATCAATTGGCAGGCAATACAGGGGTCCTTCGGCCTGTCAGGACTCTTTCTTCATGCCTCCCTGGATCCACTTCTCTCTTTATTAACCAGAAGAAGGGCTTTTGATGACTTTATTCCCTATAACTAGTAGGGGCAAAAAATTGTTTCAGAAAGAAGACATTTCTGTTTGAACAACAGTTAGTCCATCCTTGAGAATGATTACAGATATCAAATATTTCTATGCAATGATATGTTGCATATATATCAAAAGTTCTTTGTCTTTTCTTGTGTCTTTATCTCTTTAGTGAGACAGAGAAAACACTTACATTCTCATTTTGCAGAACCAAAGAATCCTAAAATGGTTGAGGTTGGAATGGACCACGAGTCATCTGGTCGAACCCCTGCTGAAACAGGGTCCCTCCAGAGCACATGGCACAGGATTGCATCCAGGTGGTTCTGAAATATCTCCAGTGAGGTAGACTCAACATCCTCTCTGGACAATCTATTCCAGTGCTTGGTCACTGTACAGGAAAGTTCTTCCTCATGTTCAGGTGGAACTTCCTGTGCATCCATTTGTACCTCTTGCTTCTTGTCCCATTGCTGGGCACCACTGAGCAGAGCCTGGTCCATGCTCTGACCCCTCCCTGCAGGCACTGACAGAAATTGATGAGGTCCCCTCTCAGTTGTCTCTTCTTGAGGCTAAACAACTCCAGCTCCCTCAGCTTTTCCTCGTAAGAGAGATGCTTCTATCCCTCAATACAGAAATGTAGAAAAATAATATAGAAATAAGAACTTCTTTTAAACCACAAGATACTGATTCCGTTCTTGTATGCATAGGAGGTTCTTTGGAAATTGTCACATTAAAGTCATTAGTATCATGTGGGAGATAACATTATTCAACATGAGAAAGGATAACAAAAACTAGGCTGTAATGTGAGTAACAAGATTCAGAATTTCAGATCATAATGTTTACATCTCAAATCATCCATTAAGGCTTCTTGTAGCTTGGTAATTAATTCAAAATCAATACAAATTCTACTTCAAAGAACTGAAAGGGAGACAAGAGTGCTAAAGCATGAGGGAATAGAGTTATGCAAGGTGACCTATTGGAAATTACATTCTAAAAGCAGAAAATATAATCTATATTTTTTTTAATGTGTTCAGAGTCAGCAATTTGGATAACTAAGTGCATATAATTTCATAGGCAGTTATGTCATTTCTGTCTCTATAACAGAAAGAAATGTTTTCCTTGAAGCTGATGTTTAACAGTATATGAGCATATCTTTGTCTTCATAACTGTAAAAAAATAAAGTGTATTTTTCAAATTTTGAGCATAAGGAGTATAAAAATACTCTAGCAAGATGTAACAGGAATGCAAAAACAGGCCAAATTAAAAACTACCAAGCAATAAAACTTATCATAAAAGATGATAACTTCCCCCTTAAAGGTTAAATTTGTTTATTATGCAACCTCTGACTTTACTTGCATGCATCAATTATATATTCTATATTTGTAATAAAGGCAATAGAAAATTGCAGCACACTGAAGGTTCCACCCATTATTCTGATTCAAATCACACTTTTAAGTATTTAATAAAAGTTATAAAAGAAATAAAATCACACAATGTATCACTTCTTATTCATTATAAATTCTACCTGTTAATGGTAAGTGGAAGTACTCTAATTCTAGAAAAGGAAATTTGTTCTCATCTTGTGCATTTAGAAGATATGAGTCATCATTATTCCTTTTTCACCTGGCAAGGTCAATTTGCTTTCTTCCTTGTGTGAAAGAGTAGGCAGACTTCATAAGAAGCAAAGCAATATCAGAAAAATGCAATTGCAAAACCATAAGTAGTAGCTTAACAAAATAATACTTTTGGATGTAAACTACAAATTAACCTAAAAGCAGAATGACTGAGATTCAAAATCAATTCAGTGCCTTTATTTTTTAACATTTTGTTTTAAATTAAGCTGTTTGTAGTTTGAATATTCTATGCATCCAAAAGAGCTGTCTGCTTGCTCACTCTGTTTAACAAAATGGGTGCATATTTTTGCTGTGTTGCTCAAGGCAACAACATCTGGCACTAAAACTTGTCCTTTGTTAGTACTGATCTAATGTCAAATCCTCCCCCAAAAAATTAATAATCTGTGTTGAGAGGAATGACAGATTTGTCTTTACAAACAAGTAGTGGGTCTGCTGGTAGATAAAACTAGCACTGAGACATAAAAGAAACAATGGGAAGGATTCCACTGATTGATGAATGGAAAAGATGATATTTGCCTTTACAAACAAACTGTAGGTTTGCTGATAAATGAAACTGGATATTGAAAGATGGAAGAAACAATGGGAAAACCCCATAAATTCCATAAGAATTGAAAATTTAAAAGGGGGGTTATCCATTAAAGGGGAATATTAGGTATTAGGCACTCTGGGAAGTCTGTACCTCTCAAGTGCCTCAGCCAATGGGTAAAGAGAGAGGGAAATGTGGCCAGGAAATCTGGATAAATAGGAGGCTGTGTCCTCCAAAATTTGAGAGACCCCAGGGGAAATGCCCCATGGCCTCTCCTTTTATTCGAATAAAGTAAAAGGACTTGTCTGTCTCCTTTTTGGACATAAACCTCCGGCGTTTGTGGATTAATTTTCCTAACAGTGTCATTTATATGAAAGTTAGATGCATCTCGTTGCTCAAACTAGACTTGGACACACTGTGTAAAAGTGCACTACATCATATAACTGTGTGACAGTTTCTGTGTAATAAAAATTCCACGTACTTTTCCTTTTTTAAAATCCATGCCAGGAGAATCTGACTTCTTTTCCAGCTAGCTGAGAATACGTCTGTAGATCTGTGGAGTGAACTGAAAAAAATTAATATATTTTACAAGTCAGGTCTTCAGTAATGTTCTGAGCTATCTGTGTGCTCTGGGAGAATCTTTATTCCTGGACAAATATATGGTTTATCTGGTCCCTTCTTTCTACTGAGAGTCCCTGTAATATACCTGATCTCTTGTGACAAGAATTTTTAAGTGTTACATTTTGTTATTCCTTTGACACACTGTTCTCTGGGTAATATCACATTCAGAAGGTAGGAAATGTCCAAAACCCCCAAAATACTAGATCCCCCAAAAATATGTTAAAAATTAGATTAATGATGCTGATTTATAGTTTAAGGTACTGCTGGCCACCAAAATTAAATAAAACTTATTTCCAAAGGTATGGGGTTGTATTTTGTTTTCATGAAGGAATAGTGAAGCACAGTGGAATAAGGACCTGATAGTAAATCAGGAACTGCAGTTCATTTCTGTGCCAGTAAGTCATTTTGTACTTTGGGGAGAAACAGAGGCAGTTAGATTTTAAAAAAGCAGCTGTTTTCCCCAGGAGGAGCTGTGAATCCCTGAAAAAGTCTGTAAAACCTCGACGTTGACTCAGCAGGAGACTACAAGCTGGCAAACTACTAACAAACACAAACACACCCACACACCCCCTGTTCCCACTTCAGCTCCAAGGACCTTGGTATTTGTTTCCAAACCAGCCTTTTCATTGGTTTCACTTAGTGAGTCAGTGCTGTATTTAGTCAAGGCTTTACAGCAGGACATGAGTGAGGAAGTGGTGCTGATGTGACTCATTCACTGGTGTTTGGTCATCGTTCCCTAATTTTGAAGGAAATACTCAAGAGGTCAAGATTGCTGTGTCAGGAGCTACTGGCTCTTCTACAAGAATGCTGTAGCAGACATCTAAGTGTGATTAACTGAATAAATGTACAAGCCTGAGGGCAACATCCTTTTAGGTGCCACATAGGAGAGAATTTAAACCACTACTTGTTCAGTGTTAAGTAGTTGACTTATGGTCAGTGCCACTTTCACACAAACAACTTAAAACTCTCTCTAGGGGCAGGGGACTTCATGCTTTTCCCTTTTCTTAACTAGGATGTTAAAAAATGATTTTTTAATTCTACTGAAATGTCATATAATGTTATTTAGTCATTACTAGAGAAGCTGGATTGCTTTCCTTGCATTTAAATCTGCAGTTATAAGTGCAGAAGCATGGCAACATGATAATGTAATTTTTTAAAACTTTGAAAATAAATTAAACTGTCAGCTTAGACATTACAGCAATGATCACGACAGTGCTGTAGAAATTAAAAGCGCATCATTACCTATGGAAGTGCAGAACATCATTGCAAATCTCAGTCTTTCTTCTTCCGAAATAGATGACAAACAAAATGGTTGATCACCCATTTCTCATGCAGTCTAGCAGAAATATTGCAGCTATGTATTTTGGAGGCCTCTCGTGCTTTGACATCCACTTCAAATAGTTGTTACTATCACCACTTTTGAAGTCATGGAAACAAAACTGATGTTAATAACAGAAATAATGAATAATATAAGCATGTGTGATTTAACTACAGAATATTTTTTTGTTTTCTTTTTTTTTTTCCTTAAGAGTAATATCCTTTTTTTATTATATACACATAGAATATAAATCTTTGCAGAGAAACATTATTGGTCTAGCAGGAAAGACAGTTTTCATGGGAATTTCATTTTCTTTCCAGGAAGCGCTGGGGCTATATGTGGTAGTGTCTGCAGCTGTCTTTCTGTGTATGCAGAGTATTTCTAGCCTACAGTGACTTTCTGTGCATACAACTTTGACAGCTTTAAAAGCCTTTACAGGGTTCCTCTTCCTGAGGATGCGGAAGTGTCCAGACTATTATAAGATTTTAAAATGAAAACAGAACTTTGAAGATTTAGGTTAACATTTTCGCAGAGCTGTTGCATGTGAGACTCGCTGAAGCAGTCTCTTAAACCATAAAATCATATTAACCTAAATTTGAACAAATGCATTTTGTCTCTCCAGCTAGCAGTATGATGTCAGACAGTACTGTAATTTTAAAAAATGAAGACTGAGAAAATGTCTGGTTTCTGTAATGCAGAAAATACTATTATCTGATATTTAAAAATGGGTTACCTTTAGATACATGAACGCATTTACTCTCAAGTAAAGCTTATGGATGACTACAACAGTCTAGAGAAGATAAAAAATATTTCAAAACCTTTTACCTTTCTGGCATTTCAGCTATTGAAGGCTGTTGAAAGATCTTCTTGTATTTTTAGAAGCTATGGAAAAGAGATTACAAGAAGAAATTGAAGAGAAGATTGCTAAATTGCATGAAAAACATGCTTCCTAATGTTGCAGTGCATGATTGAGGTTTTCAAATTTGTATCTGTATTTTGTTTACTTGCCTGTATTTGGTAGATTCCTTCCAAAATACCCTCACCCCTGTACCCAAAATATCACCTGGTATCACCCTGTCCTGGACCCACCCCTTTCCTTCCCCTGTTGGCCCAGAGTGTGCTCCTTCCAGGCTGCAACCTGGTAAAAGAGGCACAGGGGTCAAAAGCCTGCTGTTCTGGCAAGTGCACTCCTGGCACATGGAGCTGCACAGAATAAACACCTTCCCAACCCAAGCCAGAGCCCGCTCCGTTCTTCCAGCCTTAACCACGCTCAGCAAGCAGGATTGCGGGACTCGCAAACTATTTTGGGTGTTCTGGGAACTGCTTTAGCCAGTAATCGGCTCCTCCTGAGGGAAACCCACTTCATCCTAATATAAATAAGTAAAGAAACATGGTTCATTCCCAAGTGAAACAATTCATCCCAGGTTCTATTAAGAGCTGTTTAATACATATATATTGCTATTTTTTTTAGTATCTCTCCTCTCTTCAGACATGTCTAAATCTGTGAAGTTTTGAAATGCAACTCTAAGCATCAACTAGGGACAAAACTGTGCTCTAAAAGAGCAATACCCATGCCCTTAAATTTTTCAGAAAATTCTCCTTAATTCTTTGCTGTCATTTTTTTCATGTAATACTGCTTTGATTTTCATCTCTTATAGCAGCTTATACAGAATGGTTTCCAAGTGAAGTAATTATAGAATTAAAGTTAGCATTGAACAACAGAAAAAAAATTAAGAGAGGTTTGAAAAGATACTGTTTTCCGCAGAGATTTCAATTGAGATTGAGCACTGTAGAAGTGAATAGTCATTGAAAACTTCTGGATATGAAGAGCTGCAAATAAGAAGAGATTCCTATACTATCACTGCTAATTCAGTCATAGAACAAAACAAAGGAATAAGCATTTGCTGTATTGCCTTGGAAAGTAGATGATGTAAGACCAAGGGACAGTCTGGAACAAAACCATGTTAAAAAAATCCCCAACAAAAATATGTCCAAAACCTAACCCCACCAAACTTTGCAAGTAAAACCAACAAAAATGACTGACAAAGCCTTATTTTCTCCCTTCCTTCCATTTTGAGAACTAGTTCATTTGTTGCTGTGGGCTTTGTCTGTTTGTGAGTTCTTCCAGTCTCAGTGGTGATTGTGTGAGAAGTTAGAGAGGGGCACACTTGCAGAGGGTAAGTTCTCAGAGAAGACAGAAGACAACAGGTCAGAATTATTTCATAGATAATGTCTTGGAAGGATGGCCTCTTGCAAGAGCATCTTCTGTACATGCATGCAACAGGGAAGAAAGTATGAAAAAAATTAAAATCAGGGATGTATTGAAATAATTGAGGTTTCTGGTGCAGAATCCTGCTTTCCTCCTCTAAAAGTGTCTAGAATCTGGCAATGCTAAGTTTCTTCTCTGACTTAGCCAAGGTTCAGCAGTCTCGATAGAGGCTGGTCCAAGACAGGCAAGTACTGTAATAAATGAGATGTGGTATCACCCTCCACTGAAACTGAGTTCTGAGGCCTTACACCACCCCCGCTCACCATCTTCTGCCCCTGAAAGTGGATGATGTCCTTCACTGCAACTAGGACACTGTTGTCTGTGGTGGCAAAACAGATATATTATTTAAAATACTCAATTTCAGCTGCAGCTACAGGCTGACAAAAGTGCTGAAATCCCCCCCTTCAATATGAAACTTCATCTTTTTTGTGCTTTCTCAGTGCATGTCTGTTTGCATTTCATCAGTTCTGCCCATATCATACTAAGATGGAAAGGAGAGGATAAATTAATTATAAGTACTATTTATGTGATTTATGCATTATGCAAACATTCTTACTGCAGTTATTAATAAATAAGCTGTACTGTGGCAACATTGTTTTCAATTTTGCATTGTTATTTTATATAAGTTTACAATTTATATTAGTACCAAAGTCCCTGGTTTGCATGCAGCCAGGAAAAATTAGTATTTTTTTTTTTAATTAACATCTTACTAATTTAAAAAATATAATTATAAGCTACTTGTACTCATGGATTAATATCATTACAAGAAAAGGCCTTTCGGTATGTATAGTTTTTCCTGTAATTAGTTTTTAAAAGATAAAAATACTACTTTTGAAGGGAAAATAAAAATACTACATTTGAAGGGAAAATAAAAGACAAAAAACAGAATCATTTAGTAAGAAGAGACCTTGGTAAGATTCTAGTTAAACGTCCTGCTTTAAGTAAGGTCAGGCGTGGGATCACATCAGGACTTACTGTCTAGTATACAGTGGAAAAGACATTTGCCTGATCCTGTGTGACCACTGGCAGCCTTGGCAAATTATCTCAATTAGGAAGCAATAAAAAGTGAAAACAACAGGCCCTTAGAGGGGAACATGTCCATGGCCATCTAGCTCCATGTAGAAAGCTGAGCTCACAGTAGAACCCCTGTGTGTAAATTCTGAGATGCCAGACAGGACAGGACAACTTGCCCAGCACAACTGAGTGTCCTCTTCCTCTGCATCAAAGCATGGAAGGAGAGGGGAAAGTGGTGACAGGGAACAGAACAGGAATTGGGAACTCTCTGCCCTACCTGTCTCAGAACCAAGGATATGAGTGGAAGGGGAAAGTGTGCTAAATACATTTGCAGATAACTCAGCAGGAAGGAGGAAAACAGGATCAATCAAGAGATTAGAAGAATGAAAATGTTGCCTTGACCTCTCTAAATACCTAGGAGAACTTTTACTAAGGGAAGTGAAGAAGTTAGTGTATTTAATTGAGTTTATTGTGTTCCACTGCTCGTCTATAAGCTGTTGTATGCACCCTCCAAATGAGGTGGTGTAAAGGCAGAGAAGCATAATCTTTCATGTCAAGTCTGTAATAATGTAACAACTGTAATTTTTTTAATCACTGCTGAAAATTTTTACTTCTAAAGGTAATGCTTGTTTATTTTTCCAGTAGGAATTCACTGTGACATTCAATGACAAGCAAAGTGCAAAGGGGCAAGAAAGCAGGTAGGCTATAACACTGATTCATTCTGCTATGGGATTCAAATTCACACAAGAGAAAATTAACTTGTGAAATTATAATAAAGAACAATAATTTTCATCATTTCACCAAGAATATGGAAAGGTTTATAAAGTACTTAAAGTAATGTAAATAGGTGTATAAATAAGGTACTAGATAGGGGAGTAAAATCAGGTAAAGATTACACTTCTAAATGTCTCTTAAGTATCTAAATTTCTCCAAATATTTTCAAGGGAACAACTAATCTCCATGAAACTAATTTCAAACATATTTTCTTTGAAAGTTCTCTTCCCCAGAAAGTTGAATATGATTCACAAATACTGAAGATTTTTAAAGCTTTGTAGTGGCCCGAGTGTCAGGTTTTGAATTTGTATTTGTATTTGTTATTTGTCTGTACTTGGTATGTCCCTTTCACCCCCCTACCCCTGATGACCCCTGTGGTATCCTCCTGATGTAACCCCACCCCCTTCCCTTCCCCATTGGGTCAAAGTGTTTCCCCGCCCAGGCAGGGGAAACAGAGGACACACGAGGCCCACTGTCTCTCTCTCTCTCCATGTTCCCCCCATGTGGAGACGGGCTCTGGCACAGCCCCTTCCACATGGGCCTGCACTGAATAAACATCTTCCCTAACAAGAGAGAGCACGCTTCCTTCTTCCAAGCCTGAATCCGTGCTTCAGCCAGCTGTTTGGAGGACCCACAGACTGCTATAAATTGGCCTGGGGGATCTGCTAGCCAGCAATAGCAACCCCCATCGAAAGAGCCACTTTATAAAGCTTACAGAACATAAGGATAATAAATCCAAGGATAAATGCAAGGAATTAGGTTTTAAAACATAAGAACTTCTGTAGCCCTGTGTCCCTTAACAGACCAGATCAGTTGAATGCATCCTTTAGGAAATACAACAATTCATTCACAGAATCACAGAATCTCAGAATCCATGGGGAAAAGACCTCTACAGATCATCTACTCCAGCCCAGCTGCTCACCTACAGCAGATTGTGCAGGGTCACATCCAGGCAGGTTTGGAATATCTCCAAGCAAAGGAGACTACACAGCTTCTCTCAGCAGCCTGTTCCAGTGTTCTGTTGCCCTCACAGTAAGGTTCTTCCTCATGTGTAGCTGGAACTTCCTGTGCAGCAGTTTCTACCCATTGTCCCTTGTCCCATTGTTTGGCACCACTGATGAGTCTGGCCCCATTCTCCTGACAAGCACCCTTAAATATTTGTAGGCATTGAAGGGGTCCTCCCAATCTTCTCTTCTCCAGACTAATCAGGCCCAGCTCCTGCAGTTTTTTCCTAATAAGAGAGATGCTCCAAGACCCCTCATCACCTCCATGGCCTCTGATGGACCCTCTTCCATAGCTCCCTATGTTTCTTGTCGTGAGAAGGCCAAAATTGGACACAGCCTTCCAGATGTACTTCACCAGGGCTGAGTAGAGTGGCAGGATCACATTCCTTGGCCTGTTAACTTCCTCTTCAAAGCCTTAGCATTGTGTGTGTTCACAATGGGTCCCAGATGTTGCAAGTCTGATATCCTTTTTCAAGATTCATGATTGTTTGCCACCATAGAAATACATCCAATAGGAGACAATTAGAGATTGTGTTAAAATTAATTCCCCTGCACTTGTAGGTAGGGATTGCATAAATAAAATACAAACAGAAAATAAAGTGTATAAAGATTCAATAAACTACTATAAATAAATAATATCCTTAATAAAACAGAATCATTCATGTTAACATATAACATCCTAAAAAACACAGGGCAGAACACTGAAGCTCATTTTAAAAACCCTGTAATATCTAAGCAGGAAAGGCCTGGGACGTAAGCAGTGGCTCTGTTCTCTGCATGTGTAAGAATGTAGTAAGTGAACAAATTAACCAAAGAAGGGGCCAATACACTGCTGCACATAAAATAGCCAAATCACCATTCTAGTTCCTGACTATATTTGCTAACCCACTAACAAAGAGTATTCAGGAAAACAAGAAAAATTCACTGAGTGGCAGGAGTTTTTGTTTATTTGCTGGAGCCACCATATACCCTACCTGTGACTTTTGTTCACTTGGATGGATTACAGGGTTAATATTTTACCCTTTTCATTAAATAACTATTTCTTCATAGACTTAAGAGTTCAGCAACTAAATATTGCAAATAAAATTGTGAGAAAACAGACAAAACAAATGTAGGAGATCTTTCAAACTGCATTTTCACATCTGTAGTTTCTTCACTTCTGCCTCTAGGTTACTTCATGTGTTGTATTTTAACTTTGAAATGCTGTCTTGTGCAATTGGTATAATATGAAAAGTGTTCCTGTACCAACTCTGTTTTTTTCTGAAATAATTGAAATGTAAACAAAAGTAGAATGGAGATAGCCAGGGAAAATAAATAGCTAATTAAATGCTCCAGGGGTTTAAAATACGAGTCTGAATTACAATGTAGATTTTGACTTTTTCTTAAGATCTGACTCGGATATCTATTTATTAAAATATTATCAGGAGATTAGTCTGCCAGAGTCAGGGAAGAATAAAAGGTATGAGCACACAAAATTACAGCCTTGCAATTTATAGGTAATTTAAAACTGATATATCTCAGTTTTTAAGAAAACTTTAAAAAATATTTCATTGTGCCAAAAATGATTATACAGACATGATTTTCTTTAATGGAGACCTTGAGGTCTTGAAATTGTGTTCTCTTGTTCTCAGCAACAGGAATATAATTTCTTATTTAAAAATATGAGACCATGAAAGTATTCTGTCTGATATTCAGAGAATACTCCATTTATGCAGACGTGCCTATCTACCTGTGCACAGGCACACAAAGTGTGCTGACCTTTCATTTCCATATATTGTGTTCAACACAGGTGATTTCCAATACATGGAGTTATCTGCAAAATTATTAATAACCTGACATTTATAGATGAGTAAATCTGAAAATCCTCTATGATACATATGCTGTGGCTAACACCAATTATGCAGCTAAATAATCCAACTAAGGGCTTATAGGGCACAAGAAAGGAAACATGAAAAAGCACAGTTCTGTTACACATTACTCACTTTTTGTTGGCCAGTCTCATGACTGACAAAGCCAACATATCTATCAGTTAACAGTAAAATCTGACCTTTCTCACTTCATTATAGATAATGATTCTTTTTATATAAAGGTACTGGAAATTCTTTAATGTTAGAGCAGGATACTTAGAAAATTTCACATTTGGTTTTAGGGAAATAGGGTTTCTCTTCTTACCTAGACAAAGAAACTCTATACCACAACCAAGCAGATATTAAGCAAAGCAAATAGTAAGCAAATATCTAAGCAAATATTAAGAACATTTGCTAATGAGTTTAACATTTAAACCATACCTGGAGGTATTCAAAAACCACTGGACATTGCACTCAGCCACTGGTTGACAAGGTGGTGTTTGGTCAAAGGTTGGACTCAATATCCTCACAGGTGTTTCCCAACAAAAATGATTTTGGGATAGTATGAGTTCCCTGCTCATCCCCATCCTGCCATGCTCCCTGATAAGTTGGCACTTCGGTCCCTTGTTTTTAAATGTAAATTCTTATCACTAGATCAAAACCGCAAGAAGTTTATTTTGAATATTCAAAAGCCAAACACATAAACTGTGGCGGTCTGAAAGGCAAACCACGCAGGGCTGCAACCAGTATGGTTTTGTTTGGGTTATTATCTGCCTGAGGCTTTAATGATGTTTTTGATCTTCTGCTTAGTTGCTTTCCTTTGTAAATCATTCATCATGGGTTATATTTTTGTTCTGGAGAGTAAAAAAGCTTTCTTACTCTAGTTACCTGATGGATATTATAACTTCAAAAAATGAATAGATAAACACTACAATTTTACCAACATTTAGCTGGCATTTATATTACAGCCTTATGTTGGGGTTACATAGATAGATGTAACTGGTGTGTAGTGAAATAATGATATAATGAAAAGTGCTCTTTCTTCCTGTATCTCATTGAATAACAAAGGGCCAGAAAGCTGCAAATCATAAGCCTATGTGTAGTTAAATTAGGCTGCTAGGCACAAAGGGTAGAACTTTTATCACAAGTTTTTGGCTCTTGTATGCAGAATTCCCAGGCTAATGAAGAGAAAACTACGGAGAAAAAATACTTTACTTTTATTCTCAGTACTTTTGCTTTGTTAATATTTTATTCTTTTTTTCCTCATTCCCCCTTTTTTATACATCATAACACTGGAAAAAGAAATAAAGTGGAGAAAAAGGAGGAAAAAACCCAAATAAAAAACCCAAAACTATAGGATTTATAGCTGTCACCGATATAAATATCTTTCTGAAGGAGGCCTATTTGAGCTACAGTTAACATAAGTGGTTCACTGCCTTTTGTAATGGATATTGTTTATTATATTGTTCCCTAAGAGAAGATATAAGCAAAGACTATTACAAAAGAACTGCTGAGTTATCAAGCCTTGTCCAGATTATAGAGTGGCAGTACTGGAATTGCAGAAGTGTCTGAAATGCAGAAGATATCTCTTGCTTTT
Source organism: Trochalopteron elliotii (assembly GCA_024734555.1). Classification (NCBI taxonomy): domain Eukaryota; kingdom Metazoa; phylum Chordata; class Aves; order Passeriformes; family Leiothrichidae; genus Trochalopteron; species Trochalopteron elliotii. Next base: position 179,781 of record JANPWX010000493.1, read on the forward strand.
GCTTTTTTCTCCCCACTCCATTATAAGTTAAAGGTGGGAAGGGAGTTTTTGTGGCATTTCTTGCACCTTAAAAATAGAAATTCTGTACATGTAGAACCTTGTGCTCATTGGCCTGAAGTACAAGCAAATAATTTGATCCTTGACTGATGGAAACTTTTGTGTTACCTTGACTTTTGATGATTGCAGTCCATACCTGCTCTTCACCATATACTTTTAAACTTTTTAATTTTTTTTTACTTTGTGCTTTTCCTTTTGCTTGTTCTCTTATTTTCATATATTTTTTTCTAAACCTAGGTTATATTCTGTATTATTTTCATTCAGGGAAATAATTGGAAGTTCTCAGTGCAAAACACCCTACAAAAAATTCTTAAAAGAGATAAGAAGAATGTCAAACAATAATATTAAAAACAAACAAAACCAAAAAACCAAAAATGTACCCCAAAAGGACAAAAACCCCCCAAAAAACAAAGCAAAAACTCAAAAGCAGAAGATAACACTCACATTTTTTTGTGCCACAGAAGCTGATTAAAGTGTTGAAAATAAAAATTATAAGGAAAAACATATTTAAAAAACTTAATAAATTTCTGTTTCCATCAGTATAATTGTAACACTTTTCCTAAATTTTGCATTTCAACCATTTCAGAGGTTGCTGTAGTAATGAACTGAGGTTTTATATAACTTGGACTGATATAGAGTTATGATCTACCTTAGATGGTTCATATTACCACAGGCTTATGGCTGCAATAATTCATGCATTATTTTCGTTAAACACCATAACACAAGATTGGCTAAGGACTAAAAATATATTTAATACTAGTAAAGCTTTGTGGTTTGAATCATACTATAAGTGAGGTTTTGGTTACATATTTAGGATGGAGGAAGTGGTGTTTAGAGTCTTACAATATTCCACATTTCTGGATTACAGCACAGTGTTAATAAGAAACATGTATTTGAAACTGATGCTGCACTTTAGCAGCAGTTTAGCTGTTGAAGGAAAAAAGTATTACGTGGACGTGGCCTGTTAAAATGGCACTTGTAGAACATTTCAAAAGGAAAAGGTAGAAGAAGATTTATATGTCACTGGATGTATCCTTATCCTCTTTTATCAGCCCCACCCAGAACTAAGCCTATAGATATTTTCTTGTTATAGAGAAAATCTTCTATTTTTTTTCCTACAGAGTATCATAAATACTATATATATAACACTTTTATACTTAATTACAAATCAGCCTGATTGTGGAAGCAAGTTCTAATCTCTACCTTTAATTGAAGTTAAATGAAACTATACACAGCAGCAACAAGACAGCTTCATTTGCCTAATGCACAGAATAAACAACCACAGAATCACATCAGAATTCAGGTCTTATTTCCCAGAAGCTGTTTGACTAAGTAGAAATAATAATAATAATAATAATAATAATAATAATAATAATAATAATAATAATAATAATNAATAATAATAATAATAATAATAATAATAATAATAATAATAATAATAATATAATAACAACAACATATATTTCTTGATGTGTGTATGGGGTATAAATCAAATTATTTTTGGTATTTAAATGAAATAGTTGCAGAAATACCAATGAAATAGTTGCAGAAATAATATGTTTATTTAAGAATTCAGAGAAGTTCACTCACATATAACTGTCTTAAGTATGTATGTAATGACAAAGATCTCTTTGGGGAGAAAAAAAATCACAGAAAAGTATTATTCAACTGCCATTTTCACTTTGGGAAGAAATCTTGTTGAAAGATTGATGTGTTGAAAATAATGTCAGTTGTGGAAAAAGTCAGGAACTCTGAGCTGAAGAATCATCATCATCAGAAGGTCTTGGTATACCAGTGAGTCTCTTTAGAATACACATATCATTAATTCAGAAAAAGAGAAAATGTCGTACTTTTTGTTCTCTCTCAATATAATAAGTCATCTTCACTAGTGCTACATCCACAAGCAGATTGCTGAAAAGGAAAGAAAGGTAGATTTGGGTTTTGTGAAAAGAAACTCAAATACAAGAATGTTTTACTTATGGTACTCAATTATCCTTTTATCAAAATTCGTGTCAAAACTGAAGTATTAGTATTCTAAATCTGTGTCTTTCTTTTTGATCAATGTGATTGTCTTAGCTTGACTAGTTCTAAAGATTTGAGATTAGTGATTAAAAAATCAGCCAAATAATTCAAACTATTTTACAAATATTGTGCAATGAAATACTACAACTAATATTACATGTACTGTAATTGTGTATTACTTTTTATTTGACCTTTTTTAGGGTGAGACATAATTCTTGAGCAGTGTTTGGTCTGAAGAATGGATGTTCCTAGGCCACTTGTTTGCAAGTCAATAAAATTCATTTCCATTCATACATAGCTGATGGCTGAGCAGTTGTTAAATGTCATCATCTAGTAAGTAGTAGAGTGAACATTGCCAATGATGTTTGTTGTGCTTTCACTTTTTTATTTAAACCTGCTTTTTCCAGGCAACAGAATTATTTGAGTACCTGAAACCAGTGAACTTTACTGCTTAGAAGTATTAATTTTAAACATAAAATTTTGACCATATTTCCTGAAATACATTTCAGGTTTCAGTTCTTTCAGGTTGAGACAGTGTGTTCTGACTTACTATTTGGAATTCTGTAGGAATCAGAGACCTCTCTGGTTTAACTAGAAACCAAGAAATCACTCAATAATTTTACTGACCTTCACAAAATCAATAGAATCATAGAACGGTCTGTATTGGAAGGGACTTCAAAGATCATCTCTTTCCAACCCTCTTCCATGGGCAGGGACACCTTCCACTAGACCAGGTTGCTCAGAGCCCCATCCAGCCTGGCCTTGAACACTTCCATGGACGGGGCAGCCACAGCTTCTCCAGGCAACTTGCCCCAGTGTCTGACCACCCCCACAGTAAAGAATTTTTTCCCAATATCGTATCTAGATCTGCTCTCAGTCTGAAGCCATTCCCTCTTGTCCTATCACTCTAGGTCCTTGTAAAAGGACTCCTCAGTCCTTTTGTAGTCCCTTTAGGTATAGGAAGGTGCTGGAAGGTCTCCCTGGAGCTTTCTTTTCTGAAGAGCTGAACAACCCCAAGTCTGCCAGCTTTTCTCCACATCAGAGCTGTTCCATCCCACTGATCATTTTCTGAGATGTCCTCTTGACTGGCTCCAACAGGTTCACATCCTTCTTGTGTTGGACGACCCAGATCTGGATGCAGCACTGCAGACGGGCCTCACCTGAGCAGGGCAGAGGGGCAGAGCCCCTCCCTGTGCTGCTGCCCACAAGGCTTTGGATGCAGCCCAGGATACAATTTTTTGCCTCTACTCCAGTAGTTTATTTTGTGTGAAAGAATATCATGATGCTGTATAGCCCAAAGTTTCAGTTTCCTTATGTGGAAATGTTAACCCACTATCAAGTCCAGTGCATTTCTCTTTCCTGACAAAATTTGTGATTAAATAAAATGTACATTATTTCAAAGGCAGATTCACATTTTCATTTTTCACCCCCAAAGAATCAGAAATGTTAATTAATAGAATTATTGTGAAATACGTCATCTTGTACAAGCTCTACTATTGATCTTACTACTGTTACCAAATAAACTTTACATTATCAGACCAGGGGAATTTGTAAGTGGAAAGTAGAGGAGACAGAAGACTGCATGACAAAATATAATTGTAAGAAAACAGATTTCAAACATTATCTTTTACATTCCATTATGAAAAAAAATTCCCCCAAACCCATGTTGTTCTCAGTGACTTACTGCATTCGCTTAATGGTTCAAAGTACATATTGAAAAAAGATTGATTCACACATGATAATAACAAGTCACCTGTAAAAATGAGTAGGTAAAACAAATTAATCAAGCACATTTAATAGGAAAATCTTTTACCAGTAATAATTTAAATGTTTAGTAGAGCCTATATTAATTAAATTCAGTGAAGATGAAGATAAAATTTCTAATATTTATAATTTTTCCATGACTGTAAATTAACACATGTTCCAAAGATGTGATGCAGGGGATGTGTTTTGAGATTGATGAGCAGCAAACCATATCCTGTAGCTGCACAACATGATAATCTGTACACTTTTCAACATAATAACTATATTTAACTCAATGTAGAGACATAAGAGAAACCTTTTTCTTATGCTGCAGTCTGGCTAAACAAATCTTACTTTTTTCCTCTTTTCTACATGCCTTTGAGGAAAGTGGTCTTGATTCCCCCACCAACCTGAGTATTTCCTTATTCCTCAGCAAATTCTATCCCTTTTATGCTGCTGTAGAAGAGAAAAATTCTTCTATTTCTGTATTTGCTCATGCAATATTAATGTGAGAATAAAGCTACTAAGGCTGATATTAAGTTCTGAGTTTTCCTGGAGCTAGATGGGATCACACTCATAAACTGCTATGACTACTTAGCTGTGGTTGCCTTTCTAAAGAAGGTGTTTAACCACAGGAAAACTTTCAGTAGGTATGGGATTGTTCTCTTAATCTGTTTATATCTTCACACACAACTTGCAAGATCAAATGTTTGATATGTACAAAATAATTCAATCACTCCATAGTTGTTATTGCAGTTGTGGTGGTTTTGATCATTATCTTTGTACTACAATATTGGCTTTTAAAGGTGAATGTAACTTTTTAACAAGTAAACACTTGCAAGTTGCATATTTTACTGGCTGTAACTATTTACAAAGTCTGTTGCACGCCCATGTTGCCTGCAGACTTTGTTGTTATAATATTTTATTTATTTGGATATGTTATTTACCAGTTTTTCATTCCTTTTAATTAACCTCAATTAAATCAAAGAGCTTTTTGTAAGTATTTGTGGGATTTTACTTAGGGAGACACTGACAGTCACGTACCAAACAGTGTTTTATAGTGACAGGAGAACTGTACTGTAAAGAGTCTACCAATGCAGTTGATTCAAATTTTGAAGTCATGTATCACAGTTTGGATTTTTTTTCTGTGTTGATATATGTGAGTGTTTTATTATCTGAAATTGCAGAAGTCAAGACCTCTTAGCAAATATGCTTCCCAAACTGTGAGGGATACACATGAAGTAGACACCTGTTGCTCCTACTCTCAGTTATGCCACTGCACACAAGAGAAAATAAATGTAGTCCTATGGTGTGTTTTCTGCACCATAAATAATACAAAAAATCTAAATTTAGGAAAAGTATATTCAACTTCAGAATAAATGGTTTCATCTTATGGTACAGTTTTGCAGAAAAAGCTGTTTTGGAAAACATCTGTCTGAAAACCAAACAACTATGAACACATGTTATCCTCTCTTAATATGACTTCACTCCTCCAGCTGAAGGTAAAATCTCCAAATACTAAGCATTCTATTTTCTTCACTAAAAGAAAGAGAAATAAAAGATGTGGGCTACTGAAAATCTCTGTCCTCTGTCCATAAAGATTTCCTGAAAGCCACATCTCCATGATATTTACCAAGGCACCAGTGTCAGAATCTGTCTTTTACTATCCAAATGTGAACAGAATTATTGATTTCTCTAATATTTTGTACATTATATAATTTTTTTCATTTTATTATAATGTAATTTCTCACTCTGTAGCCTGTCAGGTTATTTGCCATTGCTAATATGTCAAAAGACAACATAAAACAGTAATGAAAAAAGCAAATGTAAATGTTTTCTTAGAATGTATATTGGATTTTTGCTCCTGAAATATCTTTTTCATTTTGGAAAAATCTTATTGTGTGGAATATATTTGTTCTGCAATCCGCCTAAAACTGTTTTTCTGAACAAGTATTTTCAATCATAATCAGTTCTGATATTTTGCAGCAGTATTTTTCAACAAACATACTGAAAGAATGTTAAAGTTACAAATTCAAGTACAGCAGATTTAGAGAAATCCAATTTCCAGAGTCTGTATGCATATCATAATTCAATAAAATACCCACAAATTATTTTCTTTATAGTTCTGTCCTCATTCACTTGATGCAATGGCCTTTCCCTTCATTGCCTGCAAATGCCACAGATCAACCAGGCAATTTTCCAGTCTGGCATCTGGTGTCCTGAATTTGGCAGAGGTTACTTTTCAAAATCTCTCTTCTGCATCTAAATAGGAGTATATGGAGTCAAAGTATAAAAATAATACTTACGTTTCTTTTTTACCACCCTGTTTCAGACCATAGGATCAAGCTTTGGGAGTAAATTGGTAAATTGTCTCCATCTCTTAATTTTACTCTGTGGTCAACTGGCCAAACTTAAATAGGAGCATATAGGCACTGGAAATGTCTGAAGTCATGTCTTCCCAAGATACCTCCTAACTATGGGTGGTATGGCAATTCAAGAGTTTTCAAATATATATATATTTATTTGATGAAAAATATTGGTGCAAAATACTAGTTTTATGATAGAAAATACTAGTCCAGCAAAAAATACTTCATTTTATAAGGTCTGTGGCATGGGCACAAAAAAAATTTAATGTATCACTGTCCTAGGGTGACTATGATGCCTGTATCCCCAAATCGTCTGTTCTGTGTTCTGTACCTTTAAGACTGGTTCTGAGAGTGAGCAGGGAAAGAAGAAGCGCGCAGTTTGTTTTGAGAAACAAACTCACTCCTCTGAATCTGCTCTCGTCCTTGGGACTGTGTGGTTTCTTTTTGTCCTTCGTCAGATGCACGGAGGGCAGCCAGAGAGAGGTTTTTTCCCCTTTGTTAGTCTAGCTAGCTGAGGCAAAGAAGCTTTCCTGGACTGTTTTTTTATTATTTTATTTTTCTTTGGGACTGTTTAAATCTGCTCTGGACTGAAAAACCCAGAGGAGCACCGGGATCTTGCACCCGTGGCCCACTGGGCCAGGACTCAGCATTTTCTAGCACTGAAGCGACTGGGACTGATAAACAGACTCCTGGCACGGACTCTCAGTTTTGCCATCTCTCTTCGGAGCAGCGAGAGGTTTTCATATTATTATTATTGTTGTTGTTGTTATTATTATTATTATTATTCATTCTTTATGCTTGTGGGCATTTTGTTTGTTAAATAAATAGGGTTTTTTCCACTCTTCTTTGAGGGAGTTCTTTCCCCGGACCTGCTGGGGGGAGGGGCTGTTTGGATTTGCTTTTCAGAGGAACCCCATTCGGAGATTTCCTCCCAAATTTGCCCTAAACCAGGACAATCACAGACATTGTAACGACCCATGGAATAGCAATTTTTACATTAAATGTACACATTCCCTTAACTCTTAACATCTCTCAAATATAAATTCGAAAATTGCAAATGAACTTGCATGCTTTTACACAGAGTTTCCTTGATATTTTTCCATGGACAGAAGGCCTGGGTTCTCTATCTTGGCCTTGATAAATCTGTGTATTTCCCCCCTGTGCTTTATCCCTGTTCTGGAGCTGGTTGCTTTCTGGCATCTAAAAATGTAAGCTCCTGACTCACACGAAGATGCCCTTCTATGAGCAGGACCTCAGAAATTATCAAAGAGTAGCATCTGCCATTTCTCTTGCAGCAGGCTGTCCTTACCCTGCTCAGGCACAGGCCAGTCTGATGGTGCAGGTAAATAAATGTAGGTGTCTAAGCATAGGTGAGAGAGTAGGGGCTTTGTGTGCTTGCCTGAGATCTTTTTAATTGCCTTATTTCCTAGCATTTTATGAACATACAAGAAACTGTCAGATAAGACATGGGTCCTACAGAAATGCTTTCCCTCTTGTATCAACCAGGTAGCAGCATGTGCAAATTGAGAGGAGAAAAATAAAAAAAGGAAAGATTCTTGTTGTGAATCCCAGAAGTGCATTGACTCTGTCTGCACACACTCAGTATAAACCTAGATGAGCAAAGCAGGATTCAGGTTCCTGAAAACAGGCTCTGTAGGTATTGTGAGGAGTCCCACTGATGATCAGCAGTCTCCATGCAAATGTGTTAGTCATCAGTCTGCTCTGCCTGGATGTCTCAAATTCCCCACAAACTCCCAAATTACATCAGTTATTTACCTATTCAGAGCTGAATGTTCTCTATACATAATAATTCAAATACTTAAAACTAGGCATCTAGGAGCATCTTAGAGGTCGTAAGGTATTCTTCCACCCTAAGATGCCCTCTTGATATCTCCCATAGGTCCTCTGTCACATTAGGCAGCTCTGAGCAGGTGATTCAGGTATTCTATGATCAACAATGACTCTACATAGATGTCTTTATGCATTTGAATTGTTTTGCTACATTTAGAGGTCCAAATTTAAATGCCTGCAGTGTGGTTCTAAAAGATATCGTCAGGTATTCATGTTGTGTGCTGGAACAGCTGAAATTAATTTTGACTGTTTTAGAACTGCCTGTCAGGATAGGATCAACCCAGCCTAGGAACTGTGGCTTTTTTCTGTGCTTTAGAACTAGAAATGGCCCTTTAGTTTGATGAATAATTTCATCCAATAAGTTATAACTGAATTGCCTATTATAGGCATACCATAGGCATACATAGATACATGTGTAAGTATATACCTACAGCTACAACTTACTGAACTCTCTGCAGTCTCTTACTGCTGTAACTGACTTCAGTCCAACACCCATTCTCATACCAACCAATACCTGGAGGTGTGTAAGTCTGCCAAGTTATCAGGCACAAAATTGCCCTTATGTCGGCGATCCATTCAGTGAGAATGAAGATGAGGTGGCATCTGTTTTCAAGCCCCTCCCAACACTCCTTGAATTCTGCTTAGGAATGTGCTGGTTTTGGATATGTCTGGTTGGTACCAGTCAGGGGATAACAGTGGTTAATCTCTTTATCTTGTCCCGTGTCTGTTGCAAGGATTTAATTACTGTCTCTCATTTAGACCTGGCTGTTTTGAGAATTTGCAGGTAGATTTGTGTGTCAGCAACACATGCCATTTTTATAGCCCTTCTCCATACACATCAATATGAAGATTTTTATTACAATTTTGCAAAGTCCTAGGAGATTCCTGGGCTTCTATTTTCTTATATATCATAGACAGTTCAGTATGTACTGGTAAAACCTGACATCCACCTTTTATGATATTCATAAGTTTTCTTGTCAAAAGTCTCCAAAGCTTCTGGAGTATTTCAGCAATATATTGTCTTAAACTTTCCACTTTCCAAGACTGGAATTGCAAATGAAGATTACAATTTTCTTCTTTCCTTGCAATCATTTTTATCTTTAAATTCTAACCTAATACACTCTTCATATGCTGTTGGTTTTATTGGATTCTGATGAGCTTTATGATGTGCCTTCCCACTTTCTCATTCTCTATTATTCATCTCACATTATCCATTTTTATCCAAGACAAACTGGAAAAAGAATTTGAAAAGAAACAGAAGAGTCAGATGTCATTGCTAGGACAGACACATTTTTGCTGTGTGCACTGTGAATATACTTTCACTGACTGTCCTGCTGTTAACTAAGGGCTACTTAAGGACTTAATAAATTAAGGACTGTCCTGCTGTTTATTAAGGGCTACCTCTCCATCTAATTTACTGGTTATAAGGAAAATGGCAGATCACATCAGGTACAGATGTTTATCCAGGCTCTGCTATGCAGCAATTTTGCCTGTTAGCAGCAGCTGGCTCTCTCCTGAACTTACCAGCAGAATTGCCAATGCCACATACTTACTGTGAAGTTCAGTTCCAAAAACCTCTGTTGTGAGAGCATGGGGATAGTTGTAGAAAATTTGTGTTAGAATTAGGCAGAAATTTTGAGTAAGTTTATCTTAGTTAAAGGAAGCTTATTTGTGGTATTATTCCATTATAGAGCATTTTTCTAGCAATGTTGAACATTGGTACGCATATTAAAAAAACTCCGGAAGTTTGTATTACCACTTTCACATTCTGGTAGTAAGAGCTGGAAGAAAAAAATAGTACAACAAAGAACCTGTTCACATACTTTCTGCTTAGACCATCGAGTTTATTTGTAAAATTGTTTCAGTACCACTAGAATAATGATTAAAATCTGTTGGTAAACATGTAAGAATGGAGACTCAAAAGACAGGTCAAATCCAGCCTCTTCAGGGCTCTCTATTTTCTCAGACTGTTGTCTTCTATAGCAGCCCTGATAAGACATCTAGTTCCAGATACAGTGGTTCACATGAAGGTAAAGTACAGCTGAAATGTGCCCTGATAACTGTGTGACCCTTGTGCACCTCTTGTGTCCCTGGGTCCTGGAAGAATGCCGGCCAGCAGGGGCCGAACAGAGGTGCAGAGTGACTGCGAGGCGATGGCAGCTTAAGAATTGGATTTGATCCTTGTGGGTCCATTCCACCTCAATATTCTGTGATTCTGTGATTCTAACTCAAAGGATTATTATGTCCTGCTGCTAAAGGCAGGTGCCTTTAGAGAGCTGTACAAGTCCTCAGACAAGATGTTGTCACTGCACAGATAAGAGGGATCTCTGGTGCTGCACATCCACTTTTCCCCACGGGCCTGGGCTGGGGGTTTGTCAATCCCCATGCATATGAACAAATGTCAAGAGCTACAGTTTCTCTAGGGAGCCATATGTCAGGACTCAGGTTTGGGGAGCATCACACAGGGCACACAGTGGTCTTCTCTCTCCTCAGTCACTTGCTGAAGACTTTTGAAAATGTCTCTGGAACAATATCAGTCTGAGGAAAAGGAGGGCTGCATGGCACACACATACTGTCTCCTACTGTCTTCTTCTCCTACATTCTCCTTCTCCTACATGTGAGTTTTTCTTCAAAATAGGTTTTGATTCATGGGCTCATCAGACAAGTCTTCTGTTTTGTCTGGTCAATCTCTTTTGGAATTTCCTTATTGATCTCATGTACATGTTCTGCTGGATTGGCATTATGTCCTGGTTTCTTATGCATGCAGGCAAGGTTTCCTGAGCCTGGCAGCACCATGCCTGATCTTAGGGGATGCCTCAGAAGTGTTTCACGGATGTTCTGCTGGGGCTGAAGTGTCTCTTGGTGTCCACTCTGGGCAGTTAATCTGAGGCTGCCCAGAGATCACTTGGGTATGAAAGCTTCAAGGTGGCCACTCGTGGAGGGCAGCCCCATGGGCAGCATGAAAATTGAAAGTCTTGCAGGGCTTCCCCCTGGAATGGGGGAGCAGCCTAATGGACATGATAATGGACAGGACAGCGCATGTGTGGGCTACATGCCCTGCCTTTTTTTTTTTTTTTTTAATTCCCTAAAAAGCTCACCATGCAGAAGAAGGGGAAGTGAGTGGTGATATGAAGGAATAGGGATGTAACAAGCAGGCTGCACCAGTGTTTGGGGTCTCACAGACAGAAAGTTCACTGATGAGTGTCTTTATACCTGTGGATGCTCCCACCATGCTGGGTACAGTAAATATATGTAGGATGGTATAGCATGGTGAGGATTTTGACCCTGTGGTGTTAGAGGATGCAATGGGAGTGTAAATCCAGCCATAATTGATAACATCCACATAGTTATTTGTGAATCATATTTTGAAATAATTTATGAAGTATGGGAACAAAAACCTTCCTCTTGGCTACTGCATGGCGGTCAAGATGCTGATATTTTTTTCTGTGATGTAAGCATCCACAGTATACCAGTACTGCTCTATTTTATTATTATAAATGGCAAAATGTGCATAGGTTTTCAACCAGAACTCTTTTAGATCTGCACAATGTTCAATTTTTTGCACACCAAAGCTCTATGTGTTTTTAAATTCAAAACCATTGTTGGATGGATAAAATGTGTTGTCTCTGCAAATAAGCTTCCTAGTGGTATACTGCAATTCTCAGCAAGGTCTGTCTCTGTCAATTCACTCAACAATCTCAGGTAGGCAGAGTGGAACAAAATGAGTATTTTCTGCAGGTGAATTAATTTCCCTTGTGGTTAGTGGGCAGGTTTGTGTGGACAATAAAAGTTATGCTCTTTTTTTTTTTTTCTGCTTTAAAACCATGTCTGCAACTAGCACATGCATGCACAGAAGGAAAATTTAAATTGTTGCTCAGTTCAAGTTGGTAAACAAGTATTTTGTTCTGATGAGATTTAGCACAGAATTATGGGAGTACAGAGATTTCATAAACCATCTAAGTTGGCTGTCAGACACCTGTTTATGTAATAAGCGATCTAGGGAATGAAATTATGGGTAATGGGACTTCATAAACAAAAAATCTGGAGTGGTTATATTCCAGCTATGTAACTTGCTATTACTTTTTCAATCTTTAGGACTTCTGACTTGCAATGATTTCTGCAAAAAGACTTCAGTAAGAAAAAACAATCACAGAACAGGCCCGAAGCTGACTTTATGTTAGACTGAGTTACCTGCTTACACACAGAAAAACATGATGAAATTAGTCACACACATAGCACCCACAAGAGAAGCAGTGCAAGGTTTATTAAACTCTGTATTAATACTCTCAGGGTTTTATCTGCATGGGATTCAATGCTTGCTTAAAGTGAGCATTTTCTGCTTCTAGGATGTCAGTTTAACTCCTTTGTTATGGGTTTTCGGACACTCTGTAGACAATTCCGCATGCATGAACTATTTAGAGACTGCCTGCTCTCCTTCTAGAACATGATAGAAGTATTTTATTTTACTTTATTGCCTATTTCAAATTGGTAGGATTTGTGGGGGATAGAAAATACAGCAGGTTTCCTACACACATTAAGACAAGTTCTTGGCTCTGCCAGCCTGTACATGGACATCTGGAACTAAGAACAAAAAACACCATCAAAGCACAGCTTTTAGTGACCTCATGCATAGAATCTCCCAGCTTCTTGTCTTACTAATCATGGCATTAATTTGAGCCATAACTACTCCTTTTCCTGATTTTTTTTATTAATCATGCAGTTGACATTAGCTTACCTACATTAGCTAGCTAAGGACTTTTACAGCTGTTTTTTACACCAGCCTGATATAACTTTTTTACTTAGGACAGCCTGTTGATCAGCATAGAAGCAACATATAGGTGAAATTAAAAAATGGGTAGAAGGAATTGTAATTGAATTTACTTCTACTGAACATAAATAGCAAAACAGAAGGAGGATGAGAAAAGCAGAAGCAGTGTTTAGAGGGAAACAAAATGAATACTAAAAGAGTAAAAGAGTAATTAGTAAAATAGTAAAATAGTAAAATAGTAAAATAGTAAAATAGTAAAATAGTAAAATAGTAAAATAGTAAAATAGTAAAATAGTAAAATAAAGGATTTCTGCTGATGAAGGCAACAAAAAATTCATTAGAGAGGTACAAGTGTACAGGTTTTAATGACAGGGCAGTAGATGAGGAAGATAGAAGCCATAAGGCAGTTCAGCAATTATGCCATTAATGGGATATATGGAAAATAATCATTAGGCAAATAAAGCTCAATGAATCAGTCAGGCAATTTAGCAATAAAATGCAATATCTTATCAGTCCTACTTGTTTTACTAAATTAAGGAGAAAGAGCCTCAGGTTCTCTTCACATATTAAAATGCTGAGCCTCCAGTTCATTGCTCTTTTGGAAATAAACACTATAAAAGAGAAGGCAGTCTAATACCTTTTAAAAGGAAGACTCATTTACAGTAAATGATACAAACAGAATAGATCCCAGCACCTCGTTCAGTTTAGATGAGTTCCCCCCATTTGTAAACAATACATTGCTGGGATTAGGACACTGAAGCATTTGATAGATTATGAGAAATGGCAGAGCTCATGTGGTGGTTTTATTTTACAAACATTTTGTGTGCATGTGAGAGTGTGTGAGAAACAGAGAAAGCTGTTTAGCTGAAAGGCCGAAGTGTCTCAGATGGATGTGACTGCTGATAAAAATCTGGCGAAATATAGCAGTGAGTATGATAATAAGAGTAGTTTGCACTTAACATAAAAGGACTTCAAAAATTTTCAAAAGACTTTCTGATGTAAATATATTTATTTTCCTTCTGAGTTCATGCTAAGTGGTCTGGTATGTATCTGAAATATTGTAAAATATGTTTTATTTAAAAATTATTAGGCCAATTATACATAAATGCAACTACCCTGTCCATAGGTATCTTAAAATTATGTTATTTTAAAATACCATATTTGCAATTATTCACTTATGAGATTGCTTCTTTATCTTTTTTAATATCACCTATAAATGTTGTGAATTTCTAACACAATAGAATAAATGGAATAAATAGTATCAGAGATGCAAATCAGTAAGACTGAAAAATCTGACTCTTCCAAGCAACTATTTCATGTAGCATGAAGCCAGATAATATTTCTACTGTTGGTAATAAGTTGACATAATTCACTATCAATCACACAATGTGTCTGCTGCAGCTGGAGTTACCTTCGTTAAGTCAAATGATAGCAGTCACTACAAATAAAAAAATACAGTGCATTTTTTATTTTAAAATAAGCTGTCTGTGGAAAAAAAAATCAACCCTATGGGTATCTCTTGTTGTCATAATAGGTGGTCCAGGTCACAGCATTAGGATAAAAATGGAACTGATAATTCAGACTAGGTGTTTTACTTACAAACAGATTAAACTCCTTACATGATTATCTTTCTGGTTCTGCATGTTACAGCTCATAGGAAACAGCATAGAAAAAACAGATTGAATTCAAACATGTGGATGACTTAAAAATGACAACAGAACAGCAGAATGGCCCCAATTAGCACAACCAGGAAAGACAAATTTGTAAGAATTGTATACTTACAAAAAAAAAATCAGAGTTGAAGAAATGATGAGTAGCTGGCATATAATAGTTATAGTCGTCAAATTAATTCTTCTTTTTTCAATTTCAAGGACAGGACTACTAACTAAGAGTTAAATAATATTTAGAGTTTCATTTTGTACATGTGCATATATGCCTGGCATTTTTTGCATGTATTTTTGTGGTAGTGAATTTTTTGTCAAAACATCAAGCTCAAAGGTTTGAAGGTCACAGAGGACTTGTTTTGATTCCAACATCTACAGCCCAACCATTTGTTTGGCTTCATAAAATCTAAGCCTTGGCACAGACTTATAATGGCAAAATCTGCAGAGGATTTTTTTCCAAATTTCAAGCCAATTGTTCCAGTGAAATTTCAGTCTATTTTTTTGAAGCTCAGATATATGCACAGTTGTAGTTGAATTTTATAAAATATGGAAAAATCTGATTTCTAAAGCATAAGTACTCAATCAGGGCATGCTGCATCAGACACTTTGTTAATGAAGATATAATAGAAGCTGATTGAACAGGAAACTCAGAACAGCAGGTGCAAGAATGTGCTGGGAAAAGCTCCTTCTTCAATTTAAAATAAATTGTAATAATTTATTCAAGTGAAGTGCCTTTGATTTTTTTCAAAGCATTCCATTGAGGAACTCTGAGGCACACCTTGGCAGTCCAGCCTGATGCACTGTGGTCTTCCCACAGAGTTTCAAGCAAATTCTGGAAAGGCTCCATGGGTTAATTTGGATAAGCCATGCAACTGCAGTTGAATGAGCAGGCAGTCCTGCTGATTAGTTGCGTGTCCCAGTAGAGATAATTAACTTCACACTGATACAAATTCACTGTACTTATCATTAGTGCTTTGTTTGGCATAAGCTCAGATTTCTCATCTGTCCACTTTGTGACACAAAACCTACTCTTAATTTCCATAGTCTCTGGACAAAACCTCTGCCATGGTAACTGGGAGGCCAAGGGACAGAAGTGGGAAGGATCACACTGAGAGGCAACAAAGGCAAGTCACTATGAGAGCTTTAGGGACTTCTGTAACTTGTAGGTAAGTCCACATTTAAATATTGTCCTGACAGTGCGCCTAGTATTGTGTTTCTTCAGATATGTTTAATTTTATGGAAAAAAAGTTTTAAAGACCAGCACAATAATTGCTGAGAGAAGCAAAAATGGAAGGCTACTTTTTTTTTTTTTTTTTTAAATTCAGGGAACCAGGAATAGTTTGTAATACACACAGACGATTTCTGCAATATGTTAATATCTTCCTTGTGAAAGGTGGCTCTGAGAAGGTAAACCAATAAATGATAAAAGTTTTAGATCAGCTTCTCAAATCATTAAACATTTTAATGCTTCTTTAGAGGCCCTCTAACATTTGAAAAAGTATATTTATCCTCAATTTCAAACTTATTGTCTTGGTTTGCAATATGTAACCAAAAATGTGTATTCTATTTCCATCTGTTGAAACTGGCTGGGGAGGTGTTTTCTTTATCTCTTGTATCATCCATTCCTCATCACTCCGGGGGGGGAGGGGGCAGGTGTCTTCTGTTACTGGGCCAGCTGTTAAAACCAGGTGGAGCAATGTTCCTTATCTCTTCCATGGCCCATCCTCTCTCCAGGGGATATCTTCTGTTAATGGGCCATTAAGGCTCACCATATAACTGAAAACTTTATGTCATCTCATTGTGAGATGCTGCACCCAGTGGGGGGAGCCAACCATTCCTACCTAGATAAAAACCAAAACCCAGGAACACCAAGTAGCCAGTTTCCCACTGGATCCCAGAGGAAGACCAGACCCATCTCACCACCACTGGACCCTTTTCTACAGGATCATCTCTACTCCAACAGAACCACATCTGTTACTCCAGGATTTATTTGGACTGCTTCCAACACCCTGACCAACAGGATGTCAGGTCATATCTCTGACTCTGTCAGAGTTTTCTAGGACTTCTGTTTGTTTTGTTTGCTTGTTTTTTTGTACTACTACATTTGTATTCTTAATATTCCTAGTAAGAAATATTTTTGCCTGAAAGCTTCTAATTGCAAAATTATAATAATTTGGAGGGAGGGGTTTGCATTCTCCATTCCAAGGGGAGCTCCGGCTTTCCCTGGCAGACACCTGTCTTTGCAAACCAAGACAACTGTCTTCATTCACTGATTCTCGCAGTCTGGCTCACTGTGACCCTTAGTCTGGTCCAGCTCGGGGAGCGTGGCGAAAATAGAGGGATGGGAACGATGGAGTTGCCTGAAAAACAAAGAACTTCAATAGTGAAAATAACAAAAACAGAAACCGCACAATCTGAGGGGCAACATCCAAAGACCAGGGGCCGTGAGGAACACAACAATATGTAGGGGTATTCTGTGGGCAGGGGTCCAATTTCGAATGTGGAACAGGAACATGACCTTACATGTAACAGGTCCTAAACCAACTGAGAACAAGAACCAGAAACACGGCCTATTGTGGACTAATTCCATTAACATACCAACTCCCATAGCCACATTCTTCTCACCACAGCCTGACTAGATATCTCCCTTTCAGTATCCTGCTTCCCATGGTCTCAGGTTGAAGCCTCCTGCATAAGCCACTGAGGCTAAACCACTACTCATCCCAGCCAGTTCGGTTCCCACAACTGCTCTGTCAAAATCATCAATATTCATTCAATATACTGTCTAAATAAAAAAGTGCATGAAAACATTTTTTATAAGATGGATATTGGTTTCCCATATTTTTTAATGTGTCAGCCTTTACTTGTAAAGGCATAATGCTATTTATAGTGTTAATTAGTCAATAACAACAGTGCTTGTTGTTAATGATTAATTTTTTCAAGATAATGGTCAATATTACCTGATGAAATTACTACCCTGGCCTACATTAAGAGGAGCATTACCAGCAGATCCAGGGAGGTGATCCTTCCCCTCTGCTGAGAATTCATGAAAGTCGTCTGGAGTGCTGGCTGCAGTGCTGGCCTCCCCACTAAAAAGAGGTGTGGAGTTGCTGCAGAGAGGCTCTGCTTTGTAGGCTCTCCTGCCAGTAGGGGAGTTGTAGGTTTAGGCTCATTTAATCTTGAACATTATTTAAGTGCATGTTTTTCAGAAAAAGATGCAGTATGGATTTCCCTATTAAAGGATATTTAATGGGGTTGGTTTCTTTTTTAATTGTTTGTTTGTTTTTAATACCAAGGCACTGAGAGCCACTGTTTCTTTACACAATTTTGTACTGTATGTTCATAATAATTACATACATGTAGCTGAATTTCATAATGCAAACCACAGATAAAGAGAACAGTTAATAAGAAAATACCAGTTATTAATATTATGGCATACATAAAATATACATTATATATTTTTCCTTGTCAAACCTCTTGCCAGAGATCAATGTTTTAATTTTCTGAAAATATGAATCAAAATATGCAGGATTTACAGGAAGGATTTATTATTGGTCTAATTGAAGAAATGAAGCAGGAATTTTTCAACCTAGGCTGTTGCTAAATATTATCTATTTGTGAAATTCTCTCCTCTCCTTTAATTGCCGTATTGACTGTCATTTAAAATCCACAAAAAGTATAAATAGGACAAATGAGATATGCAAGGTTTCATTTGTGTACTTACTTTTAATTGTTATGCAGTTCTGTTTTGCTATTAATTGATTAATGATAATACTTTGAGTGTCTCAAATAATGCAGTAAGAGTATAAAACGTTTAACTAATAGTTATTCTGTATCCTTTACTGCACAGTAAGTTAAGTTGGAAATAGTTGTTTGGAGTTTTTTTAGTTTAAATTGGAATAGATACTGCTTAAATATGAAGTGTTGGTTTACGTAACATGTAATGTTGGAAATCTCTCACTTGAATGGTGTAATTTTGATAAATTCAGGAGTTGCAAAAATACACAATTTCTAGTTAATAAATGTTATTACTTTGGTAAAAATGCTTCTGAGATGCTGGTATTTGTAGCATACCATTAAGATACCTCTGTGTGTATGTGTGTGGCTGTAGTGAGAGTAGTTTCTTATTTTTCCATGGCCAAAGGGTTGGTTCTTTGCAGTGATAGCTCAGATGATAGAGATGAACTCAGCGACTGCAGGGCAGCTTATCGCATCTCCCTACATGCCCTCTGTGCCCAGACTATCCTGGATTTGTATAACTGTAACTGCAAGTCACCACAGCACTTACAACCCTGAGTTCATTTCTAGTTCAAAGAGTTCATAATATAAATTAAAGAAAGTGTTTGTTAGTACAACAGAGGCGAAATTACACAGAATAAAGCTTTGATGTGAAATATAGAATTTGGAAAGGGAATATGTTTTTTGATATTCCAGAAACTATCACACACAAGGGGTTAGGAAGGGTCTGAGAAGGTTAAAATTTGAAGAAAATTATTGAAGGGTTAAAAGAAATAAGGAGATACTGCATGAAGCTCCACCTAGACCTGATGGTAACCTTGAACTCTTGCATAAACAGTTTAATTCCTTGGCTTTCCAGCAATTATTCCAGATAGTCTGAAAATAGAGTGATGTTAGTTACTTGCGTTCATATGTGTTAGGAGTCAATGGCACTCAAATATCCTGAGGCTTTCTGAATTTTTTTTTAAGAATATTTGGAGTAAATTGTACTCAGCTACCAGAAATTTTTATGAAACAGATTTTTGAGAGGTTGATGTTAAATTTTGAAATTATTTTTGTACAGTGTGTGAAGAATTAACAGGTGTCTATTTTGTGGAACAAAGGTGCTCAGAGAACCACTGGTTTATAGTGGACAGAAGAATGCTAGACATTTACACAGAAAAATCATGCTTGTGATCTCTCCCCAAGGAGTTTAACATCTAATTTTGGCAGCAACATGATGAAAAATATTAAATACTAGTAGAGATTACTAGATGAAACTATTAAAATTTACAGTTAAGAAGGAAAATTTAATTGCTAATGCAGGGTGCACAGAAAAAAATTGTTTGACAGATTAAATGCAATCACACAATAAACACATAGATGGTCTTTGTGAGCATCTAGTTGCATTTCTGCTTTTCTAGATTTTTCCTTTTTCACTTGAACATTTTCTCTGATATCTTCGAGGGAATATAGTATTAAATATATAGATTTGTTCAACATCTTACCCTAATATTATAAAACCAGAATGTACTATATGATTAACACTGCTGGTTACAACTGTTCTTTTTAAAAAGTCATTAGCATCTCACAGTGATCAGAACACAAAATATCTAATTATTTCAAATATAAAGAGCAGGGCAAATTAGTATGTTTGAATTGCTTATTAAACATTCTCATGTGAATTCTTACAAGCATATATACGTATACATGCACGAGTCTGCATGCATTTATACATGTACAGATATTTTATAGGCTAAATAGGGAGATTTCACATCTCAAAGATGGAAAACTGTAGAATGAAGGCAATTTAGATAACCATAACTCAAACCCTTCCACTGCACAATTTAAAGGTAGAGACAGGAAGCAGTGTAACCTTAGCTGGCTTCTATGACAAGCTTTATTTTAGTGCTTGCCTTTTTCTCCTCATGTACACTTATGTCAAAAAAATGAGTTCATAGCTTTGTGCAATACCTTGATTGCTCTACCAATAACTAGAAGAGTTGTAAATGAACAGTAGAAAGAGATTGAACAATTAGTGGAAACTGGTGTATGAGCACAAAAGGGAACACAAGGGCAAGCAGAACTTGGCCAAAGATCAGACACAATTGCTGAGTTTATTCACTAATTGGTACCTGCTGATCTGAGTACTTATCTACTGCACTTTTGAAGAATATGTCTTTAGTTCCATTTCAAATATGGTTCAAGAGGACTTTACAGAACTATTAATTTTCCTCCTTCTTTTTCTTTTGTCTCTTTGCAGAGCTAAGATCTTAATAGTTCATGAGAGCAATTTTGGATCAAAATGGACAATAATTGATAATAAAATATTGCAAGAATCACCTAGTAATTTAAGTAACCAAAAATTTGCCACGTGTACTGTCTGTTTTTCCAAAGTAGCATAAACCCTGGGTACAAGCTCTCCTCAAATTATGCACATGAACATCCAGAGGATTTTGAGTTCTCCACTTAAGTACAAAGAAGGAATTTTCTCTGGCTCTTAACACCTGTTAAAAAAAAAATAAAAACTGATATAATTAGTTTTTCTCTTAGACATCTGGGTCACACTGGGTAGCTAATCTTACTCTTCATTGCACTCTCTTAACGTTAGGCACCTTGCACTGTTCACAGTTTAGAATTTCTAGTTTTTATCATTCTTTGCTGCATCTTGTCATCAACCTCAGGTGTGCATCTAGAACAATTTTTTCATAAGAGAGTTCTCATGTTCATTCACACAGGCACACACAAGGATGCTACAGGGAATGTCAGGGGAAAAGGGTTTGGTTTTGTTTTTCTCTGGAAACTTTCCATTCATCTCATCAGAAAACTACTGTAAGTAGTTTTTCAAAGAGTTATTTCAAAGAGATAGCTATTTTCAATATTTTCATATTAGTGAAAACCCCTGGTTTTATAACAATAAATACACAAAAGTACAACTTTAACCTGTCGTTACCCAAGTAGCACTCTATATGCAGGATTAGGAGGGGAAAAGAGAATTCTATTTCTGTTGCTGTATATATTGTTACATAATCTCACAGAAGTAATTTTAATTTCCCTTTAAAGTATAATTTCGTAATGAATTAGTTTTATTCTGATTTTGGGCAGATCATGATGACCTCTGTTCAAAACAAATGTTTAGCAAGGGTAAAGCCTCAGACTTGAGCAAATCTGAGCTCTAGAGACCCTAATAAGCTCTAATCTATCAAAGACATATCTTTACTGCAGGTTACATCATTCTGTTAACTTTAAACATCTCACCCAAATAATGGAAACAAAAGATGGAACTCTGTGCAAAGTAATAAGTCTACAAGGAGGACAAGAGCTAAAGTGCCAAAGACTAGGACTGAAAAAGTGATTCAAGATGTGTATCTCAAATTTTTCTCATAAAGAGAACTTTATGGTACCAGATTAAATAGAAGAAACTCATACAACTGGTAATTCCATATTGTTAGTATTAGATTGTTACAGACATACTTAATTTTTTTTTTTTTGAAGACTAGAAATATAGGTAGGTCAATATGCTATTCTTACAGGAGCACTGAATCTTCATCTTGCCTGCACCAACGGTACCAACAATATGTGTGTTCTATATGGTGGTACATGAACATTACACACCACTAACAGACAAAATAGACCAGAATAGGGTGGAAAGTCACAGTAACACTGCAGAAAGCAATCCTGCCACATTTAGCAAATGGAGATTGGTGTGAAATCAGAACATATATACATATATATGTACTGTTAAGTTTTCAAAATCTTGATTCCTGCTATGGCTATGCAGATACATATACATATGTGCATCCATATGTACCTGAGTCCATATGTGAATTTATAACAGAGAATTGGGGTAAAAATACATACTTTGCAATTGTCTCCTTTTCACCAGTGCTGCAATGTTAATCTGCAGTAGCAAATTGATTGAGCTGATCGAATGATGTGGTTTGGAAGCTCCCACTAGGCCATTGTGATGGATCATAGCTCGACAAATAATGAATAATGCAAAAGGTCCAACATGTTGACATGGTACTTAATTACACTGTTAATGCACCGATCATACAGAAATTTCAGAAGGGAAATACAGACATATCTTAAAAAGTATGATGTTTATCTAATTCCATATTTCAAAAATGTCAAAGACTGAATAACAATCTGAGTGTGATTTACAAATATTAAAAGTGAAGAATGGCACACAGTATTGAAAAGATAAGGGAAAATGGTAAAGATAAGCATGATAATGTTTTTTACAGAATGTTAACAAAAAAGCACTGAGACCATGGTATGATTATCTCAGCACTGTCCTCTTAATCACTCTCAATCTGCTGTGAACAACCTGGATAAATTGGCATACATAAGAATAATTAAAAAAAAATCATGAATATAGCTTGGCATTAATTAGGATTGCTTTTTGAGGTGACATTAATAGTATATGAGGCAGACACATCCTGTTTCAAACCTGAAGTTCTCCATGAAGTTTCCAGTATATTTCCAATGAGCATAAAATATATTTTGCCACCTAAACTTTAGGAACTGACCTTAATACCTGCCAGGGAAGTCAGATTACACACATCTGTATTATAAATTAAATATGAAGAAAGATGGTTCTTAAAAGAGCAGCAGTAAATGATCACTGAAAGGAACATAGGAATATATTTCACTATAGGAAATAATCTCCTGCTAACCTCCCTATTCTAGTGAGTGTTTTAGTAATGCTCCAGAACTAAGACTAAGCTCTCCTCCATATAAACAAATCTCACTGCATTCATGGCACAAGAGGTAATTTTTTTCCCCTTTAAGAGGCAAGGTTAAACAGTGTTTTTTGAACTCTAGTTCAAATTATCCCACCACTATGGTCTTACTGATACCCATCAGTAATGACAAATGTAAATACACATATTACCACGTGTTAGTTCTGCCTGTGAAAATCTATTTTCATTTTAATTGAAAAATTGTAAAAATTTATGTAGCTAATTTGTAACTATTTGTTTTAGACACTCAAACCCAATTTAAGTTGTTATTTTTATAAGGGAGATCTCTGATGTTCTAAATTCTACATCAAAAGTAAGATATTTTGAAAAGGAAAAAAATATTTTTGATTTCCATTTGAGCTCAAGCCAAGTTTCTAGTATAAATCCCTTGTGTATTGTTAACTTGGATTTTAAAGTCCAGATTGTGCCAGTTTTCACTGGAAGTGTTTATGAAAGACTTGGTATTTCAGTATCTACGTGATCAGCATACTTAATAGTTTACTCCTCTGCAACACCCACATTAGATATTGTGATATTTAACTGATCATTGTTCTTAGGTAAATGGGATATTATGGGGGACAAAAAGCAGCCTTCACGTAGTAAAGAATTAAATACATTACAATAGGGCTAAAAGGAAAGTCTCAGTGGAAATAGGCAACTCAGAATTAAAACTTTCTTTTCTTTTTTATTTTTCTTTTTAACTAAAAAATGTAATTTGGCTATAAAAGAAAAGAGTTGTAGAAATAAAGGCAAATCAAAGGCTGAAAGAAAAAGCAAAAGTAATGTATAATAGCAAGGGAGATGATTTAGAAAGACAAGGCAATCTGTAGAGTTGGGTTAATGATAGACCGGGAAGGTGGAAAGAAAATTAAATGGATTAAATGTCATAAAACCATTAATTTCTGGAGTGAAAGATAAAATGAAGACCATGGAGAAATGAGGGTGAAGAAATATTTTCTGTAGCAAACCCATGAACTCTCAAGGAAGACAGCTAAGAGAAGGGACAAAGAATTGATGCATTTTCAATGTAACAGTATGAGTGAGGGAACGCTTCTGAAGCACAGTGTAGGAATTTATAGGCCAAACATGTATCAATGGAAATGAGTTACTGAATATACTACCCCAAGACAAGATTAACTCTTAAAAATTATATTGTGATGTGTGTTACCTGATTGACAAAAAATGTTAATGGAGTCTTCAAAATATGGTAATGGAGTTATATCTATGTAATACAGAAAGTGATACATTAGGCTACATTAACATGGTGTAAAATTTAGATTCATGACTATTAAAATAGTAGTAACAACCACTTTTTTTTTATTTTTGCACATTCAATCTTGCCTTCACTGTCCTAAACTCTTTACCTTCTTCATGTCTTAGGTGACCAGCTTCCCCCAGAGGCACAAGCTGATCTGTGATCTGTTCTACTGGGCCTCCACACCATTTACTTCTTGCCACAAAATCCGTGTTCGAGAACTCACTGCGTGAACTGTACTTTGGTGTTACCTCTGGCAGGATGTCTCGTGCACCAAGGGTGTTTTCTTCCTGATATGCATTTAGGTGCTTGCAGGTGATAGCCACTGGGATTTTCAGCAATATGGTTAGCTACAAGTGATGGATAGAGCCTTATTCCTCAAATCTTCACCATGGTAGCTTGGCTTGTCTGAAATCACTCTGGTTTGTGTAAGCCACAGGAATTGAAACTGGCTTAGCTGTCTCTGTACATCCATTTCAGCAATCTCTTTTCTAAAACAAATTATGTTCATACTGTTAATTTGCTTTGCTCTCTATTTCTGTCAAATTGCTCCTTGCATTATCTCTGCCTCATTCACACTTCTTGACTATAGGGATTCCTTCTGGAAAAAATTACCTTTCTCCCATAGGATGCCTTGGCAGCGTTAGGAGGTCATTGGCACCAGGACCTCAGACTGACAGGATGGATACTCACTGAAATAAACTCAGACCCAACACTAGATCAGCAAGCCATGCACTTTCAAAAATGCTTATCCCACACCTCATGCAATAAAGATTACTGTAATTCCATGGAAATCTGACTGGCTGTCACATAGCTTTCTTCTTTTTTCATAACAGATTTTATAATTTTCTACTTTTTTGGCTGAGCAGAAGCCTGCGAACAATCACTCTGATGCTGACAGGAGTTACACATGGGTGCTAAAGCAGGCCAGGAGTTTGAAGCAGTGGAAACTCCGAGTCCCTTGCAATCATGGAATAGGTGAAGGAGGAAGACACAGCCGGAGATCACATGGTCTGTGATCAGAGGCAGACACAGCACCTTGCCCAGAACTTTGTCCATCCTTGGAGACTCCACAATGTCTCTGGGCAACCTATTCTAATATTTGACTGCCCTTGCATGGATAAAATTCTCCTTGTTCTGCTCCAAAATAATCAGTCTCAAATGTCACAGCCTCCCCATATATATCAGACGCGCCAACACCCTCTATCATCCTAGTTGCTCTTTGCTGGACTCTCCATTTGTATCCCTATTCACTTCCTGCAGCCCTGCACCTGTAGTGCTGCATCCTCCCTTGGGAACTCAGCTGAGCCAAGGTCTCTGTTGGGCTGGGTGGCTGGAACAGCAGGGGAAGTTGCTCTCCCAAGCAGTGCACCAAGATTACAGTGCACACAGACAGTCCTCAGCAGTCCTGGCTGCTGCTGGAGCCTGCCAGCAATCATGGCCTTCTGTCACAGCTCTCCCAACTGAGGCAGGTATGGAGGTCTTTGAGAACTTGGTGGTCTTTTAGAAAAATGAGAGTCCTCTGCAAAGCCCAGAATTTGTTCCCAGGAGGTCTAGAAAAGGGGCTCAAAGACTGCAGCACATGTAGTTGCAGTGGTCTGCCTTTGGTAGCTGCACTATTCTCTAGCATGCTGCAGAGGAGGTGTGGGCACTCACAGCAGTCCTTCAGCCAATTCTGCATGCTTGAGCATTTCCTCATTATGCATGTGCCTGTGTTTTTCTCTCCTGGAACTCTACTCATGTATTATGTATAACTGAATATTCATTGAACCAAAAAACACAGACTCCGTAACTAGTGTGAAGGGTACATGACTGCTGCAATGATAATTTATCTGCAGTAGGACAATGGAGAGGGATACAGGTACATCAGCCACAGGCTGCCAGCTGAGAACTAAACTCAGGTTTCTCTGACCAAAATACTCTTTATCTGCTGCTCCCACATGATTTTTCTGTAACCAGATGGAATTCCCACATTCTAGAAATTCTAAGTTTTTTTGTGGCAAGTCAGGATAGAAATTTTTAGCTGCCAATTTCTCGTAGGCATATTCTCTCTTCACCAGCTATTTTTTCGCAATTTGTACTTAAATGGTTGAAGATTGGGTCTAAAGGAGGAAAGAGATAAGTAGTAACAAATATTGATAGAATAATAGCATGAAGTACTGTGTACCATTCTGCTAAAGTGAAAAGGTACTAGAGGGTTCAACTTATGTAGATAAGGCAGCTATCAAGAGATACCATTTTTTTTGTTAACTGACACTAAATACCATTTTCTTTCAATGTACTGTTACATACAGTTTGCCTTTTCTTTTTGCAATTCGTTTTTTTTCTGAAGAATTTCAGAAGAGGTAAGTAAAATGAGGAAAATAAGAGTTTTATTGTATATTCCTATTGTATTCTAGACTTGCTCCTCTTGCATATGAAAAATACCTTATGGGATAAATGTATTGAAAACTCAACATTTCAAATTTGCCTTTTCCATTATTGCATTCTCTAAGTAAGCCTGTAAAATAAGTGGACATCATCTCATTTTAACAGAGAAGAAAATGCAAATAATCACTTCAAGGCTGTGTCCAGCTCACATTGGCATACATGGAACCAAGTTGTGGCTAAAGATTAAAACATGTGTATTACAGTTTCAGGCTTGTGAGTAAATACAGCAAGTCTGACTGTTCAAGACTAGAGTTCAAGTGCCATTATCTCACTGAGAACTGGTTCCACTGTACTGTTAATTTCATGAGTTTGAAAGCTGAAACAAACAAGAATAATGAAACCTATGTCTAAAAAGACTTTGTTGTAATAAGAATGAATACTAGAAGTTACAGGCACAGTTTAGAGACCCTTCATCCTTTG
Organism: Trochalopteron elliotii; assembly: GCA_024734555.1. NCBI lineage: Eukaryota > Metazoa > Chordata > Aves > Passeriformes > Leiothrichidae > Trochalopteron > Trochalopteron elliotii. The sequence goes on from JANPWX010000493.1 coordinate 206,819, forward strand.
ATGAAATTCCATGACTGACTTTATTTTTTCCTTAGTGTAGTTAGGCTATTAGACTCATAATTAAAAGGATCTAATTTTGACTTTCAGGATATATCTCATTATTTTCACTTGAAGTCAACCAGGCTTCGAGCTTGACCAAAGCATTTAGTAGTTTATTGTTTAGGGACATATGTGACATAAAAAAAAAAAAAAAAAAACAAAAAAAAACAAAAAAAACCAAGATTTTTTTTTTTTAAATCTCCCTGCTGCTACCACATGTAGTATTATAGACACAGTAGTATTTTTATTACTTGGAGTAGTATAAAGCAAATAGAATTAAAACAGTCTTTTTGTGGAGCTTTTGAACACTACATTACACTCAAGAACACCAAAATATACAACCTATTTCATAGTAAATGTGCCTAGATAAGGTGAGATTTTACTGGTACACTAAAAATAGTGACTGTGGGACTGAGGAAATGCAATAAATATAAAAACCCCATCTTCTTTGCCTTTTTCAGCCTTGTGCTGTGGGTTTTTTTCTTGTGACTTTCCTGCTTGATGGAGTTACCATTATCAGCTTTACTGCCTGCTGCTCTCAGGTCTGCACATAGAGAAGCTCCTGTGATCATTTCCGAACTTTCTCACTATATTTACATTGTTTTTTATAAAAGTACATCATGGCTGAGCTTTATGTTTTTCTGTCTCCCTGCTTAAAGGGAGTCCTCAAAATTCCCCAGGAAGGCACTTCCAGTTTTTTCACCCATATACCACATAGCTGTTTCTCTGGCAGACACAATGGATAAAGAATACCCAGAGATTCAGAAGTAAACTATGAGTCAGCCTAAGCTGACAAAAAAACCATTGTGAACACTGCATTAAATGAAAGGGCTTTGGATGATATGCAAGGGTTAATTTTACTCAGAACATCTTTTCATTCCTCCAGTTTTCACTAGAGGTAGTAGATCTCAGGCGATGGCCAAGCAGTAAAGGTTTTTTCCCTCATATGTGACTATTTCATACATCAGTTATTTTGAAAAACACCATCTCTAAGCTTTGAAGTGTTGTCTTAATGTAAAGATGTTGAAAGGTCATGGGAAATATGTGTCTTCAAAAGCAACTTTTTTCCCCCCCAGTATTTACCTCCAAAGGACATGTCCTCAGCTGTACACATTGTTTTCATGCCATTGAGTAGCTATGACAGTGCTCCAGTGGAGCATCTGCATTCAGGTGAGTCAGTGTTCCTTCCTCCCTTCCTTGAAGCTTCTGAATGTTGAAACATTAGCTTCAGGTTCATTTTTATTGGCACAAAACTAGAAGTGATGCAATCACCTCTTGTAGGTATAGGTCTTCTTTTTCTATTAGCGGAGTATTTTGAACACTCTTCCCAGGAACGTCTAAAGGATTTTCCCTCTTGATCAATGAACAGTAATAAGTATTGCAGCAGATACATGTTGCTTTTAAGAAAATAATAGATACTTCAATTATACAGACATTGTTACAGATATTTTACTTAATCAAAATGCTACTTTTTGCTTGTGTGTAAACAAATGCTTCAGAATATTAGCTCTGACTTCTTTTTTAACTAAAAAACACAGCTGATATTTTTATGCTAAAGAAGGCAGTATTTCCACATCTTAATCTTCTATGGCTTTCTTTTTAATGTTAGAGACATTTTAGAATAACTAAGACCTACTTTGTTGTCTTGTGGTAACTCTAGGTTTGCTAGTCATAATGACATGAAGCCAATAATTTTTGCCAATCTTTAATTTTCCAACTTGCCTACACTGTAACCCTTTAAGACCTTTTTTCCTTTAAAGTTTAAGGATGGGGAGCTTAAAATGCGCTGTTGTACAAATATAACTGTGTGGTATGAACTTGTAACTTTAAAATTCCTTCTGTCTCCTCTTAATCTCTGAACAAGATTTAATCTAAAGATTCCTGCTGACAGAGCTGTGGTTCAGTGCTATCCTGAACCTTGGAAAAGGCATATTAGGCCTGTGATTATGATGCACCTTTTAACCTGTTTTATCTTCACTGTTCTGATGACTTAATAAGCATTGTTATTGTTTTCTAAAGCTTTTCTGGTATGCTCTTAACAAATCTGTCTTTACTGGCTGTTCTGAAGCCAATCCCAAGCCTCAATCACTCCAGTCTCCTCTCTTCGCATATTTTCCAAACACGTCACCTTGAATCAGGACAGTTTACAACAATATGCATTATGATTAGACCAGATTTTATTAATCTGGATGTGGTAGATGAGTATGTTCTTTTTCCGGAAATAAAAGACCACTGCAGCGAGCTTATCAAGGTATTGATAGACTGATGGGTTTACGGGTGAGATTGACACCCCTGACTAAAAAATACTGGAGGGCACAATTTGTGATGGAAATGGGGTTGTGGTGCTTCACTTTACTAAGGATGCTGGCCTTTATGTTTAGCTCTACACTATCAGAGAATCCCAGAGTCCCAGAATCACGGAATCCTAGAATGGGTCAGGTTGGAAAGGACCACAGTGGGTCGTCTGGTCCCACTTCTCTGCCCAAGCAGGGTCATCCCTGAGCACATGGCACAGGATTGCATCCAGGTGGTTCTGAAATAGCCACAGTTAGGGAGACTCCAACCCACTCTGGACAATCTGTCACTGCACAGGAAAGAAGTTCTTCTTCATCTTCAGGTGGAACTTCCTGTGCATCCATTTCTGCCCCTTGCTTCTTGTCCCATTGCTGGGCACCACTGAGCAGAGCCTGGTCCACGCCCTGACCCCTCCCTGCAGGTACTGACAGACATTGATGAGGTCCCCTCTCAGTCGTCTCTTCTCAAGGCTGAACAGCCCCAGTTCCTTCCACCTGTCCTCTATTTTTTGTCCTATATCTAATTTTGTTTCTTTTTTTTTGGTAGGTTTGTTTTCCCATAGAAGAAGCTACCGATTTTCATTAGAAGTGTAGCAAAAAATTCACCATGGGTTGTCACTAGGTAGAAAATTCAGGTAGCTTTTTCCCATGTTCACTTCTTTCCCTTTGGTTATCTGCAATTCTTGGTGTGTAGGAAACCCAAAATTAGTCACAGAGGATGAAAGTTAATGTATTTTGCCAGTATATTACTCTGAGTTTCCTTTTTCAAAACATCATCTTATGTTGTGTCTCACATTTTAGTACAAAGCTTGAGAAACATGAGATGAGTAACAATATTCTGCTTGACTGCAACCCAGTGTTAGTGTAATAACCAGCTCTGTTGGCTTTGCTTTTGCAGCTTATGGTTTCAAGCAGGTTGGTGGAAAACATAAAAACAATGAATCGAAATATAATGCAACAGTCTGAGAAAAAACAAATGTGTTTTTTAAAGTCATTGCTCACAAGCTGCTTAATGGTTTATGGTGAAGTTAAAAACATGCTGATAGGAATGATACAGTAGGTTTAGGGTATTCAGCCTTCAAAAAGGCTTCCAAAACTTTTCACCAACCTCACTTATAAAAATTGTGGTCTCACAGGTTGATTGGGAAAGTTATACACTAGTAGCCAGACAAAAAATAGAGAGAAATTTAGAAACATGTACTTGTTTCTCAGAGATTTTTTTTTACAAATTGGCAATGTTTGGTGCTATTTTTATTCCTCTAAAGAGTGGTCAGGATATTTTATAAAGTCAGCTAAAGCCAAAGCGCAGAAGAAGATACTCTCAGTACAGTATCCTATTAAAACAGTGCCCAGGAGAGGGAGTTCTCCCTCTCATTCCTCTTCCCTTAGGAAATAAGCACCAAGTCCTCACAGCAGAACTGTTTGTGCCTTACCTCCTGGCCAGGCTAAATCTGCCTCCTCTAGGCTGTTCTGGGCTCCAGGGAAGACCCTTCCTAACCTCCTCCGGAAGGATACTGCAGCATTTGTATAAAACCCTCCTTCTGGATTCTCCACGCAATCTGTGTCATCAAACATCATCTGCTGCAGCTAAGCATTGCCAGTTTTCCCTGCCATTTGACTATCTTGTCTAATGTGTTGCCATTAATTAACTCTGCCACTTTTCACCTCACTGTTGCCATTTGATTAACTTTTCCATTGCTGCCTTTTGGATTTTGGCCTGTTTTTAATTCACAACTGCCATTTCATTATCTTGCCCTGCCATTTAATTTAACTTTTGTCTTTTGATTTGCTCATTGTTGCTAGTGGATTTAACCTCATCTTACCAGGTAGCCTCATTTCATCTTCCAGCTCTTCCCCTAGTCCTCAACTCTTCCAGCAGCCAGATATTTCCCTACTTCCCTCAAAAAGGTTTCCTCATCTCTTTTATCATTTTCCCTCCCATTTTTTAATCTTCTATTCTGGTTAATGTATATATCTGGAAGCATTAAATTTATCATGTTGGTGGGGTCTTTTGTTTGTTTGTTCTTCTGTGGGGTTTTTTTTAAGTTTTGGGATTTTGGGGGGTTTTTTTGTGGTGGTTTTTTTTGGGGTATTTTTTGATTTTTTTTTTTGTTTTTTAAGAGTTGTATTTTAGACAGCAGGTAACAACATAAACTTATACAATGGATGCCTTGGTAGGTACTTCTTTTCCTTTGGACATTCCTACGTTGCTGCTCACACATAGTTTTATTTCTCTGGGCAGGCTGCATTGGATCACAGAAAAGTAGTATTTGAGGCTAGAGTTGTGTCCCAAAACACCATAAACATGTAATCTGTCAGACAAGTTAATTATCTGATTGCTGTAGAGCCTGGGATATGTCTAAAGTACTCACTCCATCCAACATGTCGTTACAATTTTAATAGAAAAAATAAATATTTCTTTATTTTATAGAACTGTTTGGTAAAAGTCCTTTCTTGTTGTCTCTGAATCTTTTTAAAACTGCAGATTATTTGGCTGTTGGCACATCCTCATACCTCGCTTTATATATTCCCTTTTTTTTTTTCTTTGCTGTAGATCAGGTGTAAATAAGCAAGCCACAAATATGCTCTCTTCTTTGTCATTTTTTGTCATTTAGCTGTTAATGTGGGCTACCCTTACAATCTGTCCAGAAGAAAAAAATAATACATAGACAATGGAAAAGGAGAGAAAATTACTTTTTAAGCTACAAAAGGGGCTCTGTTATTTTTCAAGAAAAAAATTGTTCATTCCAGAACCTAGCAGTACTTTTGAGAAGTGGAAGGATATTTGGTGACAATTATGGATGTAAGTTGATTGATTACAGAATTCTTTATTAACCTTCTGTAGTGATTTTTGAATCTTCTTGAGATTTCAGAGACAATGAAGAGCATGGAATTTAGAAATGCTGTTAAGATTTATTTATTTATTAACTTAAACTAGCTCAGCTTACCTTTAAGTTTCTATGGTTATTACTGACAATTATAGCTAGATCATCATTTGAAATGACAAGTATAAATCTTAAAATGTCTTCCACACATCCACCTTCCTTTAGTTTATTCATGACAAGAGTCTGAAGGAGAGGTCTGCTGGAAACAGGTAAGACTTCTGAATATAGGTCTTCAACTCATTGTCAGAGTGCTCTTTTTTGTATACCAGTTAGGCTGGGATAAGACTTGCTCCTCTTTCTCCTCCCATTCCTTCCCAAATGTAAAAAAAAAATACTTCAAGCTTTTTTTTTTGCTTGTGAAACAGAATTGATATTTCTTCATTTTGCAACATAAGAGATGAGAAATGGAAGCACAGGGCATCCATCACCTTGCAATGTTTAGAACTCAGCCTGGTAGCAGTCTGAATGTCTAATCATCTAAAACCAGCTATGAGGAATGCTTATTTTAATTTAGGAAGAGGGCTAAATGGAAATCAGATAGCCCACTTAACTTACTCTAGCCCTCAGAGCTGTATTCCCACTTTAGAAATTTGCATGGGTTTATGTGCTTTATTTAAAGAATAATATGTTAGGAGAGAGAAATAAATAAAAGGTGCAAGTGCTGCATGTAAAATTACTGGATCATCAGTAAAACAACATGATGGTCAAATCAAAGCAAAGATTGAACCAAATATTAATGAGCTATGTGTGTAGGATTAAATCACCAGAACTTCATGCTGGTATAGGATGTGGTTTCAGGTGGGATTCGTATGGTTAAAGCTGGTAAGTACGATTTGACTCAATCTTACACAAAGATTAAGGATAAAAATCTTTACCCCTCTAGTGAAAATAGCTTCTTTTACAATAAACGTTGTTCCTAGTGCAGGATGTGAGTCATCTGTTCTGAATTCAGTCTAACTTGTACTGAGAGATTTTAGATGGAGGTGCTGTATGTAAATGAACAAGTACTCAGATGAATTTTTTAACTAAAACACCATAATTATTATACGTTTGTCTTTGAAAAACAGATACCTTACTTTACTTTTACCCAACTCTATCCATTTTTGTTTTGCACTTCCTCTTAAGTCTTAGACAAAGTGATTTTAGAATGGTGCTGTCTTTTGACTCAGTCTCATGTCTTCCAGCAGGAACTCAATGTCAGTTCTTGAAAGTCTGAGGTGCTTCTTAAATTGGATGGAACTCTTTTTGAATTCAGGATATAACAAACTCCTTATGATACCATTTCAAAAGCAAATGAACTTGTATGCCTAATTACAATGTGATAGATAATGACTCTAAGAACAAAAGAGTAAAAGTTCCAAACATCTTGTTCTTTGCAGTTCTGGGATCCCTTATTCCTGTGACCGTAGCTCTCCACCAATACAAGAGCTGGACCAAAGTTCTGGGTCCCAGAGTTGGTCTCCTATGTGGCAATTGCTAAGACTGATGTGGTCAATGACAACGGTTATTACTTACTGCCCTGACAAGGAAAGCAGGGACGGGCATTTCAGATGTTACTGGTAGAGTCAAACAATGGGTTTTTCTCATGAATGGTGTTGACCTTGATAGAGGACTTCTACTGCTTACTCTGTTTCCAAACAACTTTCATAGCCTTAACCAGTTTAGTGAATGAAGACACTAGAAACACTACAAGGTTTAACACTCAGAGCGGGCAACCCTCTATCTCTGTGAAATATTTCCATTTGGTGTGACAGTGGCCTGGAAATAGCCTCTGTTTTAGCTACAAATGATAGGTGCTCTGAACACAAAGTGCCTGTGAAGTTGTTTTCTAACTGAAGTAAGCAAACCAGTAACTCCTTCCTGTTGCTGCCATTACAGGTGTAAGATACTTCTCTTTAAACTGTTAATGATTCTCTTGCTTCCAGAATCTACAAAAGGCAAATTTGGGAAAGAGGAACCATTTTGTATATCTTCACAGTGTATTTTAAATATGTAGAATAGAAAAATGTCATTCCCAAACCCTCACTTGATCCCACTTATATACACTTATAGATTAAATGACTGTTCAGGATTTACCAGCCCGGGCCCGGATTAGACAACTAGGTGTAACTTCGGGATTTCAGGGTGAAAAGTCCCTTGGGCAGTGAAATAAAAGAGAGATGGGCTCGACTGGAAAATCCAAAAATGAACCACTTAAATAGGAAGCAAAATAACAAACAGCAAGGTGAGTGCAATATAGGGTGCCAAAAAGGCGAGGGCCAGGGGGTTACAGTAACTTATATAGGGTAGGATAAGGGTGGAGTCTGAGGGAAGGGAACAAACAGGGAGTGGGGATAAGGAATATGTAAAGTAATGCAACAAAAAATAACCAGTAAAAATGTGACAACAAATAACCAGGAGAACAGAGAACTTTCTAGTAACATTTACATAAGAACTTCCCAGGGGCCGATGCAGGTAAGTCTTTGCTCACTGTAAGTGGAAATGGTGTCTCCAAACCTAGGGTATGGCTTTCCATGGCCTTAAACCAAGGCTTCCTTCAACCCCAACACAGGATCTAAGAATTTGCCTTTCAGTTTTGAATTAATTTACTGAGCATAGTATCTGATATCATGCTGATAACAAAATGTATTAGCAATAGATCAAGTACGTCTGTTAAATAATATGTGATGATAAGTCAGTTAATCATTCCATCACATTGCATAAGATCAGGATACAGCTAACAAAGCACTGAGAGGCTCAAGACGTATTTTAATACCTAATTTTTACTCATTTACAAAAACAGTGGCCTAATCAAAAATATATTTTTAGGAGTCTTCTGAAAAATTTGAAAATTCTAAACATATATGGAAAGAACATACCTGCTTCCTAGAAAACACAAGTATAGACACATGATGACAATACCTGGTTTCAGCTAGGGTAGGGTTAAATTTCTTCTCAGTAGCCGTTACAGTGCTGTGTATTGGATTAGGAATGAGTATGGTGTTGAGAGCACACTGATGTTTTGGGGTTTTGTTAATTGAGAGGGGGGTTGAGCAAGCAGCTGTTTGATGCTTAATTCCCAGCTGAGCTTAAGCCACAACAACCTGTAAGACAACTCATACCTTCCATCGTGATGAAATTTTACTCCTTGTACAACACCTAATTGTTCTAACTGTGTTTGGGAATCTGTGAGATGGGCAGAGAAACTATTTTGGCTTACAAAAGATATCTGTAAAGCTCTTTGACTTTGCACAGACATTTCTAAGTACGTTAAGATTACATTTCAGAGAACACATAATCTACTTCTTCTCCCCATGTGCTTTGCAAAGATATGGTTTAGAAGTGGGGGGGAGCAGGTACATAGCCAAAATTAACAAAGAGATATTTGCAAGATTTATAACATGGCTCTTGAGCAGCCAGTAAGGGACAAAAATCAGACATTTTCTATTAGCATGTTGAGTCAGAGATTTATAACATTGTATTAACAAGCTGGATTCATCCCTGTCTTTACTGAAATGAAAAATCAGCTTTGTTTTTGTTTTTGTTTTTTTTTTTACTTCCATTCTGGTAGAATTCCTGAGGTTCACAAAGCTTCATAAGGCATGTATTTTTCCTGAACTTAGTTACATTTGCTCTGCAAATTAAGAAGCTGGTAATGAAATTTAATTGAGTTTAATCAGTGCAGAATCTGTAGGAGATGGATTCGTTTTCTTTGTAAAATACAAAATACCTTAAAAATAAACAGCAAAAATGTTGTGGATTTAGCAGATTTAATTTTTTTTAGTTGATGCATGTGGGAACAATCCAACTGTATTATGATTATTTTGGAAAATTATATTCAGATCTTGTTTGTATTTATGTCTGTGTAATCAGATCATAATCAAATAATTGAATTTGAACACATTTCTTGCCTCCCCAGTGTACACTACCACAGGGGCAGAAGATGAGCTATGAAATCTATCATGTTGGTGAGAGAAGGTTCATTCCAGAGATAACAGAAATGCTGTATGAGCACTGAGTCTTAGAGAGCATGAGGTCAAAGCTGGGGATTACAGTGAAACACAACAACATGCTGTTGAGAGATTTGCTACTGAAAATATTACGGCTTCTACTCTAGAATGGGGAACAGAAGGCTTTCAGAAGTACTAAGCAGCAGCCTCAGTGTTCCATAAAAAGTGTTACAGTTACATAGGAGCTTAAATTGTGCCATTTTTAGTGAAGTCTAAGCTGAAATCAGAGGTGTTACTATAGCCCCGAGTGGACCTAAATCTGCTGTATGTAGCAATACTAGGAAATGGGAATGTTGTAGCTATCACCTTGGAAAACAAGTAACTTCTGAGTGCTCTTTACCCATCACATTATGTTAATTAGCAGTATTGTAAGCTCTGCTGAAAATTAGCAAAGTTTGAAACTTTCAGCTGGGAGTGATTTTTCTTTCATCTCATCTGTCATCATATCTCAGCTATTATCAATATTTTAATTGTTCCAGAATAAACAAAAAGTGGAAATGAATGGTCTTTTCATGTGTTGTTATGTATAGGAAAGATTTTCTTTTGAAGCTTCAATTCTTACATCTATAAAATACATTTTAAAAATAAAGTGCAGATGAGATGAGTGACTATGAATATACACCTGCAAAGACAACATGACCCAAAAACAGTTATAAAATCATTTTTGCAACTACTGAAATAGCTAACCTTAATATCCCAGATGACTGAAAACAAAAATGGCTCATGATTAAGCATATATTGAAGTTATGTTTGAGAAACTTGTAAAAAATTTTTTTTAATTTCATGATTTTTTAGTTTCCCATTGATAAAAAAGCTTTTAAACAAAGTTATGTCCTAAGTAGGGTCCTGGTAGTCACTGAAAAAAACAGCTGCTCACAGGCATGTAATACCACTTTGTAATTTAACACGTTCAAGATTGCAAAGATGTATGACATTATTCAATATCTCTCTTGACCTCATGTGTCTTCTTGTTTTTCTAAGAGGGAACAAAACATTATCTAACTTCTGTTCTGCCCACAGACTGCCACGTATTCACAGGAAGGAAAAATTTTTAATTAAAGACTATTATCAAAATGTGGTCAGAAGGATGATGGTTTTCTTTGTACGGCCTCATCAAGAACATACACTCACTGGAGAAACATCACCTAGTCAGTGATGAGACACAGAAACTGCATTCGTACAGGTCTCACCTTGTTCTGCTCTTTGACTCCTTGAAGTCTTGGGAAGTCCATTTCCTTTCAGCACTCCTGCCTGACCCTCAGATGGGAGATGCAGAGGGTGAAGCATGCTGGGCTGATCTTTCCTTGGGCACAGCTGTGGCTTCCAAGTGCATCTTTAAAAGAACAATAGAATCGTTCATAGCCACACAAGTTTCAACCTGCAGTGTTTTCAATATCTGTCCCTAACACACTGACCTTGTTCTAGTCTTCTAACCGATGTCAACAAAAAGAACAGTAAATCCTCTCTTCACATCATCTTCTGCAGACACGCTTTAGTTATAGAAATACTGTCTTTTTCAAATCTTTTACCTTTTAGAACTTCTGTATGTTCTTTTTTTTTTCAGCATGTCTTCTGCATTATTCATTATATATAGATTGCTCTCATCAGTTTTGGTGTTCTATTTAAAATTTATGTTTCATTTTCTGTACACTTAATTTTATTCACTGTACACGCATCTCTCTTTATCCACTTAATGATTATTAATCTTTAGGTGGTTTCCGTGTCTTTGCAAGGATTATGGTTATATGCATTCCAAGGAAATGTTTTTTTTCTGTAAATGTCATTGGTAGCCTTTGCTGTTCTTTTCAGGAAGACTAATAAAACTGGTTAGCAGGCAGAGATCACCATCTTTGAGTTGAAGCCTATTAAAGCCTGTGCCTATCTTTTTGTTTTGGGCCTGCCAAGACTGTCTGGCCACATTTGTGAAGCTCTCTGTAAACTTTTCCTATTTCCCATCCTTTCTAATCACAGAATCATTAAAGCTGGAAAAGGTCTTCAAGATCAAACCCAACTGCTAAGTTAGTGCCACCAAGTTCACTGCTTAACCATCTCCCTAAATGCCATATCCACTCTCTTTTTGAACACTTCCAGGGATGGTGATTCCACTGTTTCCGAGGGAAGACTGTTCCAATGCCTTTCAGAAAAGATATTTTTTCCCAATATCTAATCTTAACATAATATTTATATGATATTTGGTGCTGAATGAGTTTCATATCTCTTTTCTGTCCAGAAAGACAAATATCCTTCATGAAAAAAGGTGAAAATGCCATCTTGAAAAAACTATTATTTATAAAAGTAAAAATTATTCTGTCTGACTGAGAGAGATATCCTGTTCTTATTATAGCACAGAAAGTGAATAGAGAGTATCCTGATCTCATTGCTGCAGACTTTTCTTATTACACTGAGCTCTGGTCATCTGCAACAGCACGAGGTGATGAGTTGTGCAGGATTTTGTGCTTCTGGTAAAAGTATTCACTGTGACAGATTTTCTGAATGTTAATGCAAGATAGTCCACTCCTTAATAAGTGTGAGTGAAAATTAAACAAAACAAAACAAAACAAAAAATAAACCCCAACAATAGCAAAAAAACCCAAACAAAAACTTCCAAACCTGAAACAAACAGAAACAACCCAAAGGTTTTTATCTTCCTATGTACCAGTTCCTTTACTCCAGAAGGTTCTTCTACTCCACTGTTGTACTGCAGTTTAACTGCTAAACACTTCGCTGAGTTTCAATTTATATTCATTATTACCCACTGTAGCTGCTATATTCTGCTGGGTTTTCTCTTTCACCTAATCATAGGAAGCTGACTAAGTAGCATCAGTTCTTAGACAATGAAATTGAATTATTCTTCCAACCTATGACTTTTGGCTTCTAACCAGAAGGCATACTGATATATAAAGTTTATTCACACAGAGAAATGCTCTCAAGCTATTTCTAAATGCACTTTTAGATATTAAAGTTTCAGATTGGCTGTGTCATGTTGCATTCATAATTTATGTCAGATGCTCATAATCACTGTTGACTTTAGGAGAGTTCATAAGTAACACTTCACCTTATGCTTTTAATGAATAATTTTATTTTATCTTGTATATTAATCTTCTCTGGTGTTTACTTAGTAAAAGCAATCTTAAGAAGTGTTGGTATAAAATCAGGCCATTTCAGACAATTGGTAGAATTAGAGCATTATTAACTCATATTGTTGTCTCAGGAGGCTATTTTCTTTGATCTTATATTTTTCTATTTTGATAAATTCTTTTGAGGAAAATGCATTTTGGAGTTTCAGGAAAAATGCAGAAAATAACAGCATTTGATGACCTATTTAATTTTCTCTGTATTCCCAAGTCCTAAAACAGTGGTGTTATGCATGGTTGGGATAAACTCAGTATTCAGAAGAGGTTTCTTACCCTGAGCTTGCATCAGGAAGACAGAACCTCTTTCAATATATTCTAATAAATTTTTATTTTTCACATCAGAGTTCCCGATTTAAAAATATGTCAAATGCCAAAATATGTGTAGGTATCTGCATATCCAGGTTATAAAAACACCCTTGTTCCAAATATTTTACAATTTTAACAGGAAAGGAAATCACTACAACAAAGAAATTCAGGTACACAGAGATTAGGATTTATTATGTAGATGAGATTAAAATAAATTATGCAGTCCTCTGTTAGCTATGCATGAATTGATAACCAGTGATTTACTTCAAATAATTAATAACCAGTTCTGAAACTTACGCCTTCTCTGGATCAGATTGGTCAAACTGAGCAGTGAATGTTTAACCTGAAAAGAACTATGCTGATTTACATCACCTACATGCAGCCTGCCTTTTGGTCCAAATAACTGGACACATTCCCTACAGTTTATATTTATTGAAATCTCTTCTGACCACAAAAACTCATTCACTGGTATTTCCTCTTGCAGACTGGAGCTAAATTGCAGTGACAGTATATTTTGCACATAATAAAATAATCTTCCTTTCCATCTCTTGTGGTGAGGGACCATAGAATAAAAATCTACAGTCAGACAACAAACAACAGAATCATAAATTTATGGAATCCTTTGAGTTGGAAGAGACCTTAAAGATCATCTAGTTACAAACCCCTGCCACGTGCAGGGACACCTTCTACCAGGTTTCTTAGAGCTCCAGGTTGCTTAGAGCTCCATCCAATCTGGCCTTGAACACTTTCAGGGATGGGGCAGCCACAGCATCTCTGGGCAGCCTGTTCCAGTACCTCACCACACGCACAGTAAAGAATTTCATCCTAATATCTAACCTAAATTTCCCCTCTTTCAGCCTGAAGCTGAAATTTAGCCAATACTCACAATCCTATCACTACACTATCCGAGTCCATCTCAAGCTTCCCTGTAGGCCCCTTCAGATACTAGAAGAATCTTTGAAGTCCCTACAAAACCTCCTAATCTTCAGACTGAATATGACCAACTTTCAGCCCGGAAGGTGGTCCAATCTCCTTATCAACTTCATAGTCTCCTTTGGACTTACTCCAGCAGTTTCATGTCCTTCAAATTTTGGGGACCTCAGCTCTGGATGCAGCACAGTATGTGGGTTCTCTCATGAGATCAGAGAGGTAGAATCTTCTACTTTGAAATGCTGGCCATGGGGTTTAGATGCAGCCCAGGATTTGTTTGGCTTTCTGGGCTATGAGAACTCACTGCTGGTTCATGTTGAGTTTTCATCAACCAACAGCCCCCTAACACTAATCCTAACCCTAACCCCTAAGAGGCCAGAACTCTTTTCCCCCCAATCACCACCCTCCACTTCCCCTGGGACCCCCATGTCCTTCTCCTCAGTGCTGCTCCCAATCACTTTTCCACACAACCTGTGAATGTGTCTAGGATTGACCTGACCCAGATGTAGAACCTTGCACTTGGCCTTGCTGAAATTCTTGAGCTCCACACAGAGCCTCCCCTCAAGCCTATCCACGTCCCCTGCAAACTTTGTAGTCATTTTTGCAGTGCAGGTTTTGGTGGAGAAACACACATATGCACATCCACCCTACTGAATGGTGTTAGTTTTAAATGATTAAGGGTTATTTTATACAACATTCTTGTCAGGATGTGTGTACCAGCAGTCTCTGGTCATTCTGACCACTCTAACTGTCTTTCTGTGTAATATTCCTCTGTAAACCCTCTCTCCCAATTCTTACTTTTTATAAAAAGTACAAAGGACATGTGAGGGAGAAGGAGGGGTAAAGGAGTACAGTGCTAGATGCTCCCTGAGAAGCTTCTCATAGACTGCTAATTTAGGGTGCAACAAGTCACCAATTTTCCTGAGAGCTAGTTGATGCAATGGTCTATGGGTTTCCTTCCTCTTCTTCTCCAAGGTGCTGGCAGAGTCACAGCATGCATCTGGGACTGCTGCTGAAGGGAGTTCCATGCAGTCCAGAGGAATTTCCTGGGGCTGCAGGGAGTTCCAAGGAGGCAGTGCAGTGGTAGATGTAGGGCCATGATTTGGGGATGTTGTGCTTAGCATGGCTGTGTTGGGATTATGCTTCCAGTACCACCTCCCTCCCTGCCAAACTCTAGCGAAAGTTCTGAATGGCTTCTTGCAGAGAAGCATGAAGTTAAGGATCAGGTGTGCTCTTGTGGCCAGGGCAGCCCAGGAGGGAGATAGAGGTGGGGAGAAGGAGAGGTTGTGAAGGAGAATTGATGTGGGGGGGTGGTTACAGGCTGGCGAGAGCAATCAGAGCCTGCTGGAGCATACATGGTGCTGCCCATCCTTAACATTGTGTATTTTCAAATACTCAGAATTTGGTTTTTAAGGAACAGGAATTCTGCTACTGTCTTAATTTAAAACTTAAGGAAAAGGGGTTGTCCACCTTCTGCAAAAGTACCTCTTTATACACCACTCAGATTTTCTGAAGAACAGACAACTGTGTATATTAGTGAGTCATATCAGGGATGGTCTTAGAATAAAGATGTATAATTTCAGAAGTAATTTTCAAATTTAGCCAGCCAGATCCAACTGGCTGTAAATAAATCTACTAACCATTTGGCTTCTAAATCATGAGACAGAATCATGAATAACAGATGTTTTGTGATGAGGAGTGACTAAGAGCTAAGTACTCCTATGAGATCTGAATATTTTAGACCATGACAGCCTCCTTGGTAGCTGGGCATAATAATTACCCTTCTTCTTCCTGCTCTCAAATCTTATGCTGGAGATGAGAGTGTAGTTTGTTATTGCTACTGAGACTCTTGCTCTAAATTTTTTAACATCTCCCTGTGATTTTGTTAGAGAATTCAATTTTATTTCTTCCCCCTACTTCCCCATCTTCAAGAAGTCTGCTTTGGAAATATAATGAGCTCTTCAGCATTTTTATTTTGTTCTCCTTTGAAACAAAAGCACTGTAAATCACCTAGAAAATGCTTTCCATGGAAAAATATTTTCCCAGCAGATAAAATTCACCCTTTGAAAATCACTTCTCTCCACTGCTGTGATGCATGCAAATTTTGTTTTACAACCAATGGCTTTGGTTTGAAAATGAAAGAAAAATTGCACTTCACTGACTGGCATTATTTTGCTTGGCTTTATAGAAGACTGTTAGAAAGGCTAAAATCATCACTTACAAATAATTATGTGTCAATGTTTACACAGGTCCTTTCATATGATGGTACAACCTGGATAGAGATTATCTCCTTAGAAGTCTGAAAGGCAGGGTCCTGCAGTTTAACCTGCATTGGTTAAACTGTAGCATCTCAATGTTAAAAGAGGGTCAAATGTACGCTGGTAAAAATTGATGTGGACATACTGATTTTGATTAAATATTGGTACAAGGCAGATTTTACTCTGTATGTTTTCTTCATCTCAGTGTTTTTACATTTCTGAGGCTTGTTACGTTAATTCTAGTACTACTTAGATTTGATCATAACTACAAACAAAGTGCATATTTTAAGAACTACCCTGAATTTTAACCATGAGAGTAATGCTGTCATTCCCTGACTAGAACTTTAGGATTGACATCTCTTTTATGTGGAAAATGTGCCATGGGTGCCTAGCTTTGCTCTTGCACTCAATAAGGTGGGATTCAGGCACCTGGTGTTCAAAAGAATGGGATTCGGCTACGCCTTCAGCACTGGTGATGGGTCTGCTAGAGTAAACGGGTTATAGACAGTCATGCTGCAATAATGAGTATTGGTGTAAAGTCAGCCAAGACATGCAGCATGTAGTGAACTAACAGTTAGAAGTGTAAAAGTATTAGATTAGTTAAATATATTGTGGGCAGTTCTTGATTTCATGCTGAATATTGTACACATAAGTAATGTGACAACATTCATTGTCACATAGCAAATGTATCTTTTCTGTTCATTTCAGTTCTATCAGAAAAGAGCATTTATTGAATTCTTCTTTGATATTAACTCCTGTTAAGTAATAAAAGAAAACAGTGGAGTCCTAGTGGTAAAAAAACATGTCCAAACTTTGGTGCCATCTCATGTAATGCAAAATGGCAAAATATATGTTCTAGTGTAGAAATCTTGCAAAGACATATACAGTCAATTTTATTAAAGGTGTGTGATTAACAACATAGATGTTTGTGTAAAATGCATTTATATATGGAAGGTCTACTGGAGCTTTATAATTTTAATGCATCAGTTAGATAGTCACTTGATGCAATTAAATTACTCTACTTGGTAGAGCAGGCAGCAAAATTTTAATGGGCATTTGCCTTCTACATTTTCCTCTAGAGATGGAGGTTTTTAATAGGAAACACTATGGGCAGAAAATCTGGAGAGGAGCAACGTACCATAAAACTGGAAAGTAGTTTGTCTCGCATAATTTGGTTTTCTGCAAATACTGCTTCATATGTGTACAGAAAAAAAAAAACAAAAACAAAAACAAAAACAGAAAAAGTACTCTTAAAAATATAATCGGTTAATAAAATGTTTTTAAAAATCTACAGACTGTGTCTTACAAATTCTTCTCTGAGCCATGTCCTGAAGAATATTTCTTCACAGAGAAAATGGCTGCAAGATTGACGTAGATGAAGTTGCATTCAGTAACTGTATGCTGATTAGCATGCTTAATAAAAGGCTTATCAACATATTCTCCATTGTAAGCATGTCACTCAGAGAAGTTACAACAATATTGATTTTTTTTTACTGTGACAGAAACATGGGTACAGTGGTTCTGCAGTTTTAAAATCATCAATAAATACAAATGTAAGAATTAATACCACACTTATTTTATGAAATGCAAATTATAATGAATTGCAGTAACTCTTCTAGCTCCCATTCATTTGAAATTACAGTACTTGTTTTTCTCATAAATGCCACTTAAAGTGATGCCTTATTGCCTTCTGCTACGAAAGAGGAAAATATATTTTAATTTGTATTTATAAAGTTTAGCCTGAAATTTTATTTTGTGTTTAGTCTCCCAGGTCAGGCATTGTGATGCTGATATCTGGCTGTTCAGAATACAGGACTACCTTGGCCAGAGTTAATGTGACTGGTGATGCAAGATTTCTGTTCTAACCGTTGTTATTTTCTGTTTGTCACTCACCAGTCTCATCCAAAGAAGGCCATATTGTTTTTATTTTTTAACGAATTTCAATGCCATTTTTCCTCACTTACATTATCTCCAGGTATATGATACAGATAATAGCTGGACTTTGGGCTCATTTAACTTTCACTGTAATCCCAAATCCTTTCGCTGATGGAGAACACTAGTACCTTAATCTCATTTTATCCTTCAGGAGATTGACATTCTCTGGCTCCATCTGATGACAAAAAAATACCATGAAAGGCAGAACAAACTCATACTGCCATGAGCAATTACTTTTGAAAGAAATCAATCCCTGTCTTTTTCAGGGAGCAGGTGTCCTTTTTCCAGCTATCACGTGTATACCATGTGATTATGCAGACAGCATTGAGTTTCGGCAGGCCCCAGACTTTAAAATATTGGGAGAAATAGCATGTGCTTGGTTGGCATCCTCAATCTTCTGGGATTTCTGAGATGTGTTCAGGCACATCATTCTTTAGTTCACATCCTCTTCTCTCAAGACTATCAAGTTCCTCCTTCCCTGAGAGCATCCAGCAACGTTTTTTTCTTGGCAACAGGACCAAAACTTCTACAAATAGGCCTACCCAGGGCCTAGTCTTAATGAAGTATGTAAATATGGAAACGAGTTTTTTAGGATAATTCATGTACAAATTTAGGACAACAGGATATCTTTGTAGATATACAACTCTTTCAAACCATTCCCAGTATCCAGAACACTGCAGGAGTAACCAACTGAAGACCGAGAACTGAGGAAAACATGACAATATATAGGATAGGTCTGAGGGTAAGGGTCCAGTCAGAAATACAAACTGGGAACAAAACCATATTTGTACAATGTAATTGACCAATCATAAAAACATAACCTTATGTGGAAAAACTTCATTAACATGCAAACTCCCATGAACATTTACTACTCGCCACAACTGGGAACAGGTTTCCCATGGCCTTAGGTTTATAGTTTCTTCAGCTTGGCCAACTTCCACATTTATGTACCTGGCCTTGGGGTGTTTCTTTGCTACTCAATGGCAGCTGGCTAATTTGGAGAACCATCTATCTGTCTTTTGGCTGACTAATTCAGGGGAGATGAATTTGGACTCAAATCACTGAAAGACATTCTTTCATATTGATGGCCTGGAGGTAACCTCAGAGCTAAAGAGCCATCTCTGATAGTCTCTTTTGATCTGGAAGTAGTTTTGAAAATAAAGTATGGGGTTTTTAAATTTTATTTTTTCTTAATAAAATATTTAGAGACTTGAATAATGGTTAATTAAAAAGTCAATGAAAATGAGAAAGGAAGCTTTTTCAGCTTTTAAGAATTTTTTTCCCTACAGACCAACAGCAATATTCAAGGAAGACAAGGCTAATTATCATGAATATTGTTACCAATGCTTTACCTGTGCAGAGATAAACTAAATTAAACTGACCTAAATGGCAACATTTCACAGAGGTGAATGTTTGCACTCCAATACACACATCTTGTGAGAACCACATATTTGCCTATAAATATGAAAGACATTAATATGAATATATTTAATATAAATTTAATATAAATTCATATATTTTATATATATATATGCATTTCGTATCTTTCATGTAAATATGAAATACATATGGGTATTTGCTTTTGTATTTAAGTTGGTTGAGCCACAGGAGTCTTAAGTGTGGTATCCACAATCACAATTGATTCAGGATTGACTTGTCTCAGGTTGCTCCTAACCAGAGGGAAAAAGGGCATCTTAGAGCAGTTCAAAGCCTCCAAGTTCCCAAGCATATTCTACTAACCATGGCAGAAGAGCCAGTTAAGCATGGAGTTGTTTCCCATCCTTCTATCCCCTTGCTTCCCACAGGAAAGGACAGAAAAAATGTGGATGGGCAGGAGGGCAGAATCCTTGATACACTAAGGGATACAGCTCATCTCCATGCAGCTACAGCTCATCTCCTTGCAACTATGTCCTTCTTTCTGTCACTTCATCTGCACATAAACCCAGGTGTTTAGTGGCCTATTTTGCTAGTTTATTTGCAGTGAAAGGGATTTGACTTAGTGCTTCCCTTCCCTGAATTACCTCTTTAGTGACACATTTACCATATGTTTTATGTGATTGTACAATTAAGTTCTCAGGATGTAAAAATAAAACACGTAAATATCAGGTTTTGGCTTTCTTCTCTAAAAAGTATTCTGTGTAGATACACAATGCAGACTGACCCCCCTCACACAAGCTTTCCACAAAGAAAACAGGTTATTCTGAAAATTTTAAAAGGGAGCATTATTCTGTTTAACTTTGGCTTCAGGGTGCAACAACAGGCTGTTGAATCAAAGTTCTACTCTTGTTTTTCTGGGGTTTTGGTTAATATGAAGAAAATATAGAACAATAGACAACATATATCAGCACACTGGGAAAGAGTGTAATCACAGCAGCTTACTGACTTCATAAAAAAGAACAGTTTACTATAGGCTTCAGGTGTCTCCTTCACTTAGGTTCATTTTTGTGTTGTGCATTTCAATAACTTGGAGTGTTTTTATGTTAACTTCTCAGTTGTTTTGTGGGAAAATTATGATACACAAGTGTTAACAATAGAATTTTCAAAGGTGTCTAATTAAAGATGTATTTTACTTATAAAGTAGTACACAGTGCTATTACAATGTCATTTTCCCCTTTGTGTGTTTACAGTGTATTGCATTAGTAAATAACCATGGAATTTGTTCTCTGTGAAAGAAAAATAATAACCCTGAATTAATTCAATTAAAAGACCCTGTCAATTCATTTGAATAATTACAGCAAAAAAAGACAAAAGTATGGATTGTTTATTCTTTTATCAAGCTTTTCTTTTATACTCAAGTCTTAATTTTGTACTTCTCAAGATACAATGAATATCACAGCAATTTAAAATTATGTTTGTCCTCTCTGTTCATAAAATGAGCAATGAAAGAAAACTTTTATTAGTTAGTAAGTAGATGATAAAGTTCAGCCAAGCAGATAAACATTTAAAAAGAAAGATGTCAGACTCTTATGTCATTCAAAGAAAAGTATTAAGAAGACAATGCATCAGGTATAGGATATTAAGTTCTATATAGAGAACATAAAGAGAAATAAAACCACATTATAAAATGGTAAAAAATGTCTCTGTGCATGTTGTAGACTTGGAGAAAATTCTTCTGAAACATAAAGGGAGACATTTGTTTATAGAGGATGCCAGTTCTCATACATCCCACTCAGTGTGTGCCTCATTGGGTGAAGCCACTGCTTTTTAACAGTGCCTAGATGATGTCTCATTGGATAGAATTCCACTGCAATTATATTACTCTTCTTCTTATAGTATTTCAATTTTAATGGATTTAAGAATATAGAGTATAAAATGACAACATGCTGATAAATGTCTTGGCTTTATTCTGCAATTAGTGTACCAGGAATAAGAAAAGAGATTAGAGAAATTACAGGCTAGAAAAAATGGCTTCATGGTCTAATGTGGCTGTATAACTGAAATAACTTTTTTGACCAAGTATGTTTTTTCTACAGGTGCCCTGCTCCCAGCATCTTTGACATTAATGTTCTCTTGCGTCTGTGACAGCAACAGATAACACCCACCACGGAGCTACAGGAGCTAAGGGAAGAAAAATATTTCAAGAACTGCTTCTGCATCTTTCCTGATCCTTAAACAGAAAATGACTCATTGAAAGGCTCACCAGCTTCCTCCATGTAGATGAAGAAGCTGAAGGGCATGGACCCCAGACAAGCTTGATGCTGAAGTGACAGTAGAGCCACTCTGTTGTCAGAAATTAGTCAGAACCACAGTTCTTGCCTTGAAATGCTAAGTGTGTGTAAAGCTCTTCAGAACGCAGATGTCTTTAAAAGACAAAATGCAAAACAGAAAAATTCAAATGCAAACTCAACAAACCCCTGCCTTCTCAGATTCAAATGCTAACCTTGCAGCAAGGATATAAGTTAAAAATGTTGCTGGGAAACTACTGGCAGTATTTTTGCAGTGCCCCCAAAAGAGAACCTAAACACATAATTTTTCCCTCCTTAAACGTCTTTCATGTAAAAACTGACTATTAAAGGAAAACGGGAGTTTTGACATTGCTTTCAGTAGGGTAGGATTTTAGTCCTTTCTTTCGTGCAATAAAATGTATAGATCAAATATTCTTTCCATGCTTTAGGCTTCAAGTCCATCTCTGTCACAAACATTTTTATTCATAGCACTTTCTATCCTGCTCAGAAAAGATGTGTGCTCTTGAGTGAGGGTTTTTTTTGCTGCTTTTCTTGAGAGAACACAAGCAATGAGATAAAGATTCATTTCAATATCTGTGAGCTTCCCTAAATCTGGAGTATTTCAGAAATAGTTCAGTGGCTAATGTGAATTGGATCACTCAAGAGCTCTTCCATTTTTTTTCCAGCTCTCCAAAAATAACTCTCCCTGCATTGAATGTAAATTTCAAAATGCAGAGTATAAACCTGATTTATTCAGAGATAAAAAATATTATTTAAAACTAGTATTTGCTTGCTGTAGAGGAAGACAAACTGTAGGAGCAATATAGTTCTGGGTGTGGTATTTAAAAATGTTTTTGGGCCTGAGACCAGAAGTGAAATGCAGGGAAGTGCTGAGCAGGAGAAAAGCAATAGATCCATGAGTGCATATGGAAGAGAGAACATAGATTTAGTTTCTCTTTTAATCTGTTATTTCTACGTGCAGAAGTGTTACAAGAAAAGCACCATCTTGAACTAGTGAGCAAGCAGTCTGTTAAAACAGAATTTAGGGAACATTGGGTAATTTCCATAAATAGCATTTTCAATTGAAACAGAGGTAGTAGAACATTTAAACAAGTGTAGTGTCACTTAAACAAGACACACTTAACATTATTTGTTTTCAAAAGGCTATAGTTGTCTATGAGCGACAAAAAGCTTGCACCCTACTCATTCTCTTGCAAATCACAAGAAATAAAACTATTCAGAATTAAGTCCCCCCTAACTACACTGTTTTGAAATGAAGAGGATCCACACAGTCCTTAGCTGCTATCACTCTAGAATACATATCATTTGCTCTGACTGCTTTTACTGAACTTTTGACTGTCCTTGATACCTCACAAAATCATTGCTCTCCACTGCAATGGGCTCAGTTCAAATAACAAAAAGTCTACTTAACAATGTGATGCAACTGCTGTGAGCATTAAAATTGGGTTTAGTTGAGTTGGGTGCAGTACACAGCCTTTTAGAAGTATACATTTTTCTACAAAAGAAATATTATATTTTTTTCAATTAACAGGAAAACATTGATAATTGCAAAGAAAAATATTAACTAAAAAGAATGTAGAGTACCATGTTTGTGCTTGTTTAGTTTGTTTCAAAATGTTATGACTGCAAAATAATAGAATATTCTATGTAATTTTTAGGTATTTTTATTATAATAGACGAAGAAATCCTATACTGTGCACTGAAATACATTTCATTGTACCACAAAGCATTTTGCACTTGTTTTTGTGTTCAACTTTATTAATACAGGTGACAGCAACAGCATTTCACTAAACATAAACTAAAAGGGAAGAGGAGGGATGGGGTCTGCTCCTAGTTGGGAGCCAGAAGCTGGGAAAGCCCAGGTACCAGGAGGTCACTGCCCTCATCCTCCAACCTGTGACTGGTTATTGGTTACCCTTGGCAGCACTAGGAATTCAAAGTATAAATTTTATCAGCAACAATTCACTTGCAGCCTTTTCAAAACTTTGTTGACTTAACAAGATTCAAAATTATGGCAGATGATTTCTCAAAAAAACTTGCCGTGGCAAATGTACTCTTCTTTCTTTCCAAGTGTTGTTACAAAGTTGGACAATGATGGAAAAAATACTAGGGTAGCAATATGAACTATTACAACTAGGACAACTTCATAGGCCCTGAGCAAATCTATTTTCATTCTCCCTTTATAACACAAAAAAAGCACATCAGACAAGAGGTAAGATAGATGCTTTATGATATGCAAGTAGGAGGGCTTCTGAGTTTTTTGAGTAATTGCAATCACAACATTTGATAGAAGCATTTAGAACATTAAAAAAATAGTAATTTCACATAATCTAGCAGTCTGTGCACGGATGCATCACAAAGATTCACAATAGTTTGCAGTTGGACACTTCACTCGTCTCAACAGGAAAAATATCTTTTCCTGCATTTTTTAGCAGATTTAAAAGTGCTCAGACGTTCTTTACTGAAAATACAATTAGTTTTAGATGTTATAGTGTGCAAATTTTCCAAATAGTTTTGTTATTTTTCATATTAAGTCATACATATGAAACTACATCCAAAACTAGAATGGTAAGATGACATTTCCTTCTGGGGGGGTCTTTCCAATAGCATGCTATCTATTGAGTTATTAGAAATATAGAAGTCAGAAAGATGGATTCAAGCCAAGTGAAAAAAAATAGAACCTTTTCAAACCATGTGAATAGATACCATTTAAGCAAGTTTATCTTACTTAAATCTAGATTGGTAAAACATTTAAACAAGAGGAACTAAAGGTGCCAAAGATCTCTGAAAAAACAAGCAAATTTGACACAGTGCCCGTGTCACTAGAGGACATGAAAAGGACACTCACGCACTCAGTTTGTCAGAGCAAAAAGAAAAACGTTTATTTTGGGATTTCAATTTATATAGGTTTTGGAGTTTGATCAGGGATTTGACAATGAGGCTGACACCTCTCCAACCCCACTGGTCAAACTAGAAGTCCATCAATTGTCCTTTCTCCAGAGAGGTATGTAAACACCAAGGACAGTTTCCAAAACAAGAAGGACAGTTGCCATAACATCACTTGAAAGTCTGTGAGAAATTCCAGTACAAAAATGCAAACATCAGAAGTGTGAAAAAGATCAGGATGACAGGCTGGAATCGCCCGCTAGCTCCCGACAACAAGCCGAGAGTGGCTGCTCCCAGATGCAACGTGATCTGAGCAGCAGCAGAGCAGGGCTTGCTCTCTACAGCACAGTGCTGTGCTGAAGTACCAAAGGCAGAGACGAGAATAAGGGAGAGCTCTTCCATACATATTCCAACATGGTTTATTACCAAGGAGAGTCCAGAGATGAAAACACTGAGCTCTGGTGTGCAGGGGCTTTTACAAAGAGGAGGGTACAAATTTTTAACCAATAGGGAAAGGAGTGGGGAGGATCACAACATGGGGTTTACAGTACATGAACCAGTGAGGATGCACAGGGGGAGGGGAACAGTTCACACAAACCAATGGGGCCTTGAATAACCAGGGATTTCCAAGGGAGGGGGCTGGCACAAGATGGGATTGACAACTCAGTGGGAGGAGAGACAGTGAATGATCTGGATTAGGGGGCAGGTCTAGGGCTAGATGGACAGCTAGGTGGGAGGATACAACTTGGGACTGAATTAACAATACAGGGGGGAACCGAACAAACCACAGGGGATAAAACACACCACAACACAAATTGATGCTTTCACCAATAGGAACCTAAATCCTCTTATAAAAGCATGGCTCACAAAACTAGGAACTGTTTTTAAAAATCAGGCACCTAGAATACTTCATAGTAATGACTTCTAATGGGCTTTGAAACCAGAAAGTTTTTCCAGTGATTCCTTACATTTTAGGAATTAGTAATGAAGAAAGGAACAAGTATGTATTTGCACAGTTGGAAAGAATCAAAGAATTTTATTCCCTGATTGATAAATATTCCTGAGCTGATATGTAAAACGAAATGTGTAACTAGAAGCCATATTTATTAAATCAAGTGTTAGTAAGTGACAGCTTTCATGAAACAATTTTTAATGCAAAAATATAGTCAGATGATATAGGATTTTACATAAAATTAAAATGAATACAGATGTAAACAAGATATGAGAACTATCCTTATAAAGAAAACATTATAGAAATCAGTATTTCAAAAATTACTTCTGAAAACAGTGATCTTTAATTATATATAAGTTCTTATTTTGACACTGCCATAATTTTTTTAAATACACTTGTTTATACAATGGAAGAGTAGAATTAACTAGACACGACCAATCAACTTACTTCTGAGAAACACTTACAAAAAGTGTTTGCCTGAGATATGAACAGAATGTGTAGAGTTTGTCTGTAAATTTGAGAAGGGAGAAGAAATCATGACAGATGTGAAAAAACAACTATGCAAGTTATTTGAAAGCTGAAAAAAAATCTCTAGACAATTTTCAATTTGCTTGGAATTAAAAAAAAAAAAAGACTGAAAAGTGACTTGGTCTGAGTACCAAAGTATCTTCCAGAGAAAAAATTGTGTCATTTGTCAGAAGTTAAAGTTGCATTTAAGAAGTCAGAGATGCATTTAAATAGAAGAAGGAAATCAAATCAAACCAAGCAACCAAACCAAACCAAAAAACTTGAAGACATTAACCACGGTAAAAGTCTATGTTTGATATCCTCAGATTGCAACATAAAATACTCCTATAACTTAGCACAACCTAGGACAAATTTCTTAAAGCATGGATGAAACCCAACATCCTGCAGACTGCAGAAAATGAGGGTAGACATTCATAATTATCTTGTCAATCCTTGGTTCTGTATCAGAATAATTGTCTCCTGAAACCCTTACCTTTGAAGTGTTTTAATTGTGCAGTGAAACAGATCTTGGTTCTTCAGCCTCCTGAAAGCTCTTTTAACTACATCACAAGTGAGCATTCCCAAATGAGCTGCCAGACTCCCCAGCAGACCAGGGAAGTAATCTCTAGCAAAAAGAGATTAAAAAATACCTCAGTGTGTTAAAGCCACATATCTGTGCTTGCACAAAGTATTTTCTTCCCATATTTATGAAATTCTGATCCATTTGGCTGTTAGCTTGTGATGTCTGCCAGAAGTCCCAAACAGACAACACAGGGAACAAAATCAAAATTATGTAATAGCAGGCCTCAGAGAAAATCCTAGTGGGCCAAGGTAGTTGTTGGAAGGCAATTTGTAGAAGAAAATTAGTTTTCCAGAAAGTAAGTGGGAAATTGATTCTGTCAGCGGAAAAAGATCTGATTGTTTATTTCTTGATCCCTGTTTTGGGTAACCCTGGGTAGTGTGAGTAATGTTAGTCATAGAAGCTCCATATAAAATAAAAGGAAAAGAAAAAGGACTTTTTTCCTCTTGTGTAGATGTTGCAATGTTCTACAGTTACTAACTGGCAATATATTCTGTTTAGAGCACAGATTTTCCACTACAGCCTTCTGGGACAGGCAAATTAATAGATTTCTTCAAAATAGAGTCTACTAATCTGTAAGAGCTCAGGTGAAACATGCTTAGAGATGTACCTAAAATCTAACTCTCTTTAAAAGCCTTTTGAATCATTTGTATGTGGGCCATGTTCATGACAATCATCTTTATATGTTTAAATACTGCTGACATGAGTAAAGTGAATCAAAGATATATGCAGGTATATACATTTGAGTTCAGCCTTGTAGTGGAATAGGGACTAGAATTCCTTGTGAGAATTACTACATTAATTTTAGATACTTGTATTTGTAAAAACAAACTGAACCTCAGTTCTTCCTTAAGACCTGTTGCTGGTACCATCAGGAATCACGAATTGTGAAGAGGCGCAAAGTTGAAACATAACAAAGAAAAGTAAACCACTTTTTTAAACGTTAATTTTTAGCCAGCAGCACTGTTTGCTGAGTTAGTCTTCGCAGTTTTGTAGGATTCTTTTCCCACCTCTTAACACTCCCATTATCCTAATTAATTGTACCTAAATCTTGGATAATCTGAACTGTATAGTTATTTAGAAAGTTCTTTTTTGCCCTAAGGAACACAGCTTTCAAAAAGTGGTTAAACTCAACATTAGCAAGTACAAAGAAATCTAAATGACGTGCATTTTAGTAGTTATGAAAGACGTCTTGTGAATACCTACTGCAGCTAAAATATGTATGCATATTCTGAGAAGTTTTTTTCAGGACTTAATCCATTCTTCCCTTGAAGTTCCTAGAGATTTTGTTTCTCATCCTTTGGTTAATATGTTTTTTGGTACAAAATGGAGATTAATGAAGACAGTAAATATGTTTTGATCCAGACTAGATCACTATTCAAGGAATTCATCTTCTCTATGTAAGATACTAGTTTTGAAACTCTTACCTGATCATTTAAAATAAGAAATTGTATCAAATTCTCTTCGCTCAGAGTGAGCACTATAAAGACTAGAGAAGATATAGTTTTAAGTAGATGAAGAAAACATGAGGCAAGTAAAAGATACAGCTATACCATGTAGCCTGTCAGTAGAAGCATGTCAGGGAATGCAGAAATGAATGTTAGCTGGATCAATTACTCATGCAGCTAATTCTTTTAAAAACAAGAAACTTGTTAAACTATGACTTTAAAAATAATGAACCTTCCAAATGGACAGCAACATGGAGAATTCTAAAGACAAGTGGTGTAATTTAAAAGATATATCAAAAGTGAGTGAATGCAAAAATGAAAGGAAGAAAACAGATCTATAACAGCTACCATTTAGATACAGTGGAGAAAACCAAGACTGAAGTGCATGTCTCATTAACTCAGTCTGCCTCAAATCCCAAAGAGAAAACAATAGAGATGTTACCTTTCACAAATAAATTAACTCATCTCTGTAATTATTTAGCTTTTTTTTATGCAAAGGAAGGCAACAGAAGGTGAACGCAGAAACTGAAACACAAGTATGACCTTCCAAGAAAAATAATGTAAAGATTAGTAGTATTCTGAACATGCTATGGTATCTAAAGCTGCTGTTGAATAAATAATCCAGCACAACCTGATCATTAAAATTTAGGGTAAAAAGCTCACTGGAAAACTCTGGATTTGTTGATGAAATCATCTCCTCTAGTCGAAGTCAAGGTGTGGCCAGGACCTGGCTTTATCTAGAGTGATATCCTTTAATAAATCTTTAAAACAAAGCTCTTAACAATAGTAATTATGAAATGCTTAAACAACTAAAGAACATAAAGAAGAATCCTGAAGTGTATCATGAAACGTATCTTTTGGATAATTAGAAAAGAAATGTCAAAGCACATAAGAAGTCAGCCATAGACACAGAAAATTGGCAAATTCACAGTACTTACTACTTAAAACTTACTACCTTAATAAGCAAGTTAAGTAAGTTAAGTTTATCTTAAAACTTATTATCTTAAACTTAACTTAGTTATCTTACTTATTACCTTAAAACTTATTATATTAAACTAACTTACTTAACTTACTTATTATCTTAAAACTTATTATCTTATCTTATACGTCACAAAGCCTAAACTTAAAACAAACCACATAAAAATCACTTCTAATATCAACAGAATACTAAAACACAACCCAACTTGGATCCAAATATATTAAATTAAAATCAAAAATCCACTTCCATTTCATGACAATAGATCTTTTTCCCGTACTACGATGGGCTTGTGCACAACGAAGGAAAAAATGATTGCTGTTTTTCTTTCAGGTCTTTTGCTTGTGATCAGGTACCTGCTTTGCAAACATCCAGGGGTTTCCATATCTCTTCTTCTGAATTCAGAAAACCTGTAACTTTGATTGATTTATTATTATTTTGCCTGAATGCAGACCCTTCTAAACCCGAGGGTTGCTAGCATCTCAGGCCTCTCTCCCCTTCTCTTAGTACCTGAAGGGCTGCAACATGCTGTGTTTGTATCAAAATGCTGGTTGTGGGCGGGGTCAGGCTCTGCGGCATTTGCCCTGAGGGGGTGGCTCCCTGGAGACACTCTCCGCCCTGCCCACGCCCCGTCCCTGCTTCCACCGCATTTGTCTGCCCCGGTCCCGCCTGCGCTGGCTTCGCGCCGCCCCCCGGCTCTGCTTGTGCCGGTCCCGCACTGCCTGGGTCCGCCCGTGCCGGCCCGGTGCCGCCTGGGATGGTGTCCCCTGTCAACCCGCCCCCAGGGGCTGCCCCGTGTCGCTCGCCGTCGGGGTTTGCCCCGCCCGGAGTGAGCTCACCGCTCGAGCGCCATCCCGCTTGTTCCGCGCCTGCCGCAAGAGTTTCTGGGGTTTGTAGTTTCCATCTTGGCACTAGCGCCGTCCATCCTGGCTCTGCGTCTGCGCTCGCACCAGCCGCAAGAGCTTCTGGGGTTTGTAGTTTCCACCTTTGCGTTTGCGGTGCTTGTCCCGGTTCCGCTCTCGTGCTCCGCGACGCAGGCACAGCCCGGCCCCCGCCACCCCCCGCAGTCCGCGCCACCACCCTGCGCCGGGCTGCCGCCGCACGCTTTTTCCTTCTCCATCGTCCCGCCCCCGTAGTCCGCCCCGTCCCGACCCGGTGCGCTTTCCCGCTGCCCCCGGTCGCGATCACTTCGGCGCCACGCGCACGCGGTGTTCTCTCCCACCGCCGACGCGATCTGGGCTTGTTTTCCTTGTTTTCCTGATGTCTCCTCCACTCCTCCTCCCGCTCGGACTGTCTGTCCCTGTGCGGATGGGGGGAAGGGCGGTGGAAAACTTTCACGTGGTGTCTGAATGTTTTGTGGTGGTGGGGGGGGTGAAAAGGCTCCTAGGGTGGACTGTCTCAATTCTCCCTCCCCGTCCTGCTCGGGCAAGTGTCCCGTGCCACAGGACATGCCTCGAAAAAAAGCATGTCCTTATCTTGGTCACTGGGATGGATCGGAAGTTTTAATTTTCCTGGGACTGGTTTCTGGGACTGAGGTGTTGGGGTTTGGGGCACAGGGACAAGCTGCTGGCTTTCCTGTGCCTCACTCGAGGAGAACTGCTGACTCTCCTGTCTCGAGGGAGGTTTTTGACCTCCCTGCAGTAATTTTGAGGTTGCTGGTAGCTCTCTCCTATTATAACCAGGGGGAGCTGATGGGTCTCCCCCACCTCCTGTAGGAGGTATGAAACCTGCCTGCTGATGACAGGCAGAAGAACTTGCTGGCTGCCGGCCAACAGAGGAACCCCTTGCTGGCCACTGGCCAGCAGATAAAACCTTTCTGCCTCCCTCCCCGCTACTCCGTGGCTGCGTGAAGGGGGGAATTTCCCTTATTGTTCCCAGGAGAGGGCTCATCCCATGTCTTCCAAATTCAACTGGTGTTACCAAAAATGAAGAATGGGGTGCAGGTGTTGTCAAATTCGATCTGGAGATGTCCTGAGCACCGACCAGCAGATCTCAGGATGATGACTCCAGGGCCCTTGGAGCTCGTCGGTCCGATGCGAATTTGAAATCAGCTGCTTTGGCCAAAATCTTCCCCTGTGTTCTCAGGTTGTCTTCCTGGCTTCAGAGGCCTTGCTGTGTCCACTGGAAAGCACCCAGTGCCCACACAGGGCCACACTGTGCCCACCCAGGGATGACAATTCTTGGGTTTAGGTTTTCTTTCTGACCCAAGAGTCAGGTGGGTGGTTTGGGTGGTTCGAGTGAGTCTTTTTTGCACTCTGCCCTCTGATGGCTTTGAGCTTGGCGTGAGAATGGAGTCTCAGGATCTTGTTGTTTCTTGGGTTTCTCGCGTGTTTATTATTTCTTATCTTACAAATTTCTCTGTGCCCAGCTGAGATGTTCACAGCAGCTCGGACAAAGGGCAACTCCCCCGTGATGAGAGGTCGCTACCTTCTTATACAGATAATTACGTACTTATTATTTACAATTCTGTGCCAATGCCTATCACCTACACTAAAAAGGTCATTTCTACTCTGATCCAATCTTCTTAAAACTACTTTGTGCCCATGTCACATCAGAAGATGGAGGCCAAGGGAGAACAAGAACAACCCAGGGCACCGCGCTAAAATCTCCATCTTGTTCCCAAGTCAGCTCCTGCGGCAGTGTCCACTCACGGCTAGCCCCGGCACCGCAGCAAGCTGGTGGTTCTTGGCAGCCAAGGAGCGCAAAGGGTGACTATAGCGTGGAGAAATAAGGAGGGACTCTCCGGAGGTGGAAACAGACCAGGAGTTTATTGGGTCCAGGATGGAGCCCTCCCCTCGTGGCTGGTGCCTCAGGAGAGACAACTCAGCCCCTGAGACGGGCCCTTATAAAGGGAGGTGGGACTTAGGGGAGGGTTCAACAGTGAGCCAATAGGAGATAACAGGGGAGTGGCTGGCAACTTAACAGGCATACACACTAACAAATCATGGGGAAGTGGGAGGGGGAAACCTGAATCCTGCCCAATCACTCGATGCCTCGATTCTCCTAGAATCTTCCAGACTCAAGGAGAGGCCCCAGAGTGACGGACAGGATCAGGGGGTTACATAACTCAGGATTGACAGTTAACTGTCATTGAGGGATAGGGACCAATCGGGACAGTAACCGGGGAAGGGTAGGGAGAAGTGAAATACAGATAACAAAATGGGGTACACAGAACAAACCAAATACATTTAACTGTAATTTACAAATCAATGTAGAACTGAAAAATGCACCCCCACATCTCCCCCTTTTTTATTTATTAGAAAGAGCAGAATTGAGGCTGGGGAGCGAGGTATTCTGATTTGGGGTAAAGATCCCCAAACCATTGCTGGTTGGTTGGCCAGTCCTCGAAAGGAACTGGCCATTGTCCATTCTGTTCCGGGAGAAAGTCCTCGTCTTCCTCTTGTGCCTCGATGTCTTCCATTTCGATCCACTCTGGTGTGGAGGCTTTGACGTGATTAATGTTCGGGGGAGTGGTGGCATTGGAAATGAGTCTATAAATTAGTCTCTTAATGAGTCCAAAAGCGATCAAAATACTTATCAAAATGAACAAAATCAAAAGTCGTGTTTTAACAACCGACCCAGTCCAGCCCAAAAGGCCCCAGTTTCCAAAAAGTTGGTCAAACCAGTCCCCAGTCTCCTTCTTGATATTGCTGACCATATCCCCGATTTTGCTGATGGATTTGCGGACGTCCTCAGCCTTTGATGATAAGTTAAAACAGCAAAGACCATCAAATTCCTCGCACAAATGTTGGTGAAAAAGGAGGAGGTAGTCAATTGCCGCCCTATTTTGGAGTGTCGCCTGCCTTGTAACCTCCTCATCCGACAGGAGGTCCAGTAAGGCGCTGGAGGTCAAATTGGCTTGTTTAGCCACCCAGCATTCCAATTGGCCTAATTCCCCCATTACTTTGGCCACTTAGACCCAGAGCAGGAAAACTGTCACCGCTGTAGCTTTGGCCCTGGACCAGTGGATGATTTCTGAATCACAGTCTGGGTCGAGACTTGCCAGGTCTCTTTTTTGGACTGTTGCATGCGGCAGTGTTCACACACGGCTAGCCCCAGCCCCGCAGCTGGCAGGTGGTCCGTTCTGCCTAGGAGCACAAGCTCGACGATGGTTCAGAGTCAAAAAGGAGGGACTCTCTTGGAGGAATACACAAACGGAGTTTATTGGGCAGGGCCCTCACCTCATGGCTGGTGCCCCAAGAGAGACACCTGAGCCTTCAGTGCAAGCCCTTAAAAGAGGAAGTGGGTCTCAGGGGAAGGTACAGCAGAGAACCAATGGGGAACAGCAGGGGAGTGGCTGACAACATAATGAACACATACATGAACCAATCAAAGGGATGTGGGATGGGGAAGCCTAGATCCTGTCCAATCACTCGACGTCTCTCCTAGAACTTTCCAGATTCAGTGAGAGGCTCCAGAATGATGGACAGGACCAGGGGGTTACCTAACTCGGGATTGACAGCTAGCTGTCACTGGGGAAGGGGACCAATCAGGGGCTTGTAACTGAGGAAAGGCAGGGGGAGTACAAAATTGGGTACAAAGAACAAGATGGGGTACAGAGAACAAAACCTTACATGAACTTAAACCAATGCATAGAACTAAAAAATGCACCCCCACATCTCCCCCTTTTTATTTATTTAAAATGAGCGGAACTGAGGTGGAGGGGCAAGATACTCTGATTTGGGGTATAACTCCCCGAACCATTGTTCATTAGTTGGCCAGTCCTCAAAAGGAACTGGCCATTGTCCGTGCTGTTCAGGGAGGAAGTCTTCATCTTCTTCTGGCTTTTCGAGGTCTTCCATCTCCATTTCTTCGGGTTCCGCGTTGTTTACGCTTGGGGAGGTGGTGGCATTAGAAATCACTCTGTATAAAAGTCTTTTGATAAGTCCAAAAGCAATAGAAATGATAATAATGATAAATAAAACCAAAAGTCCAGTCTTAACAACCGCACTGACCTAGAGGCCCCAGTTTCTGAACAGTTGGTCGAACCAGTCTCCAGTCTCCTTTTTAATATCACCAACCATGTCTCTGATGGACTTGATGGATTTATGGACGTCTTCAGCCTTTGATGATAGATTAAAACAGTAGAGATCTTCGAACTCCTCACAGGTGTGTTGATGGAGGAGTAGCAGATAGTCGATTGCTGCTCTGTTTTGCAAGGTGGCTTGTCTTGTGACTTCCTCATCTGATAGGAGGTTTGCTAGGGCGTTGGTCGTCAAATTGGCTTGTTTAACCACGCAACACTCCAATCGGCCAAGTTCACCCATAGATTTTGCAGTTGATACCCAGGGCAGAAATACTGTGACTGCTGTGGCCTTGGCCCAGGACCAATGCATAATTTCCGAATCACAGTCAGGGTCGAAACTTGCCAGGTCTCGTCTTTTGACTGCTGCGTGGTGGGAAGAATTTTTATTTGCCCAATCCATAATTTGGGTTTTATTGGGGGTAAACAGCCCCAACTTGCCTAATGAACATGGGCCTCCGATTAAGACGAGGGGGGATGCCTGGGAATGCCCTATCACCGCAAATCAAAAAGGTTCCGGTGGGGAGGGGGAGGGACTTTCGAATCCCAGTACTGGCCATGCACACATGGGCAGTTAAACTGCACCATGCTCCGGCCCAGTACACATCTTTGATTTGGGTGATTGAAAGATATGACTTCTCCTGACCTTTTGGCAGGGCAGAATTAAAATGTACACAAAAGGGAGCGGGGGAAGAGCCGAGGAGTTCCAGCTCCCGCAGCTCCTGGGACATTTCTGGGAGGCTGACCACCCATTCTTTCCAAAGGGCCAGGGGATTGTTTACAGGACCTTGCTCCTGACTGATTTCTGCAAAATGAGACATGCGGCTGGGCTTACGGTTGAAGGTGGATTTTATCCGGAGGAGAGCGGGGAGAAGCTCTATTTCCTGGAACGGGATCCCCACAAGGCACGATGACAGTGGATCTCCTGCAGCGGCAGAGGACAAGCAGATGTGATGTTGTCCGAGGGTCTTTGCCAATGTTTTCCAAACGTTGGCTTTAGGCTGAGGAACAATCCATAGGTTGGTTAGCTGGAGGAGACCGGTGATCAGTGCGAGGCGGAGAACTTGCGCTGTACGGGGGATGTTCATCTTGGGTCTGGACCCGAACGGGCGGCCTATAACTTAAATTTAAAACATGGTTAAGAAAACAGCCACTCGGGTCGGGGGAGAGGGCAGGGGGACTCCTCTTCTTCTGAAAAGAGCCAGTCAGGGAGAGTTGGCAGAGGGAAAGCTTTCTCTGAGGGGTTTGTCTCCTTCTTTTTCCTCCTCCAGGAGGCCACCGACACCTGAGGCACTTCCTTTCCCAAGGCCTTGGGAACATAGGGTCTCACCCACTTTGAAGGGATCTACCGCAAACCGGTTGGCGTGGAGACACAGGCGTACCCGTGCCCCCAAGTGACTAAATTGTGAGGTCCCTCCATCCTCAAGGTCTCTGGGTCCTTGACGAGAACCTTCAGTCTCTCGCGGAGAGCCAGCTGACTGCTCCCTCTGAAATGCTGGGTCACCGGCGGGTTCAGGGACTCAAAGGAACAATTTAGAAAATTGAGGGTAAACAAAGCCTGGCCAGCCTTATCGAGGGGGTTCAATTTTCAGAACCTGCTGCTGTTGGTGAAGGACTCTCTTTAGGTTTTGATGAGTCCTTTCCACAATCGCTTGGCCTGTCGGAGAGTGGGGGATGCCTGTTTTATGTTCTGCTCCCCATTGCTGCAGGAAGCTGCAGAATTCCCTGGACTTGTACGCAGGGCCACTGTCAGTTTTCAGGGACTTTGGGATGCCCAGAAAGGAGAAAGCTTGGATCAAATGCTTTACAGCATCACCAGATTTCTCCCCTGTGTGGGCAGAGGCGTAAACAGCACCCGAGAAGGTGTCTACCGAGATGTGCATGTACTTGAGCCTCCCGAATTGAGAGAAGTGTGTGACGTCTGTCTGCCGCACCTCGCAGCTGTTGAGCCCACGGGGGTTCACTCCCGCACCTAAGGTGGGGAGGGCATGCTTTTGACAGCTGGGACAGGCGGCCACGATCACCTTGGCCTGGTCTCGGGTGAGGGGGAAACGCTGAACCAGACCTGGGGCATTTTGATGGAACAGCTGATGACTGATCTTCACCTGCTCAAAAATATTCAGCAGAGGGGCCATCTCAGCAGGGGCAGCGAGAGCATCGGCCCTCCTGTTCCCTTCCGCGATGAGCCCTGGCAAATCCGTGTGCGACCTTGTGTGCATCACGTAAAATGGTTGCTCTTGGTGGGAAATGAGCTTAACTAATTTCGAGAGCAACTCAAACAAGGCAGTGTTGGAAACTTCCTGAAGAATAGATTTTTCTGCTCTGGACACTACTCTAGTGACCTATGCCGAATCAGTAACTAAATTGAATGGTTCAGAGAACCTCTCGAAAGTCCTAACGACTGCGGCCAACTCGGCGACTTGAGGCGAGCCTTCTACCTCAGTAACATCTGATTCCCACTGCTGAGTTTGAGAGTCTCTCCAAGTCATCACTGACTTGTGAGACCTTCGGGACGCGTCTGTGAAAATGGTCAAGGCATCGAGGGGCTCTTTGCTCTGAACACTCATTAGCTCCAGTTGGAATTGGGCGTCTTGATTAAAAATTTTGTGGGCAGGCCAATGAATAGAAATTTGGCCTGAGTAATTGTCCAAAGCAAACTGAAAGGGTTCGTTCTCCTGAAGCAAATGTTCCAACATTGCCTTAGTAAATTGGCCTGAATTGAGTCGAATTGGCACGTGAATGCACTCAAAGTCACAACCGGCCAGTTCTCTAATGCGGATTCTGGCCTTCCGGATAAGATCAGCCATCAGTTCTTGTGGCTCTGTCATTCTTTTGGATCTTTGGTGGCTGAGAAAGACCCACTCTATGATGGAGGGAGGATCTTCTCCGCCTCGGTCCTTCCTTGGGATGGTGGTGACTCCCTTGTCCCATTGAAAGATCATCCCATGGAGGTGTGGCAACTTCCTTAAGATGATAAACCTGAAGGGCAGGTCAGGCTTGCACCTGCTCACCTTCCTGGTGGACATTGTTGTCTGAACCTTCTCAAGGGCCCTTTCCCCCTCCGGGGTAAGTGACCTGGGGGAACTCAGCCCCTCTCCCCCTTTCAATAAATTGAAAAGAGGGGCTAGGTCCTCGGTAGAGAGACCCAGCTAAGGCCTCACCCAATTTAATGCCCCACACAGGTGGGGCATTAAATTTCGGTCTCAATTTTGGTGTTAATAGCCAATTTTTGCGGAACAATGGTCCGCTTGCCGATTTCCAGCCCTAGGTACTTCCAAGGCGGCATCTTCTGAATTTTAGACTCTTGCAGCTTGAACCCTGCAGCAACCAGTGCAGTCACTGTAAGGTCAAGCGCATGGGCCAACAGGTTGTCATTCGGGGCACACCAAGTACATCATCCATGTAATGATGGATGATGGCCTGGTGTGTGGCTGCACGAACTGGAGACAGCAGGGAAGAGATGTACCACTGGCATATGACAGGGGAATTCTTCATACCTTGGGGTAGTACCTTCCAGTAGTATCTCTTCCGAGGGGCTTCTCAGTTGATGGTGGGAACCGAGAAGGCAAAGCGCAGGACATCGTCTGGGTGTAGGGGAATTTGGAAGAAGCAATCTTCTATGTCAATCACTGCCAGATTCCAATTTTGTGGGAGCATGGTCGGGGAAGGCATCCCTGGTTGATGAGACCCCATATCTTCGATAACTTCATTGATTTTATGGAGGTCGTGGAGAAGCCGCCACCTGGCCTTATCAGCTTTTTGGATGACAAACACCGGGGAGTTCCACGGTGAGGCGGTCTCCTCAATGTTGCCTTTCTTAAGTTGCTCCTCCACAAGCTTGTTGAGCGCCTTCAATTTTTGTTTAGAAAGCGGCCACTGCTCCACCCAACTGGTTCATTAGTTTTTCAATTCAGCTTTTGGGTGGGGCGCTCCTCAGTGGCCGCAGCCCGAAAGTTTTTGGGAGGGTCTGGTATACCAATTGTGACCCCCCACTGGGCCATCAGGTCTCTTCCCCACAGGGGTTGCTCATAGTCTAAAACGAAAGGACGCAAAGACACCAATTGTTGTTTCGGCCCCTCAATTTGTACCACGCTCTTAGATTGTTTAGCCAATTGGAGACCCCCTACACCTTTGACGTGTCCAGCAACGCTTTGCAATTCCTAATGTGACGGCCACATACTCTCAGGTATGATCATCACATCCGCTCCAGTGTCTAGGAGACCTTTGATGATTTTGGTCTCCCCACCCACCGTGATCTTACAAATTTCTTTTGGTTTGTCCCTTCCAATTGCCCTGACTGCGTTTGCCTGAGGA
The DNA here is from genome assembly GCA_024734555.1 of Trochalopteron elliotii. Lineage (NCBI taxonomy): Eukaryota > Metazoa > Chordata > Aves > Passeriformes > Leiothrichidae > Trochalopteron > Trochalopteron elliotii. The sequence goes on from JANPWX010000493.1 coordinate 244,961, forward strand.
ACCTCTTCTTCCTCGCCCTCAGAATCAGGGTTAGATGGCGGCATGGCAGGGATTACTTGGGCTGTGATTTGGCCCTTGGGAAGAAATGTGGGTGGGTGCAGACAGTGCAGCCAAATGATGAAGCGCTCTGGGTTGGACGTTAGCATCCCAGGAGCTACTTCAATGTCCATAGGTGTAAATTTACAATCCCCGACGACGATGTATTTCCCCTCGATATGGTGCCACGTACCTTGTTCCCTTGACACGGTGACCGTGTGCCAATCCTTGTCCCGCAGGTGGAGCAGTTCAGCTAGTTGGAGCCAAAGTGGCTCGTGCAGAGAGGTTGTCATCAAGGTCGCTGACGGCGGTGGCAAGACGAGGTGCTCAGTCAGGTCAGATTGTGTTTCTGTCAAATCCGGTGGCAGATCCTGGGGAGGATCCTGGGTCTTAGTCTGTTTAGGAGACGTATCATGAGTGTTAGAGTCCTTTTTCCCTTTTTTCCTTTCCCCCTTTGTGGCTCAGGCCACCCAATTGGCATCATCGCACTGGGTGGTCCTGCGCTCGCCCCCTAGTTTTTTTGCTGGGGCCCCTTATGGGGTTTCCTCCCTCCACCTCCCTTTTCACCACCCTCTTTCCCTGTTTTGAATTTATTAAATTCCTCCTTGAGCGGGCTCTGTTGACACCAATGTCCCTTTTTGCCGCACAGCAGACACGGCCTATCGGAGGGTCCCTGAAAGGACCTCCTCATCTGGCCAGGCGTGCGCGGCGCGGAAACATTGGTGGTGTTGGGCGCTTCAGCAGCAGCAGCAGTCCGATGATCTGGCTTCCTCCCTCGGTGTGATGGCCCTTGGGCCATGAGCGGAACCTTACTCTCCACGACCTGGAGCATCTCTTGCAGGGTTATACTGTCCTTAGGTTTCTTGGGTAGAGTCAGGATGGCTGTCTTGCATCTCTCGTTCGCATGGGTGAAGGCCACCAACACCTTGTCCCTGGCGATTGGCTCTGGTACCTGCTGCTCCACGGCCGCTGTCATCCGCTCAATAAAATGGAGGTAAGGTTCTGTAGGGCCCTGAAAAATGTCTAGATAGTAAGGGAGGGGACTGGAGGGCCGCATTTGCAGGAAGGCCTTTTCTACTGGGGATGTAATGAATTCCAAAATGGTTTTTGGAATGCCCGCAGCCTGATCCGAGGCCGCAGCCGAATCACCCTCACCCATTAGGTGGTCAGGGGTGATTGTGTCCCCATTCATGTCAGCAGCAGTGTCAGGATGTTTTAACAAGCTCGGGAGGGCGTCCTGTAGAAGATCTCTCCACGTTGCCTCCCAGGGTTTATACTCTGTTTTGTTGTTGAGGCATCGGAAGAGATGCTTCAGGTCGAAAGGGATGGCCACAGACCCGGCAAGTTGGGCATTTAACAATCCTTGGAAGTATGGACTCTCTTGTCCGTACTCCTTCAGGGCCTTCACTAAATCCTTGACCACATGCTGTGACATGGCCTGCCAAGTGATGTTAGTTGTTTGCCCACCCCTTGCCCTCCTATAGGTGACCAGAGGAAGGGATGGGATGCGGCTGGGGACCAGGCTTCCAGGTTCCGGCTCCTCCTCCTCTGAGTCCCAACCGTGGGAACCGGAAGGGCGAGCGTGCGAACCAGAAGAAGAGCGGGACCTGGGGTACTTGGGAGAAGTGGTCTGGGACTGGGATGACCTCACGCGGGAGGCTGGTTTTTGGGCGGAGCGAGAGGGAGGAGTTCGGGGGAAGGGCAGAAACAAAAACTCTTGGGGAGAGGGAGGAGTCTGGGAAAGGAAGGGGTTGGTCAGGGAATGAAAGGGATTATGGGATGAAGAAGGGGAAAAGGCGGGAAGAGAAGACAAAGAGGACGAGCAAGCCATGTGGCCGCTGCCATATTCCGAACTGCGGCTGGACGCGCCATTTTGTGGCAACTCACCCCCATCCAAACTAAACCGAACTCGGGGTTTAGAAACCGGGTAAGACTGGGGAAAGAAAAGGTCCCGGGCAGCCTGGCCAGGGCTACCACAGGAATCCCGAGCAGTCCAGCCAAGACTGCCCAGGCGGGGGGACTTCGGCGTCCTAAAGGAGCCGGGGCTGGTGGGCACAGGTTTCCCCACCGCTCCTTTAAGGATGCCTGCTTGGGGACGAGGGGCTTTGGGACTGGGGGAAGGGTTAGAGAAATGAGAACCGGGGAAACAAATTCAAAACTGCCACTCTGCCTTTTCTGCACTCCCCTGATTTCCAACAAAGCAATCTTTATTTGCTGTGGCCAAAATGTAAATTTCGCAACTCTCATGTCCCCTGACTGGGCCAAATCAGAAAATTTCTTGCAGACCTCATCCCAAAAAGGGACGCTGCTCACATGGTCAGTAGTGGTATGTGGAAAGTGCAGGAAAAGCCGGCGAATGAATCTGTTTAGCTCTCCTTTAGAGAACCTAACCTTTGCAACTGTAAGAATACCAACAACTTGATAAAAAACTCCCTTCTGGGCAGTCAAGAGCCTAGCACCCATTTCGGCTCGATGTTAAGGTGACTGCCACCCACAGCACAACCGAGAGAACAAAACCAAACCGAAACAAAATGCCAAACACACTTGAAACTGAGTCAGGTGAAAACCTCGCTCCTGGGGTGTTGCAGAGAAACAGAAAAGGGGGAACCGACAGCAAAAACCTCACACCAGCTACCAGCTCAAAAAGTAAACTCTATGAACAACTGAAATAACAGAAAATCTCAACTGGAGGGAGTTATCTGGAAGGGGTAAAAGGGATTCCCCCCTCCAGGGAATGCACAGTCCTGAGTCTTCTGGAGCAGGACCTCCAGGCAGACCACCCAAAATGAGGCAACAGCCTCGAGGCTTATGTTAAAAGCCTCCCCGTAAATGTGCTCCAGGTGGAGCCACACTTACCAAATTCTGGTCAGGGGCTGAACTTGGCGCGCTGGGATCTCCTTGCCGAGGGAGACTTCCTCTGGATGTGAAGAAGCTGTCTCCCTCACCCACCAGGAGCGCACCTCACAAAAGGGCTGCTCCTACTGGTGGCACATAGAGTGCTGAGGGCTCAGGTCCAGGCACCTCCACAGACCTTGCGCAGGGTCCGGTGAGAGTCGGGCCAGCTGCGTCAGCCCCCACGCTGTCACGTGTTCCTGCGCTCACTGGCAGGCCCCACGTTGGGCACCAGACTGCGGTGGTGTCCACTCACAGCTAGCCCCGGCACCGTAGCAAGCTGGTGGTTCTTGGCAGCTGCGGAGCGCAAGAGTGACTATAGTGCGGAGAAATAAGGAGGGACTCTCCGGAGGTGGAAACAGACCAGGAGTTTATTGGGTCCGGGATGGAGCCCTCACCTCATAGCTGGTGCCTCAGGAGAGACAACTCAGCCCCTGAGACGGGCCCTTATAAAGGGAGGTGGGACTTAGGGGAGGGTTCAACAGTGAGCCAATAGGAGATAACAGGGGAGTGGCTGGCAACTTAACAGGCATACACACTAGCAAATCATGGGAAAGTGGGAGGGGGAAACCTGAATCCTGCCCAATCACTCAATGCCTCTCCTAGAATCTTCCAGACTCAAGGAGAGGCCCCAGAGTGACAGACAGGATCAAGGGGTTACATAACTCAAGATTGACAGTTAACTGTCATTGAGGGATAGGGACCAATCAGGGGACAGTAACTGGGGAAGGGTAGGGAGAAGTGAAATACAGATAACAAAATGGGGTACACAGAACAAACCAAATACATTTAACCATAACTTACAAATCAATGCAGAACTGAAAAATGCACCCCCACAAGCTCCATTCTAAGAATCTCAAAACTACAAAATTTTCCACCCTGTGATTAGCTGCACTTCTATCTGTCACATGTTTGTGACTTGTAATTCTTCTCTCAATGTTAGAAGCTTTTTCCATGGACTAAAGTCAAAGACTGTCTTCCTGGGCTCTGTGCCAGGCAACCTCCCTGGACAGACCCCGCTGTCCAGGATTCAAACCCTCTTTCTCGGGTCCCAGGCCTCTCTGCCAAGGTCTCTGACCATCCAGAGCAACCAAAGGAATGCCCTGGACTCCGACAGAAAACTATACAATCGAAAGCACTGTCATGTATCTCAACCAATTGTGATAGTATTTGCAGATGTTTGTCATTGTCTGAAGACATAAAGAATTCAGCAGTCCCTTGCTATTAGTAGTAGTAAAAATAAACAACTAAATATTGACATGGACAACTAAGCTGTATCAGTTCAGAATCTGTCCCCTTAAGCACCAGAGTTCCATCAGCTTCAGATTTGTTATTTTTAACTAAGTTGCTATGGTAAAATGCCATTTATTCTCCTAGAAGGCTCAGTATCCAAATACCTTTAATTTTTCTTCATTTTTCTGTTGCTTAAGCCCTCTCATTAGAGGGTAGAAATGAGCCAAGACACAGACTTCTTCTTTATCACAGCATAAAAAGGGTCCTGGTTTATTCCTCTTTACAGCTCAGCCATCCTGATTCCAACTATTGACTGACTCTGGCTGCAGCAAGCTCCTACTGTCGGTTTCCCTTGCACACTCTGCATGTATTTCTTACTAGACTATGACTGCATATATTAGTTTGCAGACTGAATGCAGGCTTTTACTTAGCTAGACTATGGCTGCAGGTTCCAGCAACAGGCTCTAAGTGCAGACCCAGACTGACCTCATAGCAGTGATTCTGTCTCCCTCTGGATTGTTCCTCTTCCTCCACATCTTCTTAGTCCCCTTTCTTCAAGGTCCTCCTGTGAGCAGCCAACCCACTCCCTTTTATCACACTTATCTTTATTGACTATAGCTATGACTCATCAGGGGCAAGGCTGTATTGGGTATTTAATACAGCTGTTACTTATCAAGGCAAGGTCACCTATAATCCCTTTGCCTACATTTTTCAGTCATATATTTTCATTTGGGTGCCCTTCATTTGCAGACATAAGTGACTTACCATATTTTCTGGTTACCTGATGTATTCATAATTGTTTCTTTTGGTTCCATAATTGTATATGCTTATTCTAGGAAACCTGCCTCTGAAATGCAAGTTGTTAGCTCATTCAAATGCCTAACTTACAGCACATTGTCATCAACATACCATTAAAGCTTCTGCATATAAAACAGACTTTTGAAAACAAAACAATAAATCAAGGCAGTTCAACCTGGTCTACAATATATGTACTTGGGAGCAAAGCTAAATTAAATGAGTGCCAGTAAGACAGTAGAAAAGGTACTTATATTTCTGTTAAAGGTTGGGGGAATTTATTATCTTAAAGTTCTTTGACGAGTCCCTTTAATACTTCTAGCTGCTAAAAATGAAGTTGTTGTTGTTCTGTTGTCTCTGCTGAGGACCAAGTAAGTTCTTTTGATTTTTTAGTTTTCAAATCTAGCAGGTTAGTTTTGGCAGTTTGGTTTTACAGAAATGGAGATGAGACCCACATCCAGGTATACATATAGTTTAGACAAGGACAATAGGCTAAGGGATGTTTCTTATTTCATCTCTTGGGCTGGAACTTCTCAAAAGTTTGTAGGAAACCTAACTGCTGGACAACAGCAAAAGAAAGAAAATTTTCATTTTATGAGACATGTATTATTTCTTTATTATGTTGCTGGTATTGTTAATATTACAGCAAAATTAGAGTGAAACTCATCAGAAAGAACTCTCATAAGGATGGAGTTAAAGCCCCATCCCCTTCCAGACTGCTTATGGAATTTACCTGAAGCAATCACTGAATAAGTTTCATAAACATACCATCAGTTCCTAAATTCTCAGTCTAAGATATATTTGCAGTCAATATAGCCTAGTATACAGTTCAACCCTTGTTGAAGTAAGCAGCTGAAAGAAATTAGGCATATGTGAGATTAGCTGAGTTGGTCAGAGTGTAGTGTTAATAATGTCAAGGTTGTGGGTCCAATCCACAAATGAGCCTTTTACTTTAGGGTTGGACTTGATGAGCCTTGTGGGTCCCATCCAACTCAGAGTATCCCATGTTCCTTATTTTGGAGAGCCATTTATTCCCATTGACTCTAAAAGAAAAGTAAATACAACAAGCAGTACACAGCTATGGAGGAAAGACCTAAGATTATCATAAATGTAGTAGCAGTAGAGTGTCAGAGTCCAGGGCATTCCTTTGGTTGCCCTGGATGGTCAGAGACCTCGGCAGAGAGGCCTGGGACCCGAGAAAGAGGGTTTGAATCCTGGACAGGGGGGTCTGTCCAGGGAGGTTGCCTGGCACAGAGCCCAGGAAGACAGTCTTTGACTTTAGTCCATGGAAAAAGCTTCTAACATTGAGAGAAGAATTACAAGTCACAAACGTGTGACAGATAGAAGTGTAGCTAATCACAGGGTGGAAAATTTTGTAGTTTTGGGATTCTTAGAATGAAGCTGACTTGGGAACAAGATGGAGATTTTAGCGTGGTGCCCTGGGTTGTTCTTGTTCTCCCTTGGCCTCCATCTTCTGATGTGACGTGGGCACAAAGTAGTTTTAAGAAGATTGGATCAGAGTAGAAATGACCTTTTTAGTGTAGGTGATAGGCATTGGCACAGAATTGTAAATAATAAGTACGTAATTATCTGTATAAGAAGGTAGCGACCTCCCATCACGGGGGAGTTGCCCTTTGTCCGAGCTGCTGTGAACATCTCAGCTGGGCACAGAGAAATTTGTAAGATAAGAAATAATAAACACGCGAGAAACCCAAGAAACAACAAGATCCTGAGACTCCTCTTCATTCTCACGCCAAGCTCAAAGCCATCAGAGGGCAGAGTGCAAAAAAGACTCACTCAAACCACAACCCGAACTACCCACCTGACTCTTGGGTCAGAAAGAAAACCTAAACCCGAGAGTAGAGTTATAGAAAAATTGACTGAGTCCTCTGGAGATGATCTATCTAAACCTAGATTAGGTCGGCTGTAGCTTTGTCTAGTGAACCTTGAGAGCATCCATGGATGGAAGTTCCTCACCTCTGCATAATCAGTTCCATTATTAAAAATCTTTTCTGATGTCCAGTCCGAATTTACCAAGTTATAATGTTTGACTACTGTCCCTTGCAACTGCCACTTTGCTATGGGTTTCTTTTAGTTTTGGGGGTTTTTTTATTATAAAACTGTTCTAATCTTTATGTACACAAGATCATTCTTCCAAAGATGTTACAAATATAAGTGATACAAAGATGTCTCCAGTTTAAGTTACCAACAAACATCTATTTTGCAAAATATTTGTTTTCTTCAGACAAAAAATGTTTTGAAATTACAGACAATTTCTAAGCCTGTGTACCAAATTCATACTGAGCCGTATTTTTTAAAACTTAATGGGCCAGATCCTTCAAAGACTGCATGGAGCTAGCATGATATTTGACAGGATCTTCATTCTGAAAAGATTGTTCCATGCTACTTGCAAGAAAAATTCTACTTTTTGCTTTCTTGTAACTGTTATGTTTTCCCAGGGTGCAGTAATAATATACAGCAAATGTTTTAATATAGAGGTGTATTTCATAGAATGTAACCAAGTTATCGCATTTGACTGGCTGTATAGAGGAAAATATTTGGATTAACATTAGTCTATTTTCAAGCCATGAATCTATCCCTTAAAATTTTTTTAGGGTATAAAGAATAAGTGCTGGATACAGCTCTAGGTGTTTTCTCCCTCTCATTCTTTCTGGACCAAGCTTTTCAGTCAAATAGCATACATTTGTTACCTATATGGAAAAACACCTCATTATGGTAGGGTTTTGTAGGCAGGTCTGTAGGATAATTTCATTGACCTCTTTTTCCTCAGGCTGCGTGAATTTCTGCTGTTCAACATCCATCTTTCAAACCTTTTTTGCAACATCAATATAAGGTGCAAGGAAGAACATAATAAATGTATATGTATATTTTTTACACACTGGAGAAGTCAAACATCAAAATATAAGTCATAATTAAATTTCTGATTTAAGTCATCCAGTAAAAAATGGGAAGTGATCTAAAACAACTCCCAAGGAAATAACTCATAAAATATCATGCTAATTCTGGTCTGGTTTTGTCTAGGTCCTAGAGCAATGACCTCCAGTATCCTGGAGTCAGTAACTTACTGCTTTCCATGGTTGTAAGCTGAAACTGGGGCTTGTCTAACTCATTTACTTTTAATTTTAGCTTGTAGTTAATGGTAAACTTCTTTTGTCCTACAGTTTAAATAAATGCACAACGAAATCTAAAACTTGAGGCTATAGAATGTTTAACATTAAGATAAATTACTCAGTTAGTTTTAAAAAATAACTGAAGTTAAGTGCCATGGAAATAAACTTCTAAAATATTCACTAAAAACATTTTGTCAAATATGTGACTTGGTCACTGGTATGCCCCTTATACGTGTCTGTTTGTAGTACAGATTATGATGCAATTTATTTTTAAGAATTGCAAAATCTTGGGCAACAAATTTCATGATGATTTCAATATGATTGTCATTCTTTAGTACCCAACACACTATAGAATCATAGAATGGTTTGGTAGGAAGGGACCTGAAAGATCATCCAATTCCAAACCCCTTGCCATGGGCAGGGGCACCTTCCACTAGACCAGATTGCTCAAAGCTCCATCCAGCCTGGTCTTGAACATTTCCAGGGATGGGGCATCTGTCTTTTTAATTTCCTTCCTGATTGTGCTAAATTATAGTAATTGTGAAAGCTTATTAAATGTCTCTACCACAATCTAAGAAGTTAAAAATATATTTGGAAACCATAACTATGAAAAAATGTGTCATTAGCAGGCTATGTCAATCCTAATACCATGACATTATATCCTATCATCACACAGAATTTGCCTGTGATACTCTACATGATAATCCTTCTTTCCTTTTATTTTGCTTTTGTTTTACTCAGGAGAAGATAAAAAAGCCAGTATAGGCACTCCTGATAGAAAATTTTGGTTTCTTTGGTTTAAAAAAAAGGAAAAAAAAGGGTTTTCTGATATTTTTTCACATGTGTTTGTATAAAGGTGTACCGGCATATTATTTAAAATGCCAATGAAGAGCAATAGACATAAATATTCCCCTTGAAGGAAGTAGTGTTCCAGTAGAGGTGGAGAGTGGGTAATATCTTGGCTATGTCTAAGCACCGGAATGGCCAAAACACTCAAGCTAAAAGAGAAGAGGAAGAAGCACGTGCCAAATTGGCACATAATCACTCTCCATTTGAGCAAATGAGAAGTAACATGCAAAATGTGTATCCGAGAATACCCTCCAGAACAGCTCTCTAGTTTCAATTCTGCTCCAGCTGCACAGCTGTGTCCATCTCTTTTTGAAGTTAAAATATAGGCATAAATGCAATATTTTCCCCATAAGAACTTTTGCTTCTGTTCAATAATTGGGGACCACAGGCTGTTGTTGCATCTAGATTCAGTATTCAGATTCTAATTTATATGAGTTTTTCTACACCACAGATGTACAAAGCACATAGGACAGCATGGTTCAAAAATTGTACAAAATGTCTTAGGAAATAATTCTAAGTAACAATTCTTCAGTTTCTCTCGTCCTACACTGTGGCTTGCACTGAATTTCCTTAGGTATTAGTTATCTCCGTTCTTAGCTGAAGAGCAGTGAACTCTATCTAAGCATTTATATTTTTTCTTGACCATTCTTAGGCATTTATCCTATCACTAACCACAGTCAAATGGCTAAAGAATAAAAAAGGCTTTATTCATGTAAATTTTCCAGGGGGGAACAGTCCAGGTTCTCATTGATTCCTCCCCCAGACTGCTGGCACAATTGCCACATTAATCTTTTCCTTTGTTGTCTTCATTATATTCAGATTCAAAAACTACAATCAAAAGATCAAACTTTTGCCATCCCATTCTTCAAAGTATATACCTCTAAATATACCCTTTTATATAATATTGTTATAACCATTCCATGGTTCTATAGTGTGTTGGGTACTAAAACATGACAATCATATTGAAATCATCATGAAATCTGTTGCCCAAGATTTTGCAGTTCTTACAAATAAATTGCATCATTATCTGTACTACAAACAGACACGTATAAGGGACATACCAGTGACCAAGTCACATATTTGACAAAATATTAATATCTATACCCTTTTCCTCTAAATAGACTTGAGCTATGCGTTGTAAGAAATAATGTGTTTAGAAATTATGCAACCATATGATCAGCAAATGTTCTATTACGTATGGAACATAAACAAAGAACTCCAGCATTTAGTCAATGCAGTTCGCTTGAAAAATGCAAACAAAAATCTGTCTACCACAGGACATATCAATCCTTGAACAGTTAAAAGCCTGCAGACATATACATTTCAACACTTTGTTTCAATTGAAAATCTCTATAAAATTTGCAGTAAGATTTGGAGACTTACTATTAGGAGTAGAAGATATTTCATAGTAGAGTGTCATCAAACCATTAAAAATACATTCTGTGAGGGTAAGATGGACAAAGTTGTCTCAAAGAAAGTGTACAAACTTTGATCTGCCCAGGAGAAGGGCACCAAGGCAGTTGTCTCCTGGAGTTGTGCTAGGAGAACAAAACAGCAGGAAAGCCACCCATGCCATAGAAGTTGCTGTTCATTGAGTTTTAAAGGCATGAAGAAGTGCAGAACAAACAGATTAAATGGAAGGTACCTAACAGAGTTTTTCAAATGCCATTTTTCTATTGGCCTTTATGGCACGATAGGGAGCTCCAGAGGATTTTTCCCCACAGGAATTCTTAAAATATGGTGTATTTGTGTGTGTTGGAGCATTCATAAAACAAAACAAAACAAAACAAAAAAAGTCCTTAAAGCCACACAACCAGCAAATAGAGTCACTGGCAAAGCATTACGCAAGAAACTTATGTGACATTTTTCTTAATGTGAAGGAGGGGAGCGATGTAAATTAAAGAGGCTAAATGCAGTGTACCATAATGTTCCAGACTTTAGTCTTTTTGTTCACACTGGCTGTAGTGTATGAAAATGAGACTCATAAGCTGAGAGTAAAATGATTCTGTTTATTGTAGAATTAAGACAGTACTCATACACTTACCATGGGAATCCTTTTTCAGTCCTTCACACGCAACCCTGTTGCAAGCCTGTAATAAATCCATCAGCCTGAGAGTTTGTTAGTCTCCTCAAGGTTTGCAGGCTTTCAGAGAAACAGGATGGTTTCCTGTTCTCAGATAGTGTGTAATCTACGTTCTGTAGCGCTTCCCAGGAATTGTCTGCAGTGTCAGGCTTTGCTGTTTCTTTACAACCGGCAAAGAGTAAAAGTCCTGTTCTCAGCTTAATTATCATGAGATCAGGCTAATGTAAATGATATAAAGATAAATAGATGAAGCCAGTTCTATATGCAAATATATATAGTGAAAAATGCACAGGACATTCATGCATTTTGTAGATCTGCTGCTGCCATTTTTCCCTCAGAGCTGAATTCTGTGTCTTTTATACACATTTTAAAGAGAAAATATCAAATGCAGAAAAATTAAAAATTCTTGGTATCCTTTAGGGAGGAGCACATCTATTTTAGGCCTCACATTAGTGATCTGGTTTCAGAAATCATTAACTGTAACCATGCAGAAATAAATTGGAACCTTTTTCTACCTAGCTATTAGCTGAAAATTATAAAGGAAGGAACTTCTGACATAGAGCTGCTTCTCACAAGTGTGTATTTCAAATAGGAAACTTTCACACAATTGTATTTTCTAAGGATAAAAGCAATTACATGACAACATAGTTGTTGTAGATTTACTGCCAATGCTCTGTGAATAATGCGTATGTCAGTACACCCATTCCAATTATTTGTTTACTTTTAGATTAGCTATTTATAATGATTAAACAGAATTTTATTTAACAAAAACAATCCAGAGAAAGTAATACCAAAATACTATGTCATTGATACATGGCTTGGTAGTGCCTAGAATATTGTATATGTCAAATCCCCAGTATCTGTGTTGAAAGTAAAACATGATTGCCTTTATTGCCTCAGGAATCTGCCTTTGGAAATGTACTACATAAACGACTGCTGGGAAAGAAGGTAGTCTATACCCTTTGGAAATGGCTTGTTTCAATGGCAAGTTTGGCTAAGGAGCTATAAACAAAAAAAAAGCATATATTCAAATACATAAGTGGAATATATACTCATAACAAATGTAACTGTATGGAAAAGCTGATTCAATCAAGGTTTCTGCATCAAGCAATATGGAAAGTACCAGCACAAAACTGGCACTTGCTTTCAGTGTGCCTTTTGGCTATAATTTCAGACACACAGAAAAAATATTATTCTTATTGTTTGTGGTCAGTCAGGTAGAGGAATAGAAAAAAGCAAAGTGTGTTATTAACCATTCCTGTAATTTACAGTAATCCAAGGCAACAGCATCTAAATGTGCAGAAAATACAATACAACAAATGTGAAGAATTCTTGCATTGATGACAGAGCTACTGATTAACACCTGAGGTATGATTGCATAGTGTTTGTTTTTTGCAAAAACTTGCAGGCCTTAGTCTTACAAACAAGTATACAATTTTCCACTTCAGTGGCTGGCTTGACTTCTTTCTTATGAAGAAATGCAGGGCTGGATTAAAAACAGATCATGTGTGTGGATAGCTAGTGATCTACCCATGTAGTGTTGAGAATTAATGTTGTTTCGTTATTCTCTTTCCGTCTATTTTACTGTGTTTAAAATGAAACTCAAAACATGAAGTACAATCAGGATAAGGATTCTCTTGGAAAATAAAAATGTCTTTCTTTTAATAGTTTAATTAACAAATTTTGTATAGTTGCTTGTAGCAATGGGGAACAAAGAGACATTGACCCCCTTATGCATCCGAAGGAGATCACTTCATTGTAGAAATGACCCCCCTTTTATACTTTTAATCTCAATCAGACAAATCCAAAACTTAACAGAAGAAGGGCACCCATGTGTCTGAAATCCAGAGGTGTGCTGCTAAAGCCACTGCCAGAGAGTTAGTATGAAGGGGCAGTTCCCACATTTTGGCATGTTCTAACCGTATTTGTTATGTCACAAATATGTGGGTTACAAAGAGTGAGCAATGCTTTTCTACAGTCTTTGTTCTTGTTTGTGAAAGCAAGCTGCTGCAACAGAATAGCTCTGGCTTCATCATTATAGACTTGTCAAGAGAGTGTGGCTTGCAGTTCAGGAACTGCACAAATGACTCTGCTGGACCCTGTAAAGTCTTAGCGAATGACATGTTAGAATCGATACCTGTCTCTGGGAGTTGAAGCAGCACTTGCAGAGCTAGGCAGGTGGTATATGTCATGGCAGTAGCCTGCCTGCGCTGTAGGGGCTGCATAAGGACCCTCTCCTGTCAGCTGCTCAGCAACAATTGGGGGATTGCTGTCCTGCAGCACTTCTGCCTGGCTCATACACAGCTCACAATGATCAGCGAGTCCTACTGCAAACAGCATTGCTGTTAAGATCATTTTCATTGTGCTTTCCCAGCCATGAGGTATGAGGAAGTATGCTGTACTGATGGACTCTAGATAGCTTAGAACGTGATGGGAGGATATGGCGCTTTCTTTTACTAGCATCTTCAGCTCCTCAGCTCCTTAATTACTGGATAGTCTAGCGCTCTGTACGCCGGGCGTTGGCTCCACGCATATATGACTGGGCAGGCAGCAACAGCCACCAGATTGACCTCCTTCATCACATCTCCTCTGCATTTTCGCCAGCTCTGGATTGCAGTATCTCCATTTTGGGCAAGAAGCGAGTCCACTGCCTGTTTGCAGCACAGGAACTCTGCACCGAGGGGATCAGCCGCACAGGGATTTTCATCAGGGTAAGGCAATCCTGTCGGGCATGGGTTAATCTCGGGGTAAGACAATTTCATGAGGCTTGGGTCAATCTCAGGGTCTGGTGATGCTGAGAGCTCAGGGGAATTATTTTCTGAAGCCCCGTGATGGCCAACATTAGCACGACTTCCCTTAATGGCTGCCATGATAGTCCGCACGTGGCCAGGTGCTCTCAAGCTTCAGCATAGCTGTCCCTGGCTATCAGAAAGTCTCTTCCCTACCACTTGCCAGGTTTCTAATTGAAGGGGCTCACCAAAGGGAAAATCTCTAACCTGAGTAGATGCCCAGTCCAGCAGGGTGCTCAGTTTCATATCAGCCATATTAATAGATTGCTGATGCAGGAGCTGCCGTACCTGGCCCAAGCTCCTCCTTTGTTCCAGCAATATACCACTTCCCATATTGCTCCCACTGGTTATGCACTTGATACATAAGGTGCATGCACTTTTGATCCCTTGAGTTCCTTACTGAACTCTTCCCAGATCCTTCCTCAGATCCTTTTCCCCAACTATTCCCGGCTGGCTGATTCCTTGACTCAGTAGAAGTTGTTACTGAAGTGATGCCCACCCTGCACCACCTTTATAGGTCCCGATTTGGGCCAGCCATTTGTAGCAATGGGGAACAAAGAGACATGGACGTTGTTATGCATCCGAAGGAAAACACTTTATTGTAGAAATCACCCCCCTTTTATATCTTTAATCTCAACCAGACAAATCCAAAACTTAACAAAGGAGCTTACCCATTGGGTGGTGAGCTGCAGTCTGCTGTCCACAAGTCATAACTCTCACCACCCCAGCCAACTTCCTGCAGCTGTGCCTTTCCAACAGGGCCTTCTGGTCAACATAAGCCTTAACAGCTTTAACAATTATAACCACATATCCCACAGTGGCTGATGTTGCAGTGTTCTTACTTTAGAACATGGATAAATTGGAAATATCTTCCTTTTGCGGGGTACATTTTATGCAAACTCTCCCTAAATGCCAGGAATAAATCTCTAAGACTGGCCCTTGTTGTATGTTCTATAGAAACATTAGGAAGGTTTTAACCTAAAACTACTGTACAAGTAGAAGAAATGTTGGAGGATGGGATGAGGATGATTATATTTTAATTAATATTTAGCAGCCCACTGATATTCATTGCATTCAGTTTTAGGTTAGCAGGGGATATTCTGATAAAATGAAAGAAGAAGAAAAAATTACATAGAATAAATAACATTTGTGCAGTCTTCTTTTACTGTTCAGAAATAAACCAATGAACAAGCAAAAAGGAATCATCCAGGAGTTTCAGGGTAGAACATCAGATTTCATCTTGCTATGATTTTTTGACAACTTCCTTGGAAAGAACTGAACACATGACTGATGCTCCTATGGGAAAATTACGCTGTTCTTGGAAGTTTTCCCTATAGCTTTCTCTATAATGTAACCTCATGTTGCAACTAGAAATACTCAGAATGTTTTCCTGCTTTCTTTAACAATCCAACAAGTTAGATTATTAAAATCTATAAATTGGCGTGTCCGTGGGGGTGCTTTTACCGGCTAGCAGTTCCCCAGGCCAGTTTATAACCTTCTGATGTGAGTTCCTCCAAATCTGCTTGTTGAAGCTTGGATGAGGCTTGGAAATGAGGAATGGGGTAGGAAAAGGTGTTTATTTCTGTCGCTCCTTGTGCAGAAGAGAGCCAGGACCGGGAGCCAGAGCAAGACAGAACATGTGCTTGGCTCTGTCTCCCCTTTTTCCCAGGTCGCCCCCTGGGCGGGGAACACTATGGGCCAATCGGGAAAGGGGGGAAGGGGGTGAGGTTACATCAGGGGGAAATCAGGTGTGTTCAGGGAATGGGAAGTAGGGTATTTTGGAATGGAACAGACCAAATACAGACAAATAACAAAATACAAATACAAATTCAAACCCTAAATCACGCACTGCAACAAAAATCTACAATAATTTAGCAAAGAAAAGAACAAGACAATTTCATCCTTTTAAATCACAGCCACAAAATGAATAACCATGATCAATGTAACTTAAAGAGCTCCACACTTTAGCTAGTATCTACACTCTACACCTCCAAGTTAGTATTTCCAAAATTTATGCAGCTCTCCAACAGGGAAATGCAGTTCTTGGTGAAATCCTGATGTCCTAGGGTGACTATGATGCCTGTATCCCCAAATCGTCTGTTCTGTGTTCTGTACCTTTAAGACTGGTTCTGAGAGTGAGCAGGGAAAGAAGAAGCGCGCAGTTTGTTTTGAGAAACAAACTCACTCCTCTGAATCTGCTCTCATCCTTGGGACTGTGTGTTTTTTTTTTTTTTTTTTCCTTCATTCGGATGCACAGAGGGCAGCCAGAGAGAGGTTTTTTTTCCCTTTGTTAGTCTAGCTAGCTGAGGCAAAGAAGCTTTCCTGAACTGTTTTTTTTATTATTATTATTACTATTTTTTCTCTTTGGGACTGTTTAAGTCTGCTCTGGACTGAAAAACTCAGAGGAGCACCGGGATCTTGCACCCGTGGCCCACCGGGCCGGGACTCGGCATTTTCTAGCACTGATGGAACTGGGACTGATAAACAGACTTCTGGCACAGACTCTCAGTTTTGCCATCTCTCTTCGGAACAGCGAGAGGTATTATTGTTTCATATTATTATTATTATTATTATTATTATTATTATTATTATTATTATTATTAATTCTTTATGCTTGTGGGCATTTTGTTTGTTAAATAAATAGGGTTTTTTCCACTCTTCTCTGAGGGAGTTCTTTCCCCGGACCGGCTGGGGGGAGGGGCTGTTTGGATTTGCTTTTCAGAGGAACCGCATTCAGAGATTTCCTCCCAAATTTGCCCTAAACCAGGACATACAGTAATATTGGTGCCCAACGTGGGGCTCAAGAGAGTGGAAAAAACTTGTATTGATTATTGAGTGCATTTTGGTTGTTCTTTGTGTGGGGATAGCGTAGTCATGTTGCCCCTTGAATCCCTAATGTCTATTGGAATAGAGTCCTTGCTGTATTTCTGTTCCCTAGGTTTCTTTGAGGTTCTAATACCTTTCTGGTCCCTAGGCTTGTTTTCTTATCCAGAACTAGCTCCAATGTTTTCCCCTTACACATAGCTTTTACACTAGAGGTGCACGAATTAGGATTGCTATTTTGTTGGGTTTAGTGATCATGATTTATAGGAAGTTTATGAAGGTACTTGCGGTGTCGGTGTCGGCTCGCTCGGCTAGCCCCGGGACGCCGCCGCAAGCTGGTGGTCCGTGCCTGTGCTGAGAGCGTGCGTGCAGCTAATGGAGAAGAGTGAAAGAAAGGAGGGACTCTCTTGGGGGTTAAACACAACTGGAGTTTATTGGGACGGAGCCCTCACCTCACAGCCGGTGTCCCAGGAGAGACATCCAGCTCAGTGATGCAGCTCCTTTTAAAGGGAGGCGGGAACCAGGGATGGGTTACAGAACAAGCCAATGAGGGAAAACCAGGGAGTGGCTGATCATATAGTCAACACAGGTAATATCAAACCATAGAAAAGTAGGAGGGGGAAGGCTGGATCCTGCCCAATCATTCGACGCCTCTCCCCGAACTTTCCAGACTCAGGGAGAGGCCCCAGGATGATAGACAGGACCAGGGGGATACATAATACAATATTGACAACTCGGAAGGGAACCAATCATAGGACAGTTGCTGGGGGAAGGTATGGGGGAGGGTTAGATAACAAGATGGGGTACAATGGAACAAAATGGAGTCCAAAGGACAAAATGAGGGTACATGAAACTAAACTTTACATGAAACTTAAAAACACACCACCACAGGTACTGGAGTTTGTGGCAGGTATGTTTGGTTTATGGTTTCTTCGTCCTACCATGCGTCCTAGTTCCAGCAGCATGTTTTGGGAATTTATGAATAATTGCACCCACTTTGTTAGAGGAGGAACAGGGGATGAAGCTTTTCAGTCTTTCCTGTCCCTCGTATCTTTTGAATCGGTCACATCACTTTTGGAGAATATTCAGTGTCCCCTGAATGTTAAAGATACCATCTTCCTGGTATTCCATCTGGTGAGCTTCCTCTATATGGTTTGCAGCTTGTCTAGAGTGAGGTCTGTGATTTCCAGAGGGGCTGATGAGACCCCTGACCCAGGAGGAGGCCCAGGTGTGGAAAATCCTGAGTGGAGTGGAGAATGGGAGGATATGGGCCAAACCCTGAAGGAATTTTCTGACTCTATAGCCTGGGATTTTCCATATGATCACATTCAGAACCCAGCTGAGGTGGGAAAATACTTGAAAGAGAAGTGCCAGGATAATTCCAAGGACAAAAGGATTGTTGCAATAAGCTGGGCCCTGGCATATGCTTACCACACACTGCTAGATAAGGTAGGGCAGCAGATAGAGGCAGGGAGCCAGAAAAATAAATCAGCAGCTAAACCAGACAGTGAGCCTAAGCCCCTGGCAGTTGCTGGGGCAAAGAAGCAACCACAGAAAACCGATCGACCAGTGGACAATGATCCAGGTGAAGGACCCTCAACGATGCTTCCCGACGACACCCAATCAGACATCCAACCGACACCCAATCAGAAGCCGACCAAACTGACACAAAATCAAGAGTCCAACCAGCTGACACAAGGTCAAATGTCCAACCCACTGGCACACGATCAGGAGCCACTATTGAGTCCTTTTCCCTGAAGGACCTTCGAGGCCTAAGAAAGGATTACACTCGATGACCAGATGAATCTATAATCAGTTGGTTAGTCCGTCTTTGGGATGCTGCAGGTGAGGCTACAATTCTGGACGGCACTGAAGCGAGGCATTTGGGATCCCTGTCACATGATCCGGTTATTGACCAAGGAATGATGAGGGGGCTACCCCTTGCAGTCTCTGGGAACGGATCCTGGGAAGTGTGGCACAAAGATATCTATGTGCAGATGATCTCTATATGCAGCAAATGCAGTGGAAGACCATAGAACAAGGGATTCAGTGCTTGAGAGAAATGGCAGTGGCGGAGATTATCTTCTCAGATGATGTAAACACTAGGAACCCAGACTTGGTACCATGTACACCTGTGATGTGGCGAAAACTTGTACGACTTGGGCCACAAGAATACTCTTCTTCTTTAGCAATAATGAAGGGGGACGACATGGGGGAGAGCGTGCTGGATATGGCAGGAAAACTTCGAGCATATGCAGATGCTGTGCATGGCCCAACACATGCCAGAATCGCAGCCGTGGAAACCCATCTGCAGAAATTAGAAGGCAAAATAGAGGAGAATCACCATACGCTCAGAGATGAGATTAAAGAGATGAAAGAGGGCTTTCTCCAAATCTCGGCTGTACAGGTCAGAGGTTCTGGCACCAAACGCAGACGTTCCCCAGATAGAGAGGGAGGGGGCATCCCACGAGGTAAGCTGTGGTCCTTCCTGCATGACTGTGGAGAAGGTATGAAGAGATGGGATAGAAAATCTACCGATGATCTGGCACTACGGCTGCGTGAATTGTTGGGTGGCAAGACTCAGAGAGGAAGTTCCACTAAGAAGGAAGTAGCTCCAGTCACCCAGGGACAGACGGATAACCAGGTTTAGAGGGGCCCAGCCTCTAGCCAGGTAGAGGCTAGGGACAGCCGTGTTTTTTGGACTGTGTGGATTCGTTGGCCTGGCACGTCTGAACCACAAGAATATGAGGCCTTGGTCGATACTGGTGCACAGTGCACATTAATTCCATCAACACATGTAGGGGCAGAATCTGTCTCTATCGCTGGTGTGACAGGGGGATCACAGGATTTTACTTTGGTGGAAGCTGATGTTAGTCTGACTGGAAATGAGTGGAAGAGGCACCCTATTGCAACTGGCCCAGAGGCCCCATGCATTCTGGGCGTAGACTACCTCCGAAATGGGTATTTCAAAGACCCGAAGGGATTCAGGTGGGCGTTTGGGATAGCGGCTGTAGTGATAGAGGGTGTTAAGCAATTGAACACCTTGCCTGGACTATCAGAGAACCCATCTGCTGTAGGACTTCTGAAGGGGGAAGAGCAACAAGTGCCAATTGCCACTTCAACAGTGCATCGCCGACAGTATAGAACAACTTGAGATGCCGTGATCCCCATCCACAAGATGATTCGTGAGCTGGAGAGCCAAGAGGTGGTCAGCAAAACCCACTCACCCTTCAACAGCCCCATCTGGCCTGTGCGTAAATCTGAAGGAGAATGGAGATTGACTGTGGACTATCGTGCCTTGAGTGAAGTGACTCCACCGCTGAGCGCTGCTGTGCCAGACATGTTGGAGCTCCAGTACGAGCTGGAGTCCAAGGCAGCAAGGTGGTATGCCACTATTGACATTGCTGATGCATTTTTCTCCATTCCTTTGGCAGCAGAATGCAGGCCTCAGTTTGCCTTTACGTGGAGGGGTGTGCAGTACACTTGGAACCGATTGCCCCAGGGATGGAAGCACAGTCCTACCATCTGCCATGGACTGATTCAGACTGCACTAGAAAAGGGTGAGGCTCCAGAACATCTGCAGTACATTGATGACATCATTGTGTGGGGGAATACTGCAGCTGAAGTGTTTGAGAAAGGAGAGAAGATCATCCAGATTCTGCTGAAAGCTGGATTCGCTATCAAGAAGAGCAAAGTTAAGGGACCTGCTTGACAGATCCAGTTCCTGGGAATTAAGTGGGAAGATGGACGGCGTCAGATTCCTACTGATGTCATCAACAAGATCACAGCAATGTCTCCACCTACCAACAAGAAGGAAACACAAGCTTTCCTAGGTGCCATATGTTTTTGGAGAATGCATATCCCTGAGTACAGCC
Source organism: Trochalopteron elliotii (assembly GCA_024734555.1). Lineage (NCBI taxonomy): Eukaryota > Metazoa > Chordata > Aves > Passeriformes > Leiothrichidae > Trochalopteron > Trochalopteron elliotii. Next base: position 265,467 of record JANPWX010000493.1, read on the forward strand.
AGATTGTGAGTCCTCTCTACCTGGTTACCCGCAAGAAAAACACTTTCCACTGGGGCCCTGAACAGCAACACGCCTTTGCCCAGATCAAGCAGGAGATTGCCCATGCAGTGGCCTTTGGCCCAGTCAGGACAGGACCAGATGTGAACAACGTGCTCTACTCTGCAGCCGGGAGCCATGGTCTGTCCTGGAGCCTTTGGCAGAAGGTGCCTGGGGAGACTCGAGGACGACCATTGGGATTCTGGAGCCGAAGTTACAGAGGGTCTGAGGCCAATTACAGTCCCACAGAGAAGGAAATTTTAGCAGCCTATGAAGGAGTCCAAGCTGCCTCAGAGGTAATAGGCACTGAAACACAACTCCTCCTGGCACCCCGACTACCGGTGCTGGGGTGGATGTTTAAAGCAGAGGTTCTCTCTACCCACCATGCCACCAATGCTACGTGGAGTAAGTGGATTGCTGTCATCACACAGCGCGCCCGTACTGGAAAACTGAATCGCCCTGGGATTTTGGAGATAATTACAAATTGGCCTGAAGGTGAAGATTTTAGTCTCCCAGATGAGGAGGAGCAAGAACCAGTGACACGTGCTGAAGAAGCTCCACCATACAACCAACTGCCAGCAGAAGAAACACCCTACGCTCTTTTCACTGACGGTTCCTGTCGCGTAGTGGGAATGAACCGGAAGTGGAAAGCAGCTGTATGGAGCCCCACACGACAAGTCGCTGAGGCCGCTGAAGGAGATGGTGGATCGAGCCAAGTTGCTGAACTCAAAGCTGTTCAGTTGGCCCTGGACATTGCTGAGAGAGAGAAGTGGCCAAAGCTCTACCTCTATACTGATTCATGGATGGTAGCCAATGCTTTATGGGGATGGTTGAAGAAGTGGAAAAAGGCTAACTGGCAGCGTAGAGGAAAACCAATTTGGGCTGCCGAAGAGTGGAAAGACATTGCCACTCGGATAGAGAAGCTACCTGTAAAAATCTGTCATGTAGATGCCCATGTCCCCAAAAGTAGAGCTGATGAGGAGCACCGAAACAATGAGCAGGTAGATCAGGCTGCAAGATCTGATCTTGCAGAGATCAGATAGAGATCAAATAGAGATCAGATAGAGACACCTCAAAGATAGAGGTGTCAAAAATAGACTTAGATTGGCAACACAAGGGAGAGTTGTTCCTGGCTCGATGGGCTCATGATGCCTCAGGTCATCAGGGCAGAGATGCCACCTATAAGTGGGCACGAGACCGAGGGGTGGACCTAACTATGGACAGTATTTCTCAGGTTATTCATGACTGTGACACATGTGCTGCAATCAAGCAGGCCAAGCAGGTGAAGCCCCTATGGTATGGTGGACGGTGGTCCAAATATAAGTATGGGGAGGCCTGGTAGATTGATTATATCACACTACCCCAGACACGTCAAGGTAAGCGCTATGTGCTCACAATGGTAGAAGCCACCACGGGGTGGCTGGAGACCTACCCTGTGACTCATGCTACAGCCCGTAACACCATTCTAGGCCTTGAAAAGCAGGTTCTCTGGAGGCATGGTACCCCTGAGAGGATTGAGTCAGACAATGGGACTCATTTCAAGAATAGCCTTATCAATACCTGGGCTAGGGAACATGGCATTGAGTGGGTGTACCATATCCCCTACCATGCACCAGCTGCTGGGAAAGTGGAAAGATTCAATGGACTGTTAAAAACCACCTTGAAAGCATTGGGTGGGGGATCTTTCAAGAACTGGGAGCAGCATCTGGCAAAGGCCACCTGGTTAGTTAACACCCGAGGTTCCACCAACAGAGCAGGCCCTGCCCAGTCTGAGCTCCTGCATACAGTAGATGGAGATAAAGTCCCTTTAGTACATGCAAGAGGTTTGTTAGGGAAGACAGTTTGGATCAAATCCACCTCAAGTACGGGCAAACCTATCCGTGGGATTGTCTTTGCTCAGGGACCAGGTTGTACATGGTGGGTAATGCAGAAAGATGGAACAACACGATGTGTACCTCAGGGAGATCTGATTGTTGGATGAGAACCATGTGTACATATCACTTTTTGTTGAATGTCACTGCCATTGTCTGTATATAGCTGTATATTGTTTTTATATAGATATACGCATGCATAACGTGTGTTTGTAGAGGTAAAATTCAATTAGTTTTGATAAGTTGACGATATGGTGATAAGGGGTGGAATGTCCTAGGGTGACTATGATGCCTGTATCCCCACATCGTCTGTTCTGTGTTCTGTACCTTTAAGACTGGTTCTGAGAGTGAGCAGGGAAAGAAGAAGCGCGCAGTTTGTTTTGAGAAACAAACTCACTCCTCTGAATCTGCTCTCATCCTTGGGACTGTGTGTTTTTTTTTTTTTTTTCCTTCATTCGGATGCACGGAGGGCAGCCAGAGAGAGTTTTTTTTTCCCTTTGTTAGTCTAGCTAGCTGAGGCAAAGAAGCTTTCCTGGACTGTTGTTTTCTTTTTGTTTTGTTTTTGGGTTTGGTTTTTTTTTTCTCTTTGGGACTGTTTAAATCTGCTCTGGACTGAAAAACCCAGAGGAGCACCAGGATCTTGCACCCGTGGCCCACCGGGCCGGGACTCAGCATTTTCTAGCACTGAAGCAACTGGGACTGATAAACAGACTCCTGGCACGGACTCTCAGTTTTGCCATCTCTCTTCGGAGCGGCGAGAGGTTTTCATATTATTGTTATTGTTATTGTTATTGTTATTGTTATTGTTATTGTTATTATTATTATTATTATTATTATTATTATTATTATTATTATTATTATTCATTCATTCTTTATGCTTGTGGGCATTTTGTTTGTTAAATAAATAGGGTTTTTTCCACTCTTCTCTGAGGGAGTTCTTTCCCCGGACCGGCTGGGGGGAGGGGCTGTTTGGATTTGCTTTTCAGAGGAACCCCATTCGGAGATTTCCTCCCAAATTTGCCCTAAACCAGGACACCTCAACATACAACTGCTATGAAAAAAAAGTATCCCAGACCACCCATAGCCCTTGGATGCCCAGGCAATCAGGAGAAGTTAGCCTCCATTCACACCTGGAAAAATCTGGTTCTAAGCAGCAGCAAGAAAACAGAGAAAACAAAAGAGTTCCTCTGATTTTATTATTCATTATTTTTGTCATTATTTTTATTATCATTGATATCTGCAGAATAATGCAAAAAAGTATCTTCGTTTGATACTTTGTTTTACCCTGTTCTATACTATGACACCAACATATACCCAAACTGAAATTATTGTTCTCTTCTGTTGGAATCAAGATGATAATTATTAATTCCTTTAATAAAAAAAATAAAATTACCCAAACTATAATATTTGGAAATGTATCTGTGTGGCTTCGATATGTGATTTGATATACTAGAATTGGTATTGACCACAAACATATGTGTGACATCAAATTAATCACTATATACTTGAACACTGTGCGTTTGTCTTCTTAGCTCTTCCTCTGTAGGAAGTTGGAGACAATATTCTAAACCAATAATGAAAGCCTGTCCCTCAGACACTGTCCTCAATTTTTTTTCTCTCTACAGCAATTTCCTGGCTATCCTAAATCTGTGTAGGAGTGAGCATTTGATGGATATTTTTTTTCCTCAATTAATTTAGTCCAGTGCTTTCGAGCTGCAAGATTCTGGAGCAATGAATTAGACACTTAGGGTGTACATGCCATGAAAAATATTTTTGTATGCTTGTTCTATAGCTCCTAGTCAATAACTTCCTTTTCTACTCTAGTGTTTCATGCATTATGAGAAAGAGTATATCATCATTTTGTATTTCATTTCAGTTAATACTCCTCATCTGATCCATAGCTGGAATACTGATGTAAGTCAGGAAGTTCTGTATACTGTCCTCTTTCACATAATATTCTTTTTAACAAGATTGATGATTTTTATTAAAAAAAACAAGCTTACAACCATGCAAAAACCTGGGTGTACATTTTGCTCATAACATAGCATAACATAATTCTCTCAGGCATGACATGATGCCCAGGATTAGTGACAGCAACATGATATTCCCCATATATTCTCCCTCTTTACATCTGTCATCACTATTCTGAAAAACGAATACTTGATGAGAAGAGGGGAAAGGCTGACAAATAGACAGCTAACATTGCAGAAGCTTCTTGACAAATTCTCCGACAAGAGCTGTGTCAAACCTCATGTCATGATCTGCATCAGTAGCCAATGCATGAGCAGACCAGAGGGAGAAAAAGTCATATCCATGCATGTGATGAAAGATTATTGCTTTGCTATCTCTTTGTGTCTTTCGCTGGAATGGAAGATCCATCCAATACACCTTATCTTCCAATTAAAAATCTTACACTTCTGGGGAAAACCCTTTTTTCATTGTATAGGTTTATTTTTGGTGTTCTTTTAGCAACTAACAAAATGAGGATGATCATGAGTGTAATAAAGTCAAGGCAATAAATCTGAGTTACAGTGCTCTTTCAAAGATAATTTCCAATTGTTCTGTGCAGGAACACCTTCTAAGGCTACAGGCTAAAAGTTGGGGTTTTTTTCTAAAGAATGTCTTTTTACAAAGGCTGGATGAAGACAAATTGAAGGACTAATCACTGTCATGAAAAAGTTTAATTTGTTATAAACTTCAGTATGTTTTTAGTCATTTCCTCCCACTGCAGCTCTCTGGTTATCTACTCCCCAGCCCGATTATGAGAGTTTTAGAATTTTTAGTTCTCTGCATATAGTTTAACTCTTAAAAAATATCTTAAATAGTGTGATACCAATCCTTGCAAAGAACTGAAGATATGATTGGACTTCATCTCCATTCTTTCTTCAACTGTTTTTGTCATAAGATGTGGAAAAAAAAGAAATCAAACAGAGCATAATTTGCTAGTTTTCTGTGCAGAATTGCTGTTCTGTTACATGAATTTCAATGCAGAATGAAAGATTTCATCCTGTAGTTCATTTTCTGAAGCAATGTGATTCCATCTTGAAACAGCTTTTCTGATAAAAGCTAAGAAAACAAGGACACTTCCATCCCTCAGTTTCTGTGTAGTCTTTTATCATTTAAACCTGCCCTATTTGGCTGTCCCTGCCTCTTGTTCTGACAGGTAAAGGCAATAATTAGTAAAAATAAAAAGGAAGAGAGTATGTGAATACAAAACTCTTCAGGAACCTTTCTCTCTCATAGATTTGCACTCTTTAGTTGATTTATTTCCCATGGTTTGCAGAACATCCTGTCACATCTTAATGGTCGTTCAAAAGCAGCGCTACATAACCTACACAACCTGGTAAGCATAAAAAGGCAACTTTTTTCCAATAAGTCTGCACAACAGATACAAAGACATTGCTCACTGAATGCTACTAAAGGCCAAATGCAATCTAACCGCAAGCCTGGCTTTTAAAATGTTAGAAAGATACAATTGCCCAAATGTGTCCTCAACCATCAACTGCTCCATGACAGGCAGCCTTGAAATTAATGAAGTCTGTGCTGATGCTGATAGAAAGATGTTGAAGGGCTTTTTCGAGCAACAGTCTAGTAATAAAATGCCAGTACAAGGAATATTGCAGTTATCCATAATGGTATCTGGCAACAGGTGTTTTATGATTACTTTTTACACCCAGGAAATCAAGGATATTGAATCCCTGGAGTTATTAGAAATGTTTCTTTTGCTGTGTTTTTGTAGTTTGCATTCAGAGCTCTCACTGAGAAGTCATCATCTTATTGAAATAGGCATTACTGAAGTGAGCATTTAAATACAGACTCACATAAAAGACAGTGAGCTATTTATAAAGCTATAAAAAAAGGAGAATGTAAAGAAAGACAACAATGAATCATCCGTGATAATGTGCCTGGCTGCCATGACTTCTGGTCCTGTTAATGTCACCTGTGCAGACAGAATAAAGATTGAAGATTTTGGTGAAGCAAAAGAATCTTAAGATATTTGAGGAAAAGAGGTAAGTCCAGAAAACTGTGTTAGCTAACTAATGAACTTAATATATGTGGAACTGGGACAAGATTTACTGGTTCAGGACATTCATTTTTAGAAAACTGTATAGAACAATTCCCTTGCGTTCCTAAAAAACTGCAAAGACAGCGCTCAAAAAATTCACAAAAGACTTGAGCGAAAGAGCACAGAGAGCTTTGATGAGTAAGAGATACAAGGTGGAACTAAAGAGCCCCACTGTCTAAGGAATCATCCCCACAAAGCTGTCTCCTTATCTACATACCCTGGTAATGGGTGAAACCTCAACAGAAGCAGATTATGCAGAAATTGCAGTATGACAGCTGGAATAAAGTTTGAACCTCTGGCTGAGAAATGCATTTCTCTGGCAGAGACCTTTCTGTCTTATTTGTGTCTTGGGTATTCTGTGCAACCAATATCCTGTTCTTCCTTGTAGGTGCAAGTGAGCAGTTGCAACCCTACCATGAGTTAGAATAGTAATCAGATAGTGCTTAATCTAGGGTTTTCCTAAGGGTATCTGGTTTTCCACATAATGAGACAATTGTTCAGGCATTTGTGAAGAAGCCAGTTGAAATGGGAAGCAGTTTAACCACTTTCCCAGGAGTCCAGATGCTCCATCTCTGCTTGGGAAAATATGTGGGTGCAGTTACAGTTGCCAATATTGTCCAGTTTTCCATATGTCACCACAGCATTAATGGGGCCATTTCAGTGTGCTGGGAAACCACATACCTTAGCATAAATTTATAGTCATATCAGCTGGATGCTTGCTTTGGAGCTACTATTGAAATTGGACTTAGGACTCAGTAATTTACACCCTTTTTCTCCTATTGATTTGCACAATACTTGGGTTGTTCCAAACTGAATTAGCTGTGGCATTATTTGCTTGCTCTTATTGTGCAAAAAGACAAAATCAAGATCAAACCAAAACCCAAAAAATACCCAGCTCTCAGTGAAGTTTTCCTTGAATTAATCTCTGTGATTTTGTGCTATGAAAATTCACATCTTGAGAACCACTTACAGTTCTGGTCTCAGGGGTTTATGAAAGTAGAGAGAAGGTACAGGAAAGTGTAAGATCAATGACTGTGATCGAAAGCATGGAGCAGTTTTACACTGTGAGACTGAAAGATCTTCGTTCCGAGAGGAGAAAGCTAAGAGGGCATATTCTCAGATTTATAGAATCATGAAGATAGTGTATGAGGTGAATCCCAAACAATTATGCACCAAATTGCAGAACACTTTGGAACTGGTCAGAGTTTAATTTGAAACTGACTTTCCAGAATTTTGGAGAGGTTGGCTGGGCTCTGCTTGGTCTGAGCTGGGTGCAGAAGGCAGTCTCTGTGGGATGAACAGCCCCCAGAATATGGGGAGGCTATGGGAGCAGACTGCACCCCCTTCCCTAAGAGCATGGGTAAGGGAGAAGTCTGGGTGAGAAATGGTCCAAGACTAAGAAGAAGGAAACCCCAGCATAAATACCACAGTTCCTCATGCAAAAGACCCAGGGAGGACAATGGCTTGTCACGAATTCCTCTTCCCACCCCAATTTTTGGGGAAGGATGATAGTAAATGTCATAAGATGCAGAGGGACATCAGAAGGGTGAGCAAACATCCAGGGAAAGGAGTTGGATACAAGGAAGGTCTTTTGACAAACAGAAATAATTGTAACTGATATTATTACAAAATATTTCCCAGTTTTGATAACTTGACATTAATTGAACTGTTTATGGATTATTGGTTCCATATATGACTCATTTCTTTTTGCTCGTTTCGAAGTTCTGGGTGTGACACTTCCTCTTCTCCCTGAGTCCTTCTGTGCAGAGAAGTGTCTGATGGTGGCAATTGCTGTCTCTCTCTGTAGTGTGAATCACGTGCCCTGAAGTTGCTGCCATGTCTTTGGATACTGCCAAAGGATGTTTGGTCCAGGTATTCATGACTGTGGAGGTGGGCAGTAAAAATAGTGGTGATTCCTGTAGTCCTGATGAAGGTTTCAGCAGCTGTATTTGATTCTTCTTGGTGTAGGAAAGGTGGTGCAAGAGAAGATCTCCTGCAGAAGCTGCTGCTCCTGCTGCTGTTGTGCTCAGTGGGGTCTTCACAAAGACACAGAGAAATCAAGGAATCAGTCCTTCTCTCCCTGCATTTCTTAGGGGTTCTGACGCATATGTGGGCATTGAAACACAGCCTAACATGCTCTTTCTAAGTATCTAAGTATGGTGGTAGTTTGTGACTGCTGGAGAAACAGAACCGTGCTAGAAAGACCAGTGTTTAGTGCAGTAGAAGTGACTTTCTAATGATTTTTCTCCTGATTGTCATTCCTATACATTTAATCAGTTTAGTATATTTAAATGTTATGTTCATAGTAAGCTAAAAGGGACACCCATGCTACCTGCTATGATGATCTCAAAATATAGATTATTAACTGTTGTTTAACTGGGCTGGGAAAATGTCAAGACCGAAAAAAAGTGGATAAAGCTGATTATTTCAGAAAAAAATAAAAAAGTCTTGAAAGTCCGAAGTCTATGCTTTATTCAATATGGTTGCTTTCAAACACAAATGCAAATATTTCTCTGAAAAGAAATTACTGAAAGCACTTTCTTGAAGCTTGGTAACTAAATGTACTTACCAGGAAATTAAATATATGATATTCTAAAAATATATTTAAGCTGTCATGTCAGGGCAGTTTATATACTGAAATGAGACCTCTGGCTTCCCATCTGTTTCCATGACAATTAATTCAAAATCGGTGACCTCCTTGATTTTGACAAGTAAAGGTTCTTATGTTTGTAAGAGGAGTCCTTGGATATTCTTTATGTGGTCTGCTCATACTTTATTTGTTTAGTAACTATTGACTGTGCCCTTTGTTTTTTCCTTAAGCAAATCACTGGCAAAATAACTATTGGATAGACGTTGAGATTCTTAGATCTGTTTCTTAATAATACAGCTGTAATAAGCATTTCAGGAATTTTAAATATTAATACCATACATGAAAACAGGGGCACAACCACAGAAAGATATACAGAGTGTTTAAGGTCAGGTTGGATGGAGCTCTGAGCAACCTGGTCTGGTGGAAGGTGTCCCTGTCTATAGCAGTGGGCTGGAAATAGATGATGTTTAAGGTCCCTTCCAATTCATTTTGTGGTTCTGTGATTCTACAATGTCCACGTGTATCCCTACACATTTAGAGAGACAGAAACAAGGAACATACCACTTTCTTCAGGAAAATTTATTTGGGTCTCTTTTTTAAAGAAGATTAAATTTTGGGATGCCTTTCAATTATATACCAAGGAAAGGAAACCACAGTCTACTTATCATTAGCACATGTATATTTTAGGAGCTTTAAGAGGTAAAGCAGAGTCTTTGAGCTGCAATGGGTTTGTACTGTATAACAAATTTAATCTTGAGATTACCATGCAGACACCAAGCAATGTTCATATTAAACACAGTGTAGTGACATTTATAGGCACATATGTCACTAGTGCTGAACTTTTTGTTTGTTGTTTTTGTATTACAGAATTTGTACTAATGGTGGGTTTTATGTCTGTGAAAAGCTAAGTTTCTGAGAAACTGAGGTCTGTGGTTTGGGGGCAGAACTGGCTATGAAATGAATGGTGAAGATTTATCAATAACAAAGGAGGGATAAATCAGATATACATCAAATTAACAATTAGAATTAAGCAATTCTAGTCTAATAGCTATTAGACTACTGGGTTTATAGCTAGACAGTAAAGATACCTTTTTAATGTTACCTGTCTCAGACAGTGAGTGCTCTCCACCAAATGTACAGAAAATTACACAGTTTAGAACAAATATTTATTTTTCTTACTAAGTTATCTCTCTGAAAATAACATTAAAAATCTAACATTGTGAGTTTCACAAAAGATTATATTTCTATGTAATTATTTTTATTTTAGAAGAGTATTCTTAGCACAGGTCTGCATTCCCAGCTTCTCTGTGCTCCTGACAGCCTGTGCTGTCTCAAGGACAACAGGGCCATGTGAGATGCTGGCTTGAGCATCTGAAAACCTTTCCTACACTAGCTCTGAAGTGCCACAAAGCCACTCCCCTGCTGCTACCTTCCCAAAAGTGCTGCATGGAGCTGCATGAGACCAAAGCATCTGGGGGATCTCTTCCCCAGGTGCTCTCTGTTTTCTCACTCTGCAACATACTGTCAGAATGTTAATTGACAAAAAAAAAAAAAAAAAAAAAAAAAAAAAAGGTGAGATCCTGAACACAGAAACAGATATTAAATTCTCCTTATGAACTCTTCAGGCCCCTGGGCCATCTGATCTCTTTTAATAACCCACATGTATCCATCACAATGCCTCTCTTTCTATCTCCTTACCTATTACATACTTCACTCTTGCTGCTACCACAGTTTCCTTATGCTTTCATTGCTTTCCTATGTAGTTCTAATAGTAGGAGACATTTCAACATATTTAGCCTTTAAAAATAAATCATAATTTCTATTTTGAACTTAACACTGTACATTTTGGATAATGTTAGACTAATTAGCCAGAATTTCTTCTTAAAAAATCAAATCCTTACCTAAATGTTGAAGCGTCTTCAGCAGTTAAGGCATAAAAATCCTTCTGCTCCTATCCAGGTTTTTTCTTCTGATATTGACCTTTGCAAAAACAACAGTTTTAAAACAGCAGAGTGAATGATGTGGAGAAGAAAAAAATTTGAGATTTTTTAGGCAGTGCTGTTAACTTTTATGTAGAATTTACAGACAATGTATGGTTTCCCAAACTAGTTGCATTAAATTCTCTGTTAATAATCATCTTTATTTCCATTTTCCACACCAAACATCAACTTTGATATTGGACAAAATAATTTCCTTAATGCATGGAAAAGACCAAGCTTTTCACCCTAGAACTACTTTAGCAATTGCCTTAACAACAGTTTACATAACTAATAATATCTTCATCCTTTGGGAGTGGCTGTATAAAATCACAAAGTTAAATATCTTTCAGAATTATTATTGAAGACAAATTTTTCCCTAAGATCACAAAATGTATTAACTCAGGTAGAGAGCCTTTTCAAAATTTCATTAGGTACTTTGAGACACCTGGAAAGGTATGAAAGTTTTGAAACAAAAGCCTGAGCCCGCTCGGACAGGGCATAAAACAGTCTCTCTATACTCCCTCATTTTTGAGTTAAAGGGAAATCGCATAGCACTTCAAAGGATCTCAGGCTCTCAGCCACTGTGCATTAAAAAAATCCCTGGCCCAGTTCTGTTCATGCACAACTCAGTGAGAAGTGTCAGGAATATTTGTTTTTAAAAAGTAAATTTATTTCAAAATTAACTATTTTTCATAGCCTTATTCCACTGAGGTGGGATGGAAACAGTGTACACCATAAGCAGGACACATCTGTTTGAATTAAGTTGTTTCTGTGTTATGAGAAAACCTACTCCTTTTTTTTTCAGTCTCATCCACATGAATTGGTAAAACTCTAAATTTTGTGTGTGTATGCTCATTTTCTGTGCTTCCACTGACACGTCTTTTTCTCCCTCAAGGTAGTACTGAAATGCTCAACACAGGTCAAACATTTTTTAGTTTCACACAGATTTTTATTACTGTTTGTTTTCTTCAGTCTATTCATTTCATTGTGATTAGCATCTTGTATTGTTAAAAGAATACATTATGAGTACCTGGATTAATCCATTGTAGCACTTTCCCAAGAACAAAGCCTTTAATTTTGAAAGTTAGAATGCTGTCAGGTGTTTTCTGTATACATTCTGCCTTCAAAGGGCCCAGGTCAGGAGTGCTGGGGCTGTCTGAGGCACTGGTTTTTCTTGCCAAGAATCTGAAGGACTTCTAAGCTACATTGTGCAGTCATTTTATATTCAAAGTAATGCTATAAATAGCAAAATATTAAAAATGTAAAAATATCAATATAATCAATAAACATTTCTTCCTCAAATATTGCTTACTTTAAAAATCTATTCCACTATCACAGTAGTTTATGTAAAATTGCATCTTGTTAGTCTGAGCTTGTGTCTAAAGTAAAGCTAATTCTGAGTGGCCAAAGGAAAGAGGGATGCAAAGGTAGCTTATTAGTCACTGTAGTTTATATTCAGAAATACAAAAACTAAGCATTTATAATCTGTGTTAATGATATCCAAAGACTAAATAACAGTTACCATCTTCCTATGGAATAAATTCTAAACAAAATCCATGCCTATTTTCTTATGAACAAATATTATCCACAATATTATAAATAATCTCTTAGAACGTGTTTACTGCTTCATTTCAGCGCTCTGTCGGAACCATTTAACTCCCTGAAAATGCAGCCCAAAAAGAATAGCACTTAACATTTGAAGAGATGGCATTTTAATTTGTGGAATGAGTGACATTTTCCAAATTAATTCCTATAAAAATCTGTAATAAAACATGAAAAGGGAAAAAATGTGTTGTTTTACATGACTCTTAAAAGATTTTTAAAATTTATACCAAGCTATTGGATAAGTATTTCACATGATACTTGAAATAGTTAGTAAGTATACATAATTTGTATTGTTATTGATAGTGACTGTAATCAAAATGGCTGTCTGACAGACAGAAGTTTTCTTTTAAGAAAACGCATACTTAAATTTCTTAATTTTCCTTCCTTATTTTATTCTCTTCAAGAGCAGTGGGCAAAAAAGAATAAAAATACCTGAAAAGAGATTATTTTTTTCTTTGGTTCACACAAATAAAAGTTTTATGTGGAAAGATTCCCTTCCCTTCCCTTCCCTTCCCTTCCCTTCCCTTCCCTTCCCTTCCCTTCCCCTCAATAAGATTTTTTAATGACAATATTTTTATTATGGTGCAGCTGTAAATATATGCATATATATTTTTAAAACTGGCACAAGAAATGTGCATTTTTTCAGTTTTCCTGGAATTTAGAAAGGTCCCACATAAAAGAGCCATTAAATGATATGGTTTTCTGCTGTATTTGTCTCCTTTGATAAAGTTCAGGCTGATTTTCAAACTCAGAAACATGATATGTATTTTTTTCATTGTAAGATGAATCATTGCGGGCCATGAAAAGACCAGTAGAATCAGAGTGACATTTTAAAATGTACATTTAATTGTTTTAGTTCCATATTTCACTGTACATCATTGACTTCAGAGAGGGTCACATATCTCTAACCTGAACTTTTCACTTGAGACACTGTTGGGGTAGAGGCATAAATGGGGCTCAGAGTTATGAGACTGCTTTAGCATTTCACTTGTTTCTGTTATTTTATAAATATTATTTTATATTAACCTTCACTTAGAAAAGTTCACAAGAAAAAATAGGATATTTTTCCTCAGAGAAAATGTTTGAATTATGTCATAGAACTGGTTTTGGTTAATAACAAGGTGCATTTTAAAGTTGAATTAGTAATAAGTATAACCTCAGTAATGGTAAAAATGCAATCTAAGTTATTCATGTTGACAAAAACTATCTTGATGTACTATTATGGGTGAGAACTGCTTAAAATAAGAATGCAATGTAGAAAATCAAGGCTTAAAAACATGATAGGTTGTTTTCGTTCTTCAAATATTTTCCCATTGCGACATTTCTGGATGTTCAACTCCACTGGGATAAAAGGCACCTTCCTCTTATCAGGAAATGCTTGGTGAATTGTGAACACCTCCAATTGTACCTACATGCATTTCCTGTTCTCTCTATCTGCTTTTATATTTCTGGATTACTGTTTTATCTTATTCAGATTTTATTTTCTAATTTTTTTTTTCAAATTTGATTTGCTTTATTATAGTATTGCTTTCCACTTACAGTATTATGCTTTTTTCAAATCCTAGGCAATTATATTGGTCAATAATGCTTTTTACATGTCTGTGTTCAGTAAAAAGGAAGAAATGCTTCTAACTTTGAGTAGATAAATTTCAAGCCACTTAAAATAATTTGGATGACAGTAAAGTTAAAGTGCTTACTGACTAATGAAGATGCTATCTTAATGCTGTCTTCAGCTTAGATATAATTTTCAAGGTAGTGAGTGGCTGATCTTCCCATATGCATATGACTGTGTGGAGATGGAACTAACAATTACTGGTGAATTTTATCTTGATCAATTCTTGTTGCATACCTGATGGGAGCCTACAAGGAAGTTGGAGACTAATTACAAGGGCATGGAGTGACAGGACAAGGGAGAATGGCTTAAAACTGATAGAGAGTAGGCTTAGATTGGATATTAGGAAAAAATTTCTTTCCTCTCAGGGTGGTGAGGCACTGGCACAGGTTGCCCAGAGAAGCTGTGGCTGCCCCATCCCTGGAAGTGTTCAAGGCCATGTTGGATGGGGTCTGAGCCACCTGGTCCAGGTGAAGGTGTCTCTATGGCAGGGGGGTTGCAACTAAACTAACTTCTGGGTCCTTTCCAACTCAGGCCATGCAGTGATTCTATACCAGAGTGGTGCTTTGCACATGTTTAGAACCTGTTTTGCAAATCAGTTTGAAAAATAGTAAATGGAGTATTTGCTGCTATTTTGATTTTTGAGGATACATTTCTCATGGAATAATTACTTCGGGAACATTGGATGGTTTTGAACCTAGTACCTCAGAAACCAGTGACAAGGCAACCAGTGATGCTAAGATGCAAATGCATGGATTCTGAATACAAGGAAAATAATAGAAAAGACCACAAAAAATCCACAGTCCTGTGGAGGTAGAAACTAATTCACTGGGCAGTGAGGCTGGTGAAGAGATTAGAGAGTCTTGTATGAGTAGATAGGATGTTTAGCCTGGAGAAAAGGAGGCTCAGGGTCACCTTATTGAAGTTCAAGCTGGACATCAGGAAGATTTTTTCACTAAAAGGCTGGTCAAGCATTGGAACGTGCTGCCCAGGGAGATGGTGGAGTCACCACCCCTGAAAGTGGTCAAGAAATAATTGGATGTGGTGCTCAGTGCCATGGTCTGGTTGACAAAGTTGAACATGATGATTTTGGAGGTCTTTTCCAAGTTTTGTGGTTTCCACTTTGAAACTCTAGGATTTGGACAAAACCTGTTACTGAATTATTAAAGCAAAGACAGAGTAAATCTTATATTTTAAAACAAATCTACAGAGGGCCATAATGACTGGTAGGAAAGAATTAAAGACATGTTAGTTTGACCATAGTAATACACAAAACTTTGGGAGAGATTTTCAAGCTTTCAAAGAGTGGAAGAAATTAAGACAAATTGACCACTTTACAACACCCTGTCAAAAGCATTTTTCCACTTCTGAAAAGCTAATTCTTTCCCTAAAAAGGCTATTTTAGACTGGAACAGAAACAGTAAAAGAAATAAGCAGAAAAGGGCTTTTTTATGGTTGAAAAATGTACCTTGTAGCAAAAAGAGAGAAAGATGTTCTCGTGCGTTATATATTCAGTAAGGGGAAGGTGAGATGAGGGAACAGAAGCTTTATTAAAAGACATTATTGACACAAGAAAAGAGAGGGAAATTAATTAAATTAAGGTGGAAATGGGTACAGCTGAGGACAGCTTTGTGACCACGAAAGTAATGATATTTTATAAGAATTGCCTGTAACAGAACACTTTTAAAGTTAGGCTTGACCCACTTATGTAAAGGATGAAAAATTTTGTAATAAGGGGATAGAGGGTGTGATTTGTGTAGGTGGAATGACAGAAAATCTATTTCAGTTCTAAGTTTTTAGATCTCATGGACGAACATCTGGGTCTGCTCTAGAAACTTGTTAATATGCTGGTGAGGAAAAAAGGGAGTATTTCTGAGAGCACTTTTTGCTTGATATTTGTTTGATAAATTACTGATTTCTTTTCTTCCAGGGGATACTATCAGCCCCTGGAATAAACAGAAAATCTGTAAGGTGTTAGAGAACAACAATATGTTCTTAAAGTCTCTAACACAAAAAAATTCAATCCATTGACTGTTACCATAGTAAGTTTGGAGAGTAGGGAATAGTAGCTGTGTGGTGAGTTGTTCATTTGTTCTGGCCCTGTGTGGTTCAGTATTATAAACAATTCAGCCATTTCCAAGGAAGAATTCCTGAGGGATAGGAGTGCAGTGAATACACTGTGCAACTATTGTGCTGCGTCCCTCTGCTTTACAAGTGTATTTGCCCTTGAATTTCACCTAACTCACTACAAAACTACACAGAGACGGTGAGTTCCATATGCTCCCTCAGGTTTTTCCCATTTGATCAAAAATGCTCAGTTATTCATCTTTTTTGATGGAAAATATATTTATTATATTCATTATATTCAACTGAACAAAAATAGCTTCATAAATAATTATTTAGTAGCTTAATACAAATATACTGTTGAATGGATTTTTAAGAGGGATGTTACGTTAATTCTACTGCCATTTCTAAACCTGATTCTTTTTGAGCAGGCAAAAATTATAAATGCTAGGAAATCTGATGTCATCAAAAATAATGAAAAACATTAACTTCCTTCAGTAAGAAAGACTAAGGTAATTTTTTTTTTGCATTTTGAATATGACACTCATATTTAAAAACTCATTATTTAAAGCCATTACTCTATTTTTGTGGCCATCAAAACAAAATCTTTTATGTTTAAGATGAAAGAAAATATGTTTCTGTGTAATCATTCGGAAGAGCTTTTAAATATTTAGGCTTTCAAATACTGAGTGCAAATATTAAAGTTTTCTTTTGGCTGAAAATCTGAAAATTTGGGGGGACTTATTTATTAAACTTCAGGTTTTAACAGCATCCATCAACCCAGTACCAGCACCAATATCTTTTCATATTTTTGCACATGATCAGAAGACTTAAGACCTGCAATTCCATATTATTCAACATTAATCTGTTCTCTTTCCCACTAATATCAAAGGTAAAATACCTACTCTGTGGCAATAATATAATTTTTTCCATAATGGACATGAAATGAGCATAAATACAATTTCAGTATTAAATAAAATTCACAGATAACACATCTCAAGTAGGTATGTTGAATTAAGTCAGAATTTTATTTTTTCCCCTTTCATTATGCCCATATGGCTGTGTAAATACATATTTCATGTGATCGTCAAACTACTAATGTCACTTAATTTTTCAAAGATTCTTGCCGGACAACCAATCTTCTTTCAACCTGTGATAAGTATCATTAGAGCATTTTTGGAAGTTGTACTACACATGGTAAAGACAGCAAAACCCTTAATATTCATTTGGTTTTGATATTTTCAGGTATTAGCCAAGTTGCACTGAAAATTTTTTCATGGTTCTCTAGTAAAATCACAGAATAAAACCTGATTTTATGATTCTCATATTAAATTATGCAAACTAAGAAAGTATCAGCAGTGTGAGTGAAGGTTATGAGTATGGATCTAAACAATCCATCATTCAAAAAGCTTGTCTTCCACAGGTTGAGCCTGTAGTATTCAGTATATTTTTTTGCCTTTGTGGTGGTGGGAAGGCAAAGAGTGAGGCTGCCTTGTTTGAAAATCTTCCTCAACTTATATTTGTCAATGCAATTGAATCCTCTATCCTTTTGCTGATATATGTGATCTATTTGCTTTCCTATTTGCAAATGTTTATTCTGTCTTGAGAGTCCCAGAAGAAATTTTAATAGTTGATCCTTTGGACTTGTGTTGTGACTCTAGCAGTGTAATAATTCTGTTTCCATAGGAGGTCTTCAGCTTTTAGCCTTGTGTGACA
The DNA here is from genome assembly GCA_024734555.1 of Trochalopteron elliotii. NCBI lineage: Eukaryota > Metazoa > Chordata > Aves > Passeriformes > Leiothrichidae > Trochalopteron > Trochalopteron elliotii. The sequence goes on from JANPWX010000493.1 coordinate 283,006, forward strand.
ATACAATAAAGAGGTTACTTGGTTATAATTAATACTTCTTTAAGTAGGTCATCAGCCTATGAAATCTAACACCAGTGGTAATTAATTGGCACTTAAGCAAATATTCAACAATTCCCTTGTTAGACTCATAAAGGCACCAGTTTTGTCTGCAGTTATCAGTGCCAGGTTATTCCATTCTGACAAATCTGGAAAACATAGTGCATGGTGTATATTTCACTATGGCTTTAAGTTACTTCATAACAGAGAAGATTTCAAAGGGATATATAACTTCAATTTTTTTAACTTTAAATTAGCATTAGTAGAAAACACTCTATGACCAGATTCTACTCCAGTACTTTACCAATCTCTTCTACAGGTCTAAACCCATCATAAATTCTTTAAAATACAACTCAAATGACTGGTATTGAAAACATAGTTTTAATATAGTCTAACTAATTTTTAGATACACCAGAGTAATAATGACCCTACTCGATATTCAGGAGTCATTACATTATGAAAAAATATATAGTTGTTATTTTAATCATAGGACAAAATATAGGTTTTTTATTTTGTGTAGCACTTTTTTTTGACACTAAGACTGTGAACAGGAATCAGAAATGTCCTAATGTAATATACACATTAACTAATTTACTAGTTACAGTGGTGTTGAAGTCATTTGCCATTACCAGCAGAGAGGGGATAGACTGTTGGCTTCCCAATCCATGAAGATCCCATGGAGTAGCAGGGATGCCCTTGTCCTGAGCTGAGTTACAAGTAGTAAGAGAGATTGTTGGTGTAAGAAATAGCAAAAATTGTCAAGTATAGGGTGTAGGGGACATTGTAAGGGTGCACAATACCAAGGAAAATTGGTAGATGTTAGGTTGGGCTTTAAACCAAAAAAAAAAAAAAAAAAAAAAAAAAAAAAAAAAAAAAGTTATTGCTGTTGAAATTTTCTATATATCATAATATACATCTTTACAGTGTTAAAACATGAATTTGATTAACAATACACTTGTGGGTCCACATATATATGTTGTGTTCCCTTCTGGTCTTTGCAAGATACCATATATAAAAATGTTACGCAATATTTCACTATATTATGAAGTGAAAGGAAAATGTAGAATTTCTCTGACAGTTATATTTTGTAAGATGCTGTTGGCACGCTGTAAACAAATAGTGACAGAGGCACTGGTGCATTGAGAAATCTGACCAAAATGTTTGGCCAATGTCATTTAAGGAAAAGACTGAACTAAAACAATTTTATATGACAACATGAGTTGATATTCTGTACGTGATTATAGCACTAGGAAAAGACACAAATACCTTTGTGGAAAAGAACAACCTCAATTCTGGTTGTAAGCTTGTTTTTTAGTCAAGCAATGTGGAATAAGTTGCTGTAATGTGGCTGCTGATTGACATTTGAGGTTCTTTAACGTACAGTGTCTGGTGCTCAGCAGCTGGTAGAGGAAAGCCTGGCTCTGTCACAGACATGTGTGGCAAGCAAACTCCAAAAGCCTGGACCAGCTTACAGACTGCATGTTCTGGTTGGGTAGGTGAATCCCACAGAGTTTGAATTAGGGTAACCAGAACACCACCTGTTTCAAAAGAGTCCTGAGGACCTAAGGGAAACATCTTCCTGGGCATTATTTCTCAGTAAGAAACATATTCTATATAAAAATTTTTGATTAGAAATCATTGTCTGTTGTTCAAATCAGCGAGTCTCTGGAGAAACTAGAAACAATCTTAAGGGGGCTGAGAAAATGTATCTAATGGAGGAACTGCCAAACAAACGCTGTCTTCCAGTGCTTTTTGCCATAGCAACAACTGACTAGCTCAGCTCTTCGAATAACTAAACATCCCACTATGTCTCATAAACAACCAAACACTTCTACTTCTCATAAATTTGCTGTGACTCAGGGGCATGCAATGAGGTTTATGGCATGAGAGACTGTGGATGATTGTTTTTTCCAGCTGTATGACCACACAGTAAATTAATACTAATGAAGTCTCTCAGATTCATTCTGCTGATGCAAATCCAAAGGGATACAATGCCTTCTTTAGGTATGCCACCAATACAAGTTATTTAATTACATCAGAACATTATTCAATAATAGCAGAACTTCAGTCAACCCCACATATTCTTCATGGTAATCACAACTGTAGTGAAAAATTTGAATTGATTTTCTGACATTTTAAAAGCTTTTGTAAAGAGCTTTTGGGTTTTATATTTGTAAAGGAATATTTTAAAATTTTTGGCTTGTAGTTTATTCTTTGTATAAATACACATTTTAGTGAATTAGTAGGAAGACCCAGTTACCTTAAAGCTTACCTAGACTTACCTCACTTTATAAACCTGTTTATCCTTATATTTTGGCTTTTTTAGTGCTTTCGTAAAATCTGCAGGCACAGACAGATAAAATACTTGACTTTGTTTGTTAATTAGATTAAAACATGGATTTGGAACTTGTCTTTCCGACACATATCTTTAGTCTTATGCATGTCTCCAGAATTTGTCTGACCAAAACTGATTTTTTCAGATGTGTGGAAACAGAATTGTCAGGCAAAAAGGATCAGATATTTGTACCTAAAAGCTTCTTAGCTGGTAGTTCATGCATTATGGTCAACAATTTAATGCTTTGAAGATTCCAGTATATTTTTAAGGCTTATCAACTTAGTAGATTGTTAAAAAGTCAGTCAATATAATAAATAGGCTTAAGACAGAGCCAAAAAGAACAAAACAAAACAAAAAACCCAAACAAACACCCCAAACAAACAAAAAAACCCCCAAATAAACAAAACCGTATCATGCACTAGACTTAATTTGCATTAAAAATTATGTACATCTGAAATTTACATTTTAGAATAAGGTCATGCATGGCCATACATTTCTGTGAAATTTAACATCAAGCCTCCCCATATATATGTGCAAGAATATAAGAATTTGGTTTTCTTTTGTTGTTGTGTTTTTTCAAAGAAAAATATACAAACTTTGAAGTATGAAATAATCCCATTTAGCATGGAGAGATGAAAGTATCCATGAATAAGTACACAGAACTTGTAAATCTGGCATTTAGAATAAATACATGCTTCACTGTCTTGGCATAAATAATTGAGTTTGCAAGACCTTCTGGGGTGAAGGAGGAAGAGGAGAGAACACACTTTGATGAGTTAGAGAAATTTGCCGGTTCTAAAAATTAGTTAATTCTAAAGCAGCATTGGAGATGAAGAAAACTGATGTTAAGGCATCTGACAGGCAAAAACCTCTGGTATTATTCACTCATGTTTAAAACAAGCCATCAGTCAAGATATTTGCATTCAATTGTTGTTGAGAAGACTTGTTCAGTTCCTTTGGCTCCTTTCCTACAGATTTACATACAGGAATTTGCATTCATCTTTGCAGTTTATTTCAGCAGAAGCTGAAAGTCTTTTCCTTTTTCCTCAAGATTTTCCTGCCTATATAGAATCACACCTTGTGATTCTTTGATTGGCTGAACTGTCGATTTACCCCCAGAACAGAATATCCAGGGAAGTTGTGCATGAGCTATCCATGGAAGTTTTAAAGGCCAGGTTGGATGGAGCTCTGAGTCACCTGGCCTAGTGGAAGCTCTCCCTGCCCTTAAAGGTCCATTCCAACCCAAACCATTCTTTGAGTCCAAGATTGCACAGTCACTCTCTGGTTTGTATTCACTTCACGTCCTTAGGTCATACTCCTGTTTTCTAGAAACTGTGCTCCTGTGGGGTTCTTTACTTGTGAATATAAATGATGAGAGAACAAACACTTTTCCAGACATAAGACCTATTCTTTTCTTTCATTTTGAAACATTTATGTGAACAGATCTTTGGTGTAAATATACTTATAAATTCTTTTAAAAGAAGGGTTAATATTTACACACACCAGAAGTCACTTTGGAAATAAGATGAATACAGTTACAATTTTTATCTTTAGATGTTATTTTTTTATAAAGGTTAAAACTTTCTTTAAATATGTTGGGGTTCCTTTCTTCAGAGAGAATTATATTTATATATGCATTTCTAATAATCTACTGCTCTGAAAACACCAGTTAGCTTTAATGCAGTGTAATGCACACTGTTTACACAGCTATGTTTTGTTACTACCTAAACTACTTTTTTAATGTTTACACTTCCCAATGCTGAAGGATGTTGAAGTGTTATTGGAGATATCTTAGGAACAAAAGCAAGATAAATAAAATTCTTTCAAGTACAGAAAACCCCTTACCACTAAGATAAATAACATTGCATTAATACATTGATTTCAATAGAGAAGCATGTAGAGTGAATCAGCCTGCAAAAGGTGAATTGTCTATCCCACTTTACACATCATAGCATGCATAAAGTAGTACACAATGTAAATTAAATAATAGATATTTAGAGATGCGTGAAGACGTTAATCAACATTTTAACAACAAAGAAAAAGGCAAAATATTTTAGGAAAGGACTGGAATAGAATTCAGTCCACTACAGAGGATCCTTCAACCCTTTAAAAAAATTAGAGCAAGCCTTATGCCCTATGTTTCAGTTTAAGAAACCTTTTAGGATTTTATTGATCTCACTGTTCCTCTGGGACAATGGTGACCTTCACTATATACAGTTTATATATTTAAAGAAGCACGAGTCTTAAATAAATGGAATGGATAACAATGAAAGAATCATTGTAATTTATTTATCTTTCATATGAACTTCATATGAATTTTGTGGTGTAAAATATATACAACTGCATTTTCAATATGTCTTCTCAGAGAAGACAATTTCTCAATATTTTCTATTTTTTCACTCTTTTAAATATTTTATTGTAAATATAATATTGGAATTTCTCTTAAGTAATCAGTTGAAATACAATCACTAATAAATTTGTGTTTTTATAAAGGCTATATACATTGATAGATATAATTAAGTATGCATATTGGTTATATACACCATGGCAAATAGACATTGAGAGTTTGTTTAGACATTTCATTCTCGTTCTTCTGATTTGAATTGAAATTAGATCATGTAAAGGTAAAGTCTCTGGGGTGAGGACAGTTAGATTGGTCTAGATTTAAAAAAAACCAAACAAACAACAATAACAAAAAACAAACAAACAAACAAAAAAAACCCCCACTAATATCTATCTTCTGTGGGAATTTACTGTCCTTATTTATATAAATCAAAATGTTGACTTATTTTTATTTTGTCAATTTACTGTAAATTTATCTGCTGAAGCCAGAGCTATAGAAAATTACCAGTGTGAAGCTTAGGGTTTCTGAAAATAAAATTTAATCCGACTTAATTTTGAATTCAGGATGAACACTCATCTTACCACTGTTCTCACCATTGACTCAGTCTTCCAGTTCTGTATCATTGCTGGACTATTTCATTTTCATTGTCATTACTCTTCTGCCTAGGATTTCCTGTAGAAAATCTGCCTGGGCAGACAAGTCTCCTGAGCAGTCAATTCCAGAACAATTGCTTATTGGATGGTGTGAATAAATTCTGAACAATGCCTGTGGGCCCTGGCTGAGGCACAAGGAATAATAAAACCACCACAGTTGCTGTAAAAACACATAAATGTTGTAATACATTAGCACTGCTGTTATTGTCTCACATTTAAAACTGGGTTAAATCATGATCTTTTATAAATGAACTGTGTAAATGCTAATGGGCATATCTTCAACAAATGTAATTGGAAAGGAATTCACTGTATCTACCACTGTCTTGGGAAGATGCTTGGTCAGGCGGGACACTGGCAGACCTTTATGATTTCTCTGAATCGCACATAGGTATCTGAAAACCTCTGAAGTAATTCTTTATATTTCAGTTCTGGGGTCTCAGTGAGTAAGATGTTTATACAAATACTTAATCTGAAACATCTTTAGAATGCTACTAACTTCCCTGGGATTACTCATTTGCTTGTAATTTAGGCATGAATTTGAAGAACGAAATGAAGGACTAATTGAAAAGCAGCTTTAAAATATGGTTCTTTAATAGAAACAACTGTTCAGTAGCAAAATCCTGTAGTTCTTATTCAGAAAAAATAATTCTAATTAGATGGAAATTCCTATGTAAGAAAATATCTTTAAAGGATGAAGTTTACTGAATCTCTTTCATCCATATTATTATCTGACAAATTAATTTAAGTGCAATATTTGTAATGGAAGATATTATTTTAAAACATTTCATTCTATATACATCTTCATGGGAGGGCTAAGTTTTGTTCCTAAGAAAAGACAGCTTTTGAAATTCTTGTGTGGAAGGAGTCCTTTTCACACCTTTCAGTTGTCCTTCATTGAAGAGAATATTTCTTTGACACAGTACCTAAACCCTTCAAGAGTCTGGAACTACCCTCCTAGGACTTTGGAGCTATGTTTAATCCTGGCACATACAAGTGAGTCCCACAGAAGAGAAAGGTGATCATAGAATCATAGACAGGCTTGGATTGTAAGGGACCTTAAAGATCTCCTCATTCCAACCCCTCTGACGAGGGCATGGACACCTTCCACTAGACCAGGCTTCTCCAAGGTCCATCCAAGCTGGCCTTGGACACTTTCAGGGATGGGGCAGCCACAGCCTCTCTGGACACCCTGTCCCAGGGCCTCACCACCTCACAAGAAAGGAATTCTACCCATTAGGTCAGACTGCTCCCTTGACAAAAATCTGTGGTGAGGAGGGTAAAAGTGTAAAGCAAAAGAAAGTAGCCTCTTTAGTGAAAGAGAGGCTTTTACAGAGGATGCAAAATTATTCTTTTGCTTTTTTTGAGTGATATAATAAAGAAGCCTTACTGCGCTGAACCACTGAGGATTATAAAGTAAATCTAAGAAAAGACCAGGGAATGGTCTTTGTTAGTAGCTGCTATTTCTGCTAGTTTTATAATTTTGAAGTGTCAGAAATAACACATGACTTGATAAGAATGTGGAAAAAAAAATCTGTAGCAGATATGCTCTTTTGCGTGAGGAAAGTATACTCTCTGTATGGTCTTCATTTTATTCTGATAAAATTTGTATGATAGAAAATAAAAAAAATGGTTGTAAGTTTTAAAAAACTTTTCCCAAACTTTGAAAAGTCAGTCTGTCTTTAATTAAATTGTTAGAATGTTTTACTTTTATAATTCAACTTTTGAGAGTTTTAAAAGAATTGTGCAAGGATGAGATAGGATAAGAAAGATATAAGAAAGTAAAATTGGTAGTGATCACACATTATGGAAATCAATCATCTTAAATACGGTTTTGGAAATGGATAACAAAGTAAATAATTCTTTTCTTGAAATTCCTGACATGAAGTCCACTGGCCCTAACCAGACTAGGAAATCTATGTAATCTATATATCTAGATGCAGAAATCTGATAAATATCCTGCCTCAAGTCCCAGTGAGTGCCCAGGACACAATGACCCCTGTCTAGGTCTCTGGTTTCTGCACCAAAGTGAGCTGATGAATAGCTAAGGCAGGGCTCAGTTGTGCTCCAGCAAGGATGTTTTCAATAGTTATTTCTAAAAAAAAAACAAAATTAATTTTTGAATAAAGCAACTGAAAGTGCTACTAGATGTCAGTCATCTGGTGACATATAATAGAGGTTGACAGTATTCAAATCAGGGAAAACAGATAGCTGTGTGTGGTTTTGAAGATGCTTTAAATCAGAGGTACTTGTTCAATGCTAGTTCCCTGAAGATGTGGAAAGTTCTGCTTTGACAATGTCTATTTTTGCTAGGATCACCATATTAGTCTATTCAGTGGCAGAAGGGATTAAATTAAACACAAACAGAACCCATCAGTTGTCAAGCAGGGCTACAAATGGCATCCTTTATCCTGACTTGTAATTTTCTGACTGCATAACCTCAAAGATAAGCACTCTATTTTACAAGGCAACAAGAAAGAGACTGGTATATCTAACTCTGGACACTGGCTGGGGTGGATTACCTTGTAATTTCCCCAGTATTTCCTGTCTTCTTTTTTATGGCAACATAGATCTACATTCACTGCAGTTATTAAACTGCTGTATATTAGATATCTCACTTATATGAATATCACATATCATCATGTGCACCAAATCTGTTGATCTTTATTGTTTTATAAAAAGCCTTAAGGATTGAAGGACTCATGAGCTGAAGAAAAAAGGAACTCAAAGACAAATCTGTACAAAATAATCTTGGCACTAAAGTACTATTTTTGCATGATTAAAGCAGCATGTACTGTTTGTCGCGTAGAATAGACAGTACAGTGCTGTATAGGCTTCAGTTTAGAGGTGTAGTGATAGATTTATTTAACAGAGACAATTTTGTGGGGGGGGGGGCATTCATGACTATCTGTTTTGATAGTTCTGATAGACAACAGTATTGTGTAAAGGTTTAGAAGTCTTTACCAAAAAACATACTTTATTAGGCATATACAGGTAAAGTTTACTTATATAAAGCCTAGAGTTCTTTATGTGAATACAAACTCCTTCATTTTCCCAACCTATTCAAAATTGTCACCTTTCCATGTTTCTGACACTCTCACCTAATGTTCCTAGAAGGTACTTAAGTATACCTGCTTTTTTCTCTTTGTCTCAAGACACTGTACACTGCTGAATAGTGATTTAAAAAACCAGAACACTTTCAAAGCTCCTAATGTATAATTTATGACTTCTATGGCTAACTTTTCACAAATTATTAAAAATAAAAGCTATCTAGTGCTTAAAAAGTATAGTCTTTTTCCTTTTGACTTCTCTTGCTGTCAAGTCATTTGGTGGCATCTCAGTTTTGTTAATAACTTCAGTCTTCTGATGAGTTCTATGGCTGATTCTTCATTGCAAAGCAGACTACTCAACTCTGGTATCTTCGAACATTAGCAGGGCTTCTTCCTTTGATCTTGGTGTATTCTATATTAGAAATTTTTTTATGCTATTATCATTTTTATGAGCATGGCTTGCTCCCTTGTTCTTACAAGAATATAACATAAAAATATATATTTTAAACGAAATGAAATTGTGTTTGTTTCTACACAAAAAGAAGTACACCTAAGACTGGTCTTAAGGATAAAAACCTAAAATAATGGATCCTATGTCATTTTTGGGTTGCTTTTTCTCCATCTCAAATATTTTGCATGTAGTCCTGGACTGAAAAAAAATCTGCTCTACTCAGAATTTAAACATTCATGCTGATGAAGGAAATAATCTGATTACAATTCAATTATATTGCTAGTAATAATGAGTAGAGATAAGAAATCACTGTCAATATTATAAAAAGAACACTATCCATCTCTATTTCAAAAGTGACAGCATTTAATACATCATCCATTAATGGTGAAATACATGAGACCAAAATACACAATATGTACCTCAGATTGGTTTTCATTCTAAACCGCAGAAACATTTGGAGTATTGTGGCTGATTGAAATTTATAATGAAATTCTCTGAATTATAATGAAATAGTCATAAATAGTGCAAGTGGGAGTTTAATAATTTAACCTCATTATTCAGAGTGCCCAGAAACCTAGCAAATTTAAGGGCCTTAGGAATTTTATTGGATTGTGTGGTAAACACTTGTAGCAGTTGGGAAGTTAGCAGGCTATAGTGTTGCACTCAGTCTTAGGGGAAAAAAGACACAAAAGGAAAAAAAAATACATTCTGCAGTGTCCATGCAAGAATATGAAATATTTCCTTTTTTCTGAATTGACCAGGATACAGAACTATCTTGTCAGAGGAAGAAAATCATGTATCTGGTAAGAAAAAAAAAATACAAAACTAAAAAGAAAACAATCAAATCCACCAACTGAATAAAAGAACTTTTTAACTGATGATTCATATTTCCTATTGATTTCACCCAGGGGTCATGAAGACTCACCATTGTTCAGCTAACTGTCCTGCCAGAAAATTCAAATACACAGGGAAAGAATGGAGGTAGTCTTGCTTATTCCTTAACGCATTGGTAGTACTGCTCCTCTTTTTATTTTTTTGTGCAGCAAGTTGGTGTCTTCACTAGGGGTGAGTGAGTCACTAATTAAATATAGAACCAGAACATCAGCCAGCAATCAACCTTGGTCATGAAATCACTAGACCAGCAAAGAATCTGTTTCATTATTATTATGCACTACTATTGTATTATCTCTAGTTACTGTAATAAACAGACTGGGAGGATGTTTTACCCCTCTGTTGTAAACCCATATATTCAGTCAAGCTCTTGGTAACTGAAAATGGTAGGAAAAAAAAAATGTAATGCCTTGACTGATGAATATGGGTATTGAAGCGTGTAAGTGAAAGTGCCTGACTTACACCTGGAGAGAATTAATCAACCAAAAAGGAATGCCAAGTAGGATATTATATGTTTGCAAAGTACACGCTCAAAATGAAGTGGATGTTTTATTAGGAGGTTATGATTCAAATGTTTTGTTTGATCCCTTCTTATTGATGCTTACATCAAATATAATTCTTTTCACTTCACTTAATCTCTTCTCCTTTAAATCCATCTATTATTTGGCTGTAATTCTTATTTCTGATTTTATTCTGATGAATATAGGTTCACTTTCGTCCTTGTGTTGATGAGTCTTACTGCTAAGATGGGCTAATAGGCCAATGTTTTTAGTGGGGTTTCGCTGAGCTCACTTGCATAGCTAGTGCTGAATATTACAAACTTTTGAGTTAAGTGAATATTGACCAAATATATGCCTTTTTTATTACATTTTTGAGATACATGGAAACAAAACTTACACTAAAAATTTGAATGTGTCAGAGTTTAGGAGCAGAACAACCTATGCTAAAAGAGGAGAGGAAATTATGGAAAAGGTCTGGGGAAGAGCCAGGAGGTAGAAGGGAGAACGTAATAATCATTGAGGGCATCAAGGGAGATAGACATGGATGAAGTAATTGTAGCAGGGATGAGAAAGAGCAGTCTGGCTCAAGAACACAATTGATTCAAGGCTTCACAGGAAGAAATGAAGATTAATGTTTGTGAGCAAGAGAAGGAAGAAAAGGAAGAGCAGGAGAAGAAAGAAAAATGGCTATATATGAAAATTTGTGTATTTGTAATTGGGCAATTTATTACTATTGTTTTAGTGGTTATATTGTTAAATATTTAACAATATTTAATATTGTTTATTGTTTTATTTTATTAATGAAATAACTTGACCAAATATATGAGCTTCATTCTTGGACTTGATGGATTCTAAGTTCTATTGATATTTCCATATGACGGGATAAGAAATTAAAAAGTACGAACATTAACTAGAAATTTATTTCTCAGGAAAAGTGATGATTACCCAATCACCTAAAATATAAAATACTCAAATCCATTAAAACAAGCTTAATGTCACATGCCAAGTTGACAACACTGCTTACAAGCTGACACTATCCATGAAATGACCTCCACACTGCACTGCATTCTCCTGTGGAAAGCTTGTTTAGCCACAGTTTAAGCTTTTTATCAGGGCCTGTTATATAGGACAAGGGGAAATGGTTTTAAGCTAAAAGACAGCTGATTTAGACCAGCTATGAGGAAAAGGTTTTCCACAATGAGGATGGTGGAAAACTGGAATGGGGTGCCCACAGAGGTGGTAGATGCCCCGTCCCTGAAAACAATCAAAGCCAGGTTGGGTGGGGCTCTGAGCAATCTGATCCAGTTGAAGATGTCTCTGCTCATTGCAGGAGTGTAGAACTGGATGACATTTAAAGGTCCCTTCCAAGCCAAACTATTCTATGATTCAATAAAATAACAGATTTGCCAAATGATTTAGAATCATAAATTCCTCTGTAACCATGGAAAATTAGTTGCAGAGCTGGTTTTCTTAATCTGTGCCTTTATAAAGATTAACAACTAAGCAAAACAAGCAATTAAAGGAAAAAGATTACAGAAGTAACAATCTAATATTTTTCTTTATGAACAAAGAATTTCACCCAAGGAAGTGAGTCAGTTTCTGAGGATATTAACTAACAAAACCTTTGTGAAATGTTTTGATTTAAGACCATGGTTCTTTCCTTTGCCTTTGTTGCTACTTACCCAACACTTATGACCTTGTCTACCTACAGATACTGTACCCATTAAATCCTGTTATTACAGTTTTATTCAGCCTCATCAACTTCTACAAATGGAGTTGAGAGACCAGGAGAGAGAAGAAATATGAAAGTAGATTTAATAGGGATAGATAGTGATTCACAGTGTTTCATAGATACCATTAAGATAACAAACACTGTATTCTCAATGAACAGAGTTTTATAAAAGCTTTCCAGCTTGCTCCTGCTGATAGCTTTTAAAATTTCAAGAGGTAAAAGATACATTTCCTTCAGTCAAGGTTGTACTTTGCAGTCATAGGGACATTAAGGTTCTAAGGGACCCACTGAATGTCAGTCATCTTTTATACTCAGTCAATATATCTTTCTCAGTTCATGAATTGGGAAGAGATTATGATTTTATGAACTTGTTCTGTTTGTATTGTTCACTGGACTTTTTTTGTGACCCTGCTGTGTTGCCCTGATTTTCAGCCTTCGGATCATTGTTTACATATTTTCTACTGGAGTTTCTCAAGCATTTAACATAAACAAAAGTTGTTTGTTTTCATTCCTCTCTGTGATGGACTTCTGAGTTGATCACTGGGGTCAGAGAGGTGTTCCTCTCTTTCCCCAATCCCAAATCCTATTTAAACCCCAAATCATAATAAACTTCCTCTTTCTCTGCTCACCTCTCAACCTGACGTGAGTGTGGTTCTTTCGTGTCATGATCAGCAACACTGCTGGTTCCAACAAATACCAGTCACTATAGGATTACATGGGTATAACTGATGGAAATCTGGTATAGCAAGTCAAATACAATTGGTATTTGTTTAAGGTATGAAAACTTTTTTGCCTTTTGATACCTGAGATGTATTGCAATTACTTTGCAACACATACAGCAACTCTATTCTGCTTCTCTAATGCTCATATGCTTGAAACTATGTAGGCCCACATCTCAGTTCAAATGGGCCTTAATAATCCCTTTCAATAGCAAAAGAATCAGTAATATAGATAACGTGGGAATTCTATAATTTTTGTTCAAAGTCTGCATCTTATACGAATGTCATTTCTGCGTTTAAGCATCCTACTGATGAATAGACTAAAGAATAGCCTCATCACCTGCACAAACATCCAGTGTGGACACTCAGATTTCTTCTCCACCCCATTGGCCCTCATCCTCTATGTGTCACTATTCCACTACCTCTCTCTTGACTACATTGTTTTGCTACTATGTAAATTTCTGCAGTCCTCTCAGTGGTTTCAAAACAATATGTAGATTTGGAGAGAAAATAATCTTAGCCTCCAAATTATTACAACAGGATTTATTAAAGATTAAGGAAAAGGCTACAATTTCAATTGTATCTGTGATTGAGAAAATGTTAAATGTATTTGTGAAATAAAAGATTCCTTATGAATTTGTGAATTTAACCATTTCTCTTTTGTATGATTTCCCAGAATCAAACATTCGAGACATTACTTTTCTTTGTAAAGTCTAAAAAAAATCATTACTCATAGATTATCATCTATGATAATATCTATCAGTGTTTTAAAGGGTATTTTATTGCAAAATAAACACTTGAATTATGCCTCTGGATATGAGACATTGTCTGGATAGCAACAGTTTGTAGTGACAACGCAATCAAGTGTAGGTATCAGTCTTTGCTATAGAGACAATTTGTCAGTCTCTGTCAAAATGAAGTTCATAATCCTCCTCATCAGTAGAACAAGCAATACCAAGGTCAGATAAGACTGAAAAATTTTGGAAAGTTTCTAGTTTGGATATTAGTATGATTCTCTCCCTATCTACCTTGGTACTTTGTATAAACATGTGTTTAAAAGAATTAAAACTCACTGGAAGTTTAATTCAGCTGATTCATTTTGCAGAAGAATAACATAAAATTTAATTGGTTTTGGTTAGGATATATTCAAACCTTTCCAAAGTCTACTTAAATCACTCTGTAAGGCCATCTTTTAAAAGTCATACATTTTACTTTGAATGAAAAGGGCCAGAAAAAAGCAGCTATATTCTCTTAAGAAATATTTTTTCATATACAATAGTATTTCTCTTAGTGATGTAACTGTGTCTCATTGGAAAGGGAGAAAGTGATCTCGTTTGTAATTTTGATCATAAATAATGAACAATATTTCTACCTATCTGGTAACTGTTCATAAGGATTTTTGAATGCATGCAAGAATGTTTTCTAGCTTGCACCATGTATGAAAACAAACAAATGGAAAGTGGAGGAATTTCTCTTTCTAATTCACAGAAATCAGAAACAGACTGAGACAGATTTGACACTGAATCTTGCATCTAAGGATTGAGTCTCCATTTCTCTTTTGTTGCACAAAATGGAAATCCATGTGGAGTTTCATGGATGCAGTAACAGTGAAGAAACATGTTACAACCACTGATATTAAAACCATCTCATTGATTTTTTTGAAAGGAAACAGTTAATCAAAGGAAAATAAGATCTGCAAAGCAATATATCAGAATATATGCGTAAAATATCCAAGTAATCAAAAAATCAGTAATAATATGCATTGAAAAAGCTTTTTCCAATTCTTGCTGGAGAAGTTTGAATGTATACATTGGCACTTTGAAGAATATATTATTGTTTTAGTGTGAGGAAGTACTGAGAGAAAAATTAAGTGCTACACTAAAACTGCTAAAGAATTAATGTGCATTACCTAATTTAAGGATATTTGTAATTGGTGTGTGTAGCTGGTAGATGATATGTTACATTGAAAACAGTGTCAGAAAGCATAGGGCTCTCTCCATTAGCCAACTAAATTCCTAGACTTCATGTTCTCTCAGCTGGAATTAAATTTGTGATAGAATATATGATTATGAAGTGTACATTCATGGATTTAGTTCTTTTGCTATATGCCTTCCAAGTGCATAAAGTAATTTCTAACAAGCTGTCCAGCTGTACCATTTTAAGTCCAATTAATGTGGAAAGGCATTAAGAATATGTGTGAAGGGGAGAACTGGTTCTGTCAAGGGTCAAGTGGAATAAAATATAAGACATGCATTGTGTTTAAGAATTGTCAGTCTTTTGCCTCTTACTATCTAAGTTTTCATTATTTATTCCGTTCATTTAGGCTCCATATTTGCAGATTTTACTGAAAAAATCATATCCTGAACTTTCTTCTGAGCACTGAAACAATGCACAATAAATAAACAGTCTTATTTAGGGTCTATGGTAAAACTTCTTTGACGGGGATTTCCGCTGTGTTTAAACATACTCTTTCCCATTTAACTGGAAGTATCGTCATTCTATTTTTTCAGACACCTTATATGTTTCTTATACATAAGAAAGACTTCTTTCCACAATCCTGCCTTTGCATATGCTGAAGAAAAACTTAGTGTAAAAATAAGATTGGCAAAATCCAACAGAAATAGCTGATTATAATAAACTGCAGAGAAAAATCACATGCTGGGTAGCCACTCTTTCATATTTAGATAAAAAAACCCTAATGGATTTATTCTGAGTACTAGATATTTACTTATTTTTCTTATATATACTTAGATGAATGTGTTTAGGACTTAAGAAAGTAACACCTAATATTTTTGCAATTATTTGATCAAAATAGAAACCTTAAGTGTGCATTTTATAGCATCCTTCTATAGTGTGTTTTACTTTACTTGCACATAGCCATGGTCTGTCTTACACATTGCTATCTGTTAGATTTCACAATTTTAGAATACCTGAGAAATTAAAATTAAAAGTTACCCAGGGGTGCTACCAAAAAAATGAAATACAAATAGTATTATTCATTTGTACAATATAGACTACCATTGTCTTGGCTGCCACCTGATCATCTGTGCTTCCCTGTGAAAAGTCCCTATGTTTGTGAAGTTAAGATGTGAGAAATCTCATTTAAGTTCTTCAGGAGTATTAATACCAAGAGAAAAAAAAGAAAAAGAAAAGAGAGAAAAGTCTCCCCCAGGTTTTGTGTTCTGTAATGCAGTGTGTGCTGCAGTGCATTACTTGATTATATTTCTTCACTGCACATTTTTAACATATTTCAAAAGTACAGTTAAGTGCATTTGAAGGATAATAATTAGGATAAACTGCAGGGATTTTTCAGTCAACAACAGCAAAAAAAAAAAAAATGAAAGTGTCCATGACTTTCTTGATAATTTAGAAACATAGCAATTAACACCTAGCAGTATCCAAATCTTAGATTTTAATTAAAGATATTTTACCATTGGGATTAAGCTCAAAGCATAGCTGCTTCTCACTGTGAACTACAGTATCCCAGAACTTCAGTGGTCGCAGCTTGGCTTCAGAGCAAATTATTGCTCTGAAGCAGATGTGGTGATCAGCTGCAGTATTGAAAATAGAGGTAAACTGGAGTATTACTAACAAGGAAATAGGAAATCTTCACAGCAGCAAATTAAGGTAACATAAGGAGAATTTTGGGTCTTTGAATTAGAGTTAAAAGTCTGAATTGTGATATTTTGCTACACTTCTTTTTTTTAACTGAGTACTGTGCATGGAACATTAGCTTAGTAATACTTAGAGCAGAATGGATTGTCTCTCTTGCACATTGTTTTCTAGATAGGAAATATAAAAATATTTTGCTTGGCACTTAAGAGAGGGAGATCTCTAGGACTGAAACTTTTGGCATGTGTATGGTATTTGGATTTTTTAAAAGAAAAGTTTCTCTCATAAAATGAAAAAGATCTATCTCTTTGTGATGTGAGAGATAAGTGTAGATAACAATATTTATAATAATTCTTCTTTATTGTGCAAGAAGTGTTTTATAATCACAACCATAAAACATTATTTAATTTTAAAGTCACTGTAAGACTGAAAGAATAGCACAACCAAGATGAAGAATTAGCTATTAATATCTGACTTAGCCAAGGGGAGGTTAGGATAGAGCTACTTGTTTCATTGGTTACATTTCCACTGAGATTGGATTGGTTAGAACGGTCTATGTGGGTGGGTCCAGGTGGTGTCAGCAGGTACACTGAGATGAGTTTCTGTTTCTGACCCAAGATTTTCCAGGCATTGTCAGGGTTTGTAGTGACTCTTTATCTTTGCAATGTGCATCATCTTTCTGTTTTAGAAGCAACTTTCTCTGTTTCTCTTTACAAAAACATTCTTTTAGAACAATATAAAGGACCACTGGAAGTTGATTAAGGGAAACCATGTAAGCAGAATGTGGTTACACAATAAGTAAGTTTCTCCTACAGGCAGCCATAGAAACTCACCTCAAAAAATTGCATGGAAATGTACGAGGGTATCACAGAACAGTGCATAGTAAAATTAACACTGTCTAGTACTTCCAAACGCACTATTCTACTGATATTGCCCTGTGTTTGGAGTAATTCTTAGTATCTCTCCTTTAAACTATGAGACCAGAAATTTTTCACCCTATTTTTTACTAGAAGATAAAATGTCAAGATCAACTAAATATTTTCTTTTAATGCAGCCATGTATTTATTATGAAACAGTGATTCAGAAGTAGTTTCTTTTCCCACACCCCTTCTCAGAAGCCAGAGCTTCTCTCAACAGTAGTTCCATTGTGTTTGAAAAGAAACTGCATGTTTTAATTCCTAATTTGAATGCTTGTTCATACCTAGGCTCAGCCTCAAAGGCTAAGAGAACCATTTGACTCCCATTAACACTATGTCTGCTGTTGTGTGGCTCCTATGGCCCACCACATCAATATAGAAGTAAGTTGATTACAGTGCAGTTTTTCAGAACCTGTGCTATCAGTACTGGAGCTACAAAATGAAGGAGTTGCCTAGCAAACAGTGAAGCAAAATCAATGCAAATCTGTTAAATGTTTTCACTTTACCAATCTCTGCAGTTCTCTGAAAAGACATTCTTTCCAAAATATTTCAGTCAGTTCAGCCTTTGATGTCAAATGTCTTAAAATGACCATCACACAAGAACACCTTATAGTATTGTATTTAAAGAATAATTATATTTTTTCAGTCTTTGTATCTAATTGTGAGCTACTCATAATAAAAATGAGATTTTTCCCTTCTTATTAAGAGAATAACATTTTTAGCATTTTCAAATTAATTTCATATATGTTCCCTAGCAGTGTTTGTTTAAAAAGTGATGTAGAGAAGGGAGGAAGTAAACATGTGTTTGTAGAGGACCACTCAGATTTTGCATCCTTTGTACCCATACTGCTTCTTTCTATACCTTTGGAGAATATCTTCACATTCATTAAAAATGAGAAGTTCTGTTCCTTGGGAATAAGTCCCTCTTGGGTATATGATTTTTCTGGTTAATCAACTCCCTAAATAACACTCTTATTTTCAGAATTATTTTGAGTTGCCAGTTACATTACTAGGTCATGAGAAGTAACACAGTTAGTAGGGATCTGGATCTAATCTAGGATATATTGTAAAAGGAATACAGAAGTCCAAGCACTATAGTAGAAGTGATATGTGCTAGAATTTTTGTGGTAAGGTATCATTATCCATGGCACTTTTAATAACTGATACTTAGAGAAGGAAGGCAAAGGTAATGTAGAATTCCACTAATTAGTCTCAGTATCTGATTTAATAAAATTAGCTATGAAAAAAGGATGTACATATCAGCCACATAGCTCTCAAATCTCCTTTATAGCAACAACAGGTTTATTACAATTGGAGATTACCATGGTTTAATTTTTTTTTCAGTGACGAGGTACATTTTGATTTTGGCATCAAGGCAACTGTGAGGTGAAAGTTAACAATATCCTTTCCTCCCTGAGAACATACAGTAATCTGCTTTATTGCCTACTTTTCTCTTTCCCTGAAAAGCTGTGTGGTTGCTGCAGGAAACATCTTGTCTTGAATGGAGAGAGAAGAAATTGTTGAAATGGGTTCCAAATGAGAGACTAGTGTCAAAGACTGTACAGAATCCTCACCAGCATTCCTGACTGCAGATCAGACAGAATCTCTTCTTTTTGAACATAAATCTAGCAAAATACTTACACATGGAGATGAAGCCAAAAGAATCTTCCATGTGTTGAAGTGCTTATCTGGCTCAGGACCAGAGGAGCTGGCCAACCTTTGCTTGCTACACTGATTTCATGTTAAGTGTCCATATGTTTGTAGAGAACTATTCTTCATGGAATGCCTCAAAACACTTTTACATTACAAGCTCTATAGAAAGAAATTGCTTCAGCCAGCTCTGCAGTACATTTGTGGTGTATCATGCTTCAGTGGTTAATAGAGCACAGCCACACTGTAAAATGGTTCAGGACAAAAGTGCAAGAATGCCGAATCTAATTAAAAATGCAAGAGAAAATGAAGCAGGCAGAATGCAATTACATAAGCTGAAATTTAGCCAGTACATCAGAATTAAAAGCTTATTCTTATGAAGCCTTCTTGACTTCTTAATAAACATTAGAGGTACAGGTGTATTGCCAAACATTTGCCTATGCATGTTCTCTTGAATTTACATTGAATTTATGCAAGTCACTCTCAGCATTAACATACTGATAAACTACAAGTTAAGGATTATCTAACTGTATAATCTTTATATGGCAAGGATTTCTGTCTGCAGTCAAGATATTCACATCCAAAGTACTATAATTCACATGGGGTATAGAATGAAGTTGGAACGAGGGCTACCCAAAACCAGTTTTCATAATCTTCAGATGATTATCACAGAAATGATAGAAAATGTGAGCAAAAATACTGTACATAGTCTTCAAAGACAATCCCATATATCTACCCATTGTTTATTTTCTACATATAGTGGCTCAGGTCCAGACCAGTGAGATTAACATATCCCATACACTTTGCTATGGGTGGTTGGGTTCTAATGTGGCAATACCAGAATTCTCCATCCTTCTTCTATCCAGGTACTCCCCTCTTGGCTTCCTCCTGATGGAGGAAGATTTGTGTTTTGTGTTGAGGTCAGAACTATAGGTTTGCTTTATTGTGCTGCAAATATGGTAACCACATGCTGGGCTTCCTAGCATGCACTGCCCTGTGTAGGTGCTTTGGGTAACTTATCAATTTTCTTGTGCTCTGACTCTTTTTGATATTCTTGTACTTCCCTTTCCTCATGCCAGTCTCCTCCCACACAATCTGCCCAGTTAGGTTTTCCCCTGTGGTACCTGTAGTCAAATCTCAGCCTTATATGGGATAAATGACATTGAGGATCACTTGGCTTTACAAGGCTTTAGTCCCCTGAACATACCTAAGACTCCTCCCTACATACCTGTGAATCCTGACACAGATGGACTCACAACTCCCTGTGTAACCAGCTATGAAACCTGCCTTCCTTTTAATCACTGTCTTGTAGCTTCTGCCAGCTTCCCACACTGTTACCTGTCAGGTACAGCATTTTTCCCATGTCTTGACCAGTAATCATCCATGTCTTGTCCAACATAAGCTTGAGAGTCTAGCCAGCAGCCTAGAGAGCTGCTTGGAGCTATAACACTGTCTGTGTGACAAACACTACTTGGTCCACCAAATATACAACATTTATGAAGCTGATTGCAAGACCTTCTAGTGTAAGGATATCATCTGACAAAAATTAAATTCCCATTTCAGAAATATGACCACAGATTTGAAGTTCACAAATACTGAATGAAAAAGATAATGACTGTAACTTTATTCTGTGTCTCTAAATGCATTCTGTGGTGATCAGATGGTACAGGAAAAAATGAAAAAAAATGGAGGGGAAGAAAAGAAGCAACATCTTCAGTAATTATTAAATTTCATTCATATTCATAAGACCACTGTGAGCAGATTTTTGATGAGTGCCACCTACATCTGGGTTTCCAAACTTTACCTGAAAACACTAGGAGTGTGTGTCTTCAGAGAAGTCTAAGGAGAGGTCTCAGACAGAGCAACCTACAGGACACTTGCAGAGGGTGATGGCAGAATCTCCAGAGGGGATTCAGAAAATCTTATGAGGTTTAAATAGAGATTTGAGGAGTTAAGGAGAAAAGAGGACTGAAAACTGAGATAGACTGTGGTCGTGATCTAGGAATTTTGTTTAGAAAGCATTGAAATCTTCTGGCTAGAAGAAATTAAAAACTATGTGTTAATGGCCAGGAGTTAGAGATGGGTTAGATTTTGAAAGCATGAAGAATGGGACCTATAGACAGCCTGTTTCTCTTCACTCTCCTCTCCATTGTCAGGTATGTGGTAACCTTATGTACCCATAGACTTAGTCAGAGGTGAGCTCTTAGACATATTTGCAAATCTTGAAGCCCCAGAAATGACTGTTGTGACTTCCAATAGAAATGAGAGTTACTGTTGTAAAAACTCCTAAAAAATGTGAAAAATGTGAGTTTGAAACTTCAGATCACAAATACAGCCAAATGGGATATTCATAATCTATCAAGGGATAAAAAATAAGAAAGATTCTGCCATCCTAGTCTTTTCAAATGGAAAAAAGAATTTTGTCAGCAAACTTGAAATCAGTGTACAGACCATCGTAAAGTACAAAAAAGAGTCAGTTATTCACTGTGACTTGTTCTTTTAAGAATTTAGGAGGAAAAATTAATCCACTTATTTATGTGTTGTGTTTTTAAATAAAAATCTGTTTCATAAATGAACCATCATTCCACAAGAAAAAAAATTCAGATTTAGAATTGACAGATTTTTAACTGTTTAGAGTCTGTCAAAAAATGTGTGTTGCTTGTCAGATATGTACAAGATTTATGGGTTGATTTGAATAAGTACCTACCCACTTAGGGAAAAGTATCTCTAGACATTCAGAGTTAAGACTTCTTTAGCAAAATAAATATATAAGTCAAAACTATCAGAAGTACTTAATCTGACTTTTAATTTATTTGGGGGGTTTGGTTTATTTTTGAGAGTGGCTCACAGACAAATTTCAATCTGCCAGAAGTGAGTATGTTTGTATTGCTGGCAACATCTTTAACCTTTGCTTTACTCTGACAATCTACAGCACTGGGAACAGATGAGCATTTTGTGATATGAAACTCCCTCCTGCATCCAGCCAGCAGAAAAGACTAGATCAAATAACTGTGACTTCCATCCACTGTCACTTATTCCAACCAATATGAAGGAGACAAGTAATTATTTTCAAATATGAGTCTACTCAGTACAGAAAGGGTAAACTCACCAAGAGTCAGTGGAGCAGTGCTGTTTCCATCCTCACTCCAGCATCTCACATCTGAGGAACTCAGCAGAAAGATGCTATAAAATTAAAAACAAAAACCAAAACAAAACAAAAAAGAAAACAAACAAACAAACAAAACCAAGCAAACAAAACTCAAAAACAACCCAAACTAGTATTGCAGCATAACAGAAACGATACTCTTTCAGCTACAGGAGAGGGCCACATTGCTCCTCAATTGCATTCCCTTGATTAATACATTTTTCTTCTGTCATGCATTGCTTTGTTTCAGGATTTGTACAGTTGTCAGTAGAAGAAACAGACTGTGGTTCACTCACTGATACTTTATGACAAGTGATTTATTTTCATTTACAGTCTAAGAAAACTTGTTGGTATTGTTTACTTTAATTAAATTAAATCTTTCATGGCAATAGTTTTTAAATTATTGAAATGACTGTCAGTGAAACAATTTTCTCTATATGCATGTGTAACTACTTTCTCTTGTTAATGTTCTTGTAAACATTGCAATAATAATTTTGTCTTTCAGTTTGCACTAATTAAGTGGACATTTGGATAACAGCAGATGTTTCAAGGAACTTTAACTTGACCTTTTGTATTTGTTTGTGCTTTTCCTGTGGACAGTCCTCTGAGGAAATACATATTTTTAGGTCCTAATTTAAACTTTGACTTCTATCCCCAGACTATATATTAGCAATTAATATCTCCAGCAATTTATTAGAAATGTGTGGGGGGCATTTTTTACTATTTTTTTCTTTACATAGTTCCAATAATGTATATAATCTTGTGTTTCCAATTCATACTCTCAAAATAGAAGTGTACTCTCTGCTATAACAGGAGAACATAGTGGAAGTTCAATCTCTGATACTGGGATTTTCTTGGAAATGTAGCTTTCCAAGAAAATTCTGAAGAGGTATGAAATAAGTAATGATTTCTTAAATGTTTGATTCATATGCTGAGATTCCATCTGATTTGCACCAGTGCAGAAATCCTGACTTGGTTAGAGAGGCAGTGATTTAGACTGATTGTGGATCAGGGTCATTGTCCTTAATTGAGGGAAACATCTATATGGCAATTATGCCATTAAAGATTTGTTGAAGCTGGCAGGATGTACAAAAGCTGTTCAAGCACTAATCAGAAATACTTGGGACTTTGGTGTGTTGTTATGGCTGATTCAGCCACAAATCCAAAATGCAGCACAATGCAGGCTGCTAGAAAGGAAATTTCCATCAGGAATAGGAAGAGAGTGAACTGATGCAGAGGTTGTCAAGTGTACCACATTCTGCACAATCAGGCTATTACCTAAAACTTAAGTTAGTTTTTCTCTCAGGGTTGTGTTCTGATGGCTGAGATGTGTTCCATTCATTATGGGACACCACACTACTCTGTATGGGGGGCTGATTCTAAAGGGTCTGGTAGCTCACTTTCATTTCTAGCATTGACCATTTAAAATCCACAAAGCACTTGGCTACCATGAGGCATTCCTTTCCTCCCTCCCTCTCCCCATTCCCGCATTCCCCCTTTCTCTCACCTCTCCCTCACTTTTTTCCACTCTAACCATTGGGTAAACGCAACTCATGGATTCAACACTAGGGCAAAGATATTTAAATGGCAATACTCTCCTCAATCTGTTTATGAATTTAGATGGGAAAAGAGCCAGCTATTCTGAAGATGCTTATCCACAGTTATTTGTGGTCTGAAAGTTTGTGGCACATATTGCAACTCGAGAAAATAAATCAGTTCTATGAGACAATTATGGATTTTATAAAAGAAAAGCATAAGCAGGCAAGTATTTGCTTAATGAGACATATTTCTAAGCTAATATGCTACAGTTTTATTAGCTAATTAAATATGAACAGAACAATGATCCAATAATGGGCACATTTAAAATTGAATCAATAAATCAGTCAGTTCCAATTATTCAGTCACTAAATTACTGCATTAAGTATCACCTCAGGTTATGAGTTTGACATGGGAAGGAATTGTTCAGTGTTATCTTTGTCTTGGGAAAATTTAAGGGGGATATAGTTTCCATTCCATCCCAGAACCAACACAAATTCTTGTCAATATAATGCATATTCCTTATATTTTCTCAACTTCAACATTATATGAACACTTAAACTGGGACTGAGAAGGGACTTCTTACATTCACAAATGTAAGGCAGTAAAACTTTTTTCCAGAGTGCAAGCAGTGAGTAAACAACACTCTTATTCATGTGGTTTAGTTTTAGTTAGTCCAGAGAGGAACAGGGAATTAATTGGACTCAATGATCTTTGAGGGTCTTCCCCAACTCAACATAATCTATGATTTTATCATTCTTTTATCTGATGTTTGCCTGAAAGTGTGTAGGTAATTGGTTTTACCTTGAAACCCCCACAGAAATATTAAGAAATGTTACACATGCACAGGATGAATATTCTGTGTAGACAACTGAGCATTTAAACTTCCTACTCAAGTTTAATTATTCCGTGGAATTAAAAATATAGTGCTTCTTATGCCTGTGGAAGAATTCAATGAATACCTTGCATCTGTCATGAAAATAATTTTAGTACTGGGATCTCAACATGGAAGGCCTTGTTTCCTCTTTAAATCCTGATGTGAAAATGATTATAAAAAATAATCAAAATTTCCTAGAAGGAAAGTCGCAAAATAGTTGATCTGTGAAGCCCAGGTCTCAGGGAGAGCATGGACTGTCTTTGTCCTGAGATGAGTTTTCCAGGAGCCCCATGGCCAAGTGCTCATTGCCCAACATGTCTGAACTCCAGCTCTGGGAATGCTGCTGTAGGAGGGGTCTGGAGAGGGAAAGGATGCATCACCACAAAACTTCATGATAGATACATATATATCATATCTTCTCTTATATCCAGATAATGTTTTCTGATGTACCATCAGAAATGAGAGAATGGGCTTTCAGTTCCTGACCTCATTAATGTTCATGAAGCCATTGTTAGCTGTAGTACTTCTTTCTCTATAAATATTTTGAATGTTGTCCTTAATCACAAGGAACCTAAAAATCCAATCAATTTACCATATGAAAGTAGTAAAAATAGTAATTTTTTTCCTCATATACACATTTCAGCATGTAACTGTTACTTAATGTCCTTCACCATGTTGGTATTTTAAGTAATAACTCTTTCAGAAAACAGATGGAACTTTTTTTTTTTTTATGTAGAACACAAGATGCTTTCAGAGGTTTGATTGAAATTGCCACAAAATTATAAATATATTGAAGAACAATAAGCATTTTTATAGCAGAAATATAATTTTTTTAAGTTTCTTTGTTTTTTCTGTGAGTTTGAAACATGATAAAACCATACGCATACTTAGTGGTGATATAATAGAAAAATAAATGTCTGTGCATCTGCTCAGACCTTAAATAATAACTAAAAATGTTTCTAACCAAAAAGCTAAGTGTATGATTGAATATCATGCTGTAATTTTTTTGATGATGGTTTTATGTTAAAATACAGCTGTAATTAATTGCTACATTCAATTTACACAGAAGTTACTATCATTTATATACTGGACTATAAGTCATATTCAGTGAATATGACTTATATGAATATTTGCTTCTACATGTCTAAGTGATGCGATTTGCCACTTTTTTGGACTTTGATTTTTTTTCTGATAATATCTGATCCTGCATTTCCCTGTAACAGCAAACTATTTCTAGTTTCTTGGGATAACTCATGCAGAGCATTTAAGAATCATGCCTTAATCAATGCTTTAAGCAGCATGAAATTTTAAAAATTATAAGGGTTTGACTCAGGCTTATTTGGTTGAAATCTTTTGTGTTCTGGGCTGTGTGGCAAGTAGAGACTTAAAAAACGGAACAGGATTCTGGCTACAGAACCTTTATGAGCACAAGAAATTGCAATATAATTGTCTTAGATTGTTCAGCTTTGCTGGTATTTTCTCTCCTTGTTCATTATCATGCAACACATATTCTCAGGTATATACCCTGTCTTCATACCTGATTTCCTCTTTGGAGAACCATCTTGCTTTGCACATGTTTATTCTGATTGCTAAACATTTTAAATGCTTTTAATTAACTTTTAGCTAGAGAATGCAAGTTTAATGGGAGTACTTTACTTCAGTCCAACCCAGTGGTAGGCTGTTTTGTGCAAGAGCATTTAAATGCAGACAAAGCCCTCTCAGTGCTTTTCTCCTTCTCCTGTTCATATTCTTCTTCTAGAAGTACTTATGGAGAGAGAGTTTGTTTGATTATGAATCACACACATGTATTTCAATTCCACCTCAATTGCAACATGAGTCTGCCTCTGTGTTTTTTTTTTTTTACCTGAAAAACTAATGAAGTGAAAAGATTATTTTGATGTAACTCATGTAGATGTATAGATGTGATTAATGTGATTAATGTGATATATACATGTGATTAATGTTTTAAACATGTATGTATAACTAACGTGTGTATAAAGCATTCCAAGATTCCTGTTATATGTTTGACTAGAAAACCATTTACAGACCATATCTAAGAAGATGATCCCCTGAGGGGAAAGCTATTTATGTGTATTCTTGGCCATTTTCATTAAAAATCTTCTACTTCCTCCAGTCACAATTAAGAAAAAAATAGGGGGAATCACTTTAATCTAATTCATTTGTTCCCTTCTCACCACTACCCTGGAGCCATCCCAAATAGCTCCACTAAACAGCCTCATATCAGCTCTAGCAGCCTACCAGTCTCCAAAATATAAACAAAATCCACTGCATATCAAGTATTGTTTTGCAAAAAAAGGCAGATCAGATTTCATTACAAACAATATCAAACCATTAGCCAAAACATAATTAACCAATATTGACCCTTATTTTATAGAAACAACATTTTGGGGTTGTCTTTCTCCGAAGTGAAACAGAAACTTAATACTTGTGTACTGGGATATGTAAGGCATACTGAAATACTGTGCAGCAGAAACTGGTGTTAGTTCTGTGGCATACTTCATGCTTTCTGACACGTCCAATTAGCATGGATCAATAAAAGGAAAGGTATTGGATCAGACAGCTTCCAATGATGCATTAGAGTTGAAAATTAAATTCTAGTGGGTTTATTCATAAAAGAAATAAAGAGCTTTAATGGCAGCTGCCACTTGCACAAGGACCAATCATTCATGACTCAGTTGAACACCTGAGACAATTTTTGGTACAATTTGTTTGTTTGGTGTGAAGTTCATTTACGAAATTTTCATGCTGATCTAATTGATTTGCAGGAGGGATAATAACCGCGTTTCCTGCACCTGGTTCGACAATTGATACCATCTGGTTCATTGGATTAGCAGCTGTAGTTCACAACTTGTATCAATTCAGACATATTTGACAAGAGTTCTGCGTCTTTGGTCTCTTTCAATTCATTTTCCTCTTTATATGCTGAGCTTCTCCACTGCCAGGCGAGATTTTCTTAATTTATAGTGCAGAGATAACATGATGATGACAATTATTATTCTAGTCTAGTTAGCGGTGAAAGAAGTCTACATCAAGCTTAAAGCAAACACAAGGGGATAAATTAACATTATGGGGCACATCTACATTTAGTTCTGTGGAGATGGAGGGTGCTTAATATCTCAGAGGAGTAGAACATTCGTCAGGAAGAAATTAAATATAATTATTCCATTTTACAAATTATTATCAGGTCTACAAGGTTCCTTGTTGACTGTCTCCTCTGCCTTAACACTACTTCCTGATAGTTCAATAAATATTTCAATATATCCCTCATAGTATGAGAAACTGGGGTAAATTTAAACCTGTGATTTCCTTCACATATAGGCTATTGTAGAAGTACGGGAAATCGTTCGAGGGTTACACTGCCCTGTTCTAGGAACACACCTAACCATCAGGAGACCTCATTTCTGTTCTCCATGTGCGAGGCTGACATCAGTTAACTTGTTCTTAGGTTTCCCAACCCTACAGGATGATGAGATAAAGCCATGTAACAGTGGCCAATTATTTTTTGGTTTCAGAGTAGTAAAAATAAGCTAATTAAAGACTTTCTGGTGATTACCACAGAATGGTGCTAATTGAGGTGAATTACTCGCCAGCATAATTTGTGGTGAACTGCTGCTCATTATCCAAGTGCTGGACAGACTGTAATGGAACGAATATCATTGTGCACATGCCCTGTTCACATATACTCTTTGCTAAATTTTCCATCTTCTTAGTCTAGAGAGGGAAAAAAAACATACTTATGTTTGAACTAGACTATTCTCACATGCTGATGTTATGGCGCTTTTGGCAAAAATATGTATTTTTGCTGTCTGAATACCAGGACTACTTGAGGTCTTTTTGGTCAATGAACTCTTACATTGTGTCTCACCTGTTGAAATCTTGCTTCTCTCACTGAATTATTTTGTAACAGCTGCATAAATGCTGATTTATGAAGAAAGAACCAGAGTCCTTTGCAAAATGGAGGGAGTTTGTGGCACACCATCCTGCATGAAAGCTCCTGGAGAGCACGAATGAATGCACAAGAAGGGTTTATAATACAGGCTGCTATTTCAGGATGCAGCTTTAACAAAATACATGAACCTACATCTCATTCACATGAGATTGTTTTTCAAAACTGGAAAATACTCCATTTTACAAACTTGATGTTTTCTTTATATCTCTCTACGATGTTAAGGTATAACAACAGTTCCAACATTTGGAACCAGGTGCACATGTACACAAAATTCCAATGATGTAATATAGAAATATGTATTTATGATTGGTATATAAACACATGGATGTGGAACTCATAATGGACATTGTCTTGGGAAGAAGCTAGGCCAAAATACACCAACAAAAGGTGCCTTGATGACAAAAAAAAAAAAAAAAAGAGAGAGAGAAAACTGCAATAAATATTTAAATCCTATCTGTATATCTGGGATTTATCTGTGCAGTAATAGTAATGATCACCTTTTGATATACAAAGTGTAGCTCAAATATTAGCCAATTAAACTTACACTTTTTGATTAAAAAAGGATTTTCCTAAAGCATTAGGTGTTTTACATGACCCATTAGTTCATTAAAAAGATTTAAATTAATGTTTTCCAATCATTAAAGAATAAATTTCTTAGCAGGGAAAGTTGCCAGTGCCTGAAATCTTTGCAATACATTCTTTCCCAAAGAATAAAACATTCAGGTCATGTGAGTGCAGGTACCTAGCAACCTTTTTCTGCTCTTGCAGCTCTCTGCCAACAGTCTGGTTTTTGAAAACATGTTAATCATTAATACTGCTATTTCCCAGGAGAGAAGGCTATCTTAGCTGCAGCTACTATCCAGAAAGCTATTGTTTTGGAAATATTTCAATTAGTAAAAATAAGACAAAAGGAAATTAATCTTTTCCCACTGTGTATAGATATTTTTCTACTGCAGAATTTTATAAATTGCAGCAGAGGCATCGCTATTAAAAGTTGCATAGTTCATTTATAGCACTGTCTACAAATGTATATGTTTATTTTCAACATATTATAGACCCAAATAGGAGAGGGAGCAAATAATTTTAGATTTTTAAGATTGACACGTGTAAATATTTTTATATATGTGTGTGCATGTATGCATGCTTTACAAACATTTATGTATTTGTATGTGTGCATTTATACTCATTTTTTATACAGGGAGTAAAAGAAGCAAATATTTTACTTTTTGTTAGTAATAAAACTGGATAAAAATGTTGCTAATGCCTTGATTCTACATTTACTGTACACTTAGAGCAAAAATTGATCCACTAGATTTAATGATTAATTTTGAAACCTTTTCTAGGAAGAGAAAAAAATTTAGGTCTAATGATGAGCATTTAAAATCTCTTTAGCATCTTTCTATAATTTTACCTCTACTATAGCTTCTAAATTCATACTTGTCAAAACTGACAATAACAATAAGAAGCTGCTGAAGCCAGTACACCTAGAGTAAAAGTAGCAATTACCACTATTAATTTAATATATGTTGAAGTGCAGAAATTACTGTTCGCAAAAAGAGCAGACATTCTGCTATAGTCACAAATGAAATGGGATTTTAACAGAATATTGAAATCAAATGTTTCTTCCTCATGAGGATAAAAATGTGATTGACAGTGGTTTTTTGTCCAGGAAGTACCTCTATTTTCCTAATTCTACGAACACAGAATCATAGAATCATTTGGGTTGGAAGAAACCTAAAAGATCATGTAGTTTCAACATCCCTGCCATGGGCAGGGACACCTCCCACTAAACCACGCCGCTCAGAGATCCATCCAAACTGGCCTTGAACACTGCCAAGGATAGGGCAGCCACAGCTCTTCTGCACAGCGTTTGCTGGTTCCTCACCACTCTCACAATAAAAATTTCTTCCTCATATCTAATCTAAACCTACTCTCTGTCAGTTTGAAACTGTTTCCCTTTGTCCTGTCACTCCAGTCCCTTGTAAAAAGCCTCTTGCCGTCTTTCTTGTCAGCTCCCTTCAGGTACTGGAAGGCCACAATTAAGTCACCCCAAAGCCAAACAATCCCAATTCTCTTGGCCTTCCTTAACAGGAGAGGTGCTCTATCTGAAATGGCTGAAAGCCATTAGACTGAAGGTCTTTGCAGTCCACTGACAGACACCTGTTTTTGAGAATCGAAATATATTGTCTAGTTTTGATTGGGCATATTTAACTTATTGGATAAGCCTATATAAACCCAAAAATATATTAATCTAGTATTTTTTCCCTTGCATGCAATACTAAATTAAATATATTCTAACAGAAATATTATTTTCTGCAAACTTAGTCTCCAGTATAATTTCTGAAAGTAAGTATAAGAATATAAGGATATAAGAACAAACAAGTTATTTCTGGGTGAATTTTCCTGTGTTTTAAAAATCTTGTCCTAACTGTGGTAATAAATTTGTGTGTGTAGTGGTACCCTAAAAGAAGTTAATTCATGGATAACTTGTTTTAAAATTGTTTAAAAGTGTTCTTTTCTTTTAAATAAAAATGTGGAACATTGTATGGAGAAAATGCTTTTTTTAATGCTACTATAAACATACTCAGTTATCAAATGAATAACTAGATTGGCAAAATTGTTTTGGGAGCTGTGGGTAAATGTGCTGTACAATATCCTACTGAAATAACTTTAGTGTAATGAGATTACTAAGAAGTCACAAAATAATTTCATTTCATGTTTTAAGTCACATTCACATTACTGTTATCTAGTAGTTTATTTGTGTTCAAGGTTCATTCAGATAATTACATTTAAAAGGGGAAAATAATTCCACAGAGCTACAAACAATCTTTTTTTTTCCCTGTTTTGTCATTTTAGCCAAAATGTTAATTTATTGAAATGCATAAGATTTTCAGTTAATACCCAGACATGAAAAGAATTGAAATGGGCAATGAAGACTATAAGGTCAAAATGTTCATTTTCCCTTTCACATTAATTGATCAAATGAAAACAAAATAATAGGAACATGCTAGGATATAAATTTCTTTAGCAAATTTTTAAACATTTATTTCTAAAGCATTCAGAATGAGCAGAAAGTGTGGAGTCAAAAAAGCTTTTAAGGCCCCAATTATATTATAGACAGGATAGATCTGCTGCAGTGATTAACCAAGGAGAAATGTTGGGATTGTACAAAGACAGAAATTCTGATGAAGTTAAAGTCCTGAGACTTGGTGAGTTTCATTTTATGTCATTACAGGCTGAGTATAATTGTATTTAGTCAGCATTGATCTATAAAAGGAGCAGCATAGGACCAGTGTTCTACTTCTGGCCTATTTTCAATGTCCTGTGTATTTACAGATAAACTAAATCTTTTCTTTCCTCTCTCCTAACACATAAAATTCTCCAGATAATAATTTTCCTTAAAAGAGAGCTGTAGAGATATTAGTGCCCCCAAGTGGCTTCCAAATATGCTCATACACATTCTCACCTACTTCTGTTTGTTTGCTGAAGGATCCAAGTGCTTCAGTAATACAGAGCCTTGAAAATACTACCAAGTATTTTATTGCCATGATTTGTCCTAGTAAAATCAGCAGAGATAGTTGTGCTGAAAATGTCAATAAAATGTTCTCCAGATTGGTTTCCAAACATTGTGGCTGCTATTTGTCCTGTAAGGCTCATTTTTTCTAGAAAAAACTATGTGTGTATGATGATAAAAGAGGGAGAGAGTGGGGGAGAGAAACTGAGAGAGGCAGTGACATACATGCTCTACACAGTCAGAAATGTGCTTTTTGCAGCATTGAACCTTTGAATTTACCAACTTAGATCCTTCAGATTTTACGCTTCCTTTCATACGTTGAAAGTCAAATTAAAGGTTGGTTGTGTTTGTAGGGGCAAACTGTTCTATTTGTTCAGTTTGCAGTTCAGCTTAAGAAACCTCAAATACATATATAACCTGTAAGCATTCTAGACCCTTCCCTTTTTTCAGGATCAGACCTGAGCAGTGGACAGAAAATAAAATAATCATCACGCCCATTTGTCAGCTGAACTAATTTTGATTTGTAGTATTTCTTCTTAAGTGAAAAGCAGAGCAACTGTGAGTAACTGCAAGTATCCAATCAAATTCTCAGAGCACAAAGTGTCATTGTTACCTCTTTTCTGAGTAAAGCTGTTCTGACCGTATGCTAACACTTCAGATTGCAGGAGTGTTTAAGAGCAGCAGCATAAGCAAATCTATTGAAACATTGTTAATAAAGTCTAAAAGAGACAACAATGATGTTACAATTTGATTTAGGAATTGGTGTTGTTTGGCACACCTCTTGCTTTCTGTAAAATTCTGTCTTCCCTAAGGGAGATAAGAGACTGTTTCAAACATTGTTTTTGTCAGCTGTGCACTTTGTAAGCTTGAATAAAAACTCACTGATACCAGCATCCTTTGATGTAAACCAAAGCCTGCATTGTTATTACAAACACCCAGAAATCACAGACCTACTCGATTCCTCCTCCAAATTATAAATGCTAATAAAACTATCTGTGGAATATTTTAAACTAACTGGTTTTCTTCCTTAGTCTCTAAGAAATATTTCTGATCCTGAAACAACGTGTAATAAAAAGGAATTCTTGGCATGTTCCAAACACGTAAGCTCTTCTGAATTTGAATTTCAGCTAGAACACCAAGCTCTGAAGGAGTCTCAACAAATCTCAGGGTTTTGGCAATGCTATTTTTGCAAAATGATTTCTAAGATGCATTGCTATTCCACTGTGCAAGTGTGGTTTGTAAGGATGTTTCCAAAATGCAAAGCCCCTTGGACCTAAACAGACTAAAGGAGTGAATTTTGTGAAATTCAATAAGTACAAATTAAAAATTTTATAGCTGCGAAGGAATAATATTTTTTTTTTTTTTAGTAAATATGGATTTAGACCTCCAGCTGGGCAGCAGCTCTGCTTAAAGGGCTCTGGGGTCTGGGGTAACAGCAAGCTGAGCATGACCCACCCAAGATACTCAGCTCTGTCCTGGGAAATTGATGGGAGAGATTATCCCTGTCTACCCAGCAACTTGCATCCTTCAAGTCCTGGTTCCCCTGTAGAAGTAAGGCATTCACAAATGGGGACAAATGCAAGATGTTTGGGACTGAAGCACTGGTCCTATGTGGAGAGGCTGAGGATCTGAGACTCACTGAGCCTGGAGAAAAGAGAACTTCAGGAAGTCTCACTTCCTGCCTCCCTCAAGAGTACCAAGGAGCATTTGAGCTGGCTGCCCAGGGAAGTTGTGCAAGACCATCTTTTCAAGCTCTGAGCAGACTGGTTTGCTATCTGGCTCTGCTTTGGGCAGGATGTTGGACTTGAAGGCCTCGCGGAGGTCCTTTCATCCCAAGCAGTTCTTGGGTGCAGTGCTGCACAATTGAAAACTCCCCAGCAGTACGAAATTATGAGTAGATGCAGAATCTTTCAAAATTTCTATTTGCTTCATTTTGTTAGTGAGAACAACATAGACACCTAGGAATTTTTCACTCAGTCTATTATGGACAAGACTTTAGATGTTCAAACACTTGGATCAAATGGTTGAGAACTGAGAGGTAGTTTTCTGGGACTAGGAGGAGAGCTGAGGTGGAATACTCTGCCATTTTCCATTGAAAACACATCTAAATCTTTTCAAATACTAAAAAGATTAACAGAAACTGAGGACTGAGCTGACAGCTAGGATTCAGTTGGCATTTGTTCAGTTGCTATCTGTTATTAGGTGTTTTTCCATTAGGACTATTCCATTGAAATTCCAGAGTCTGCCATCATATTCAGTCTGAGGTAATCCAATTGTATGGTACTTCAAGGCTGAATCTCTGTTTCTTGTAAACCTAGCGTGATCTGTTATGCTGCATCTGCTGTTTGTGAGGAATTGCTCATGGAAGCATTTAAGGGTGCAAATTTTTTATTGACATGGAAGCTGAAGCACAAAGGATTGTTTATATCTTACTTTACCTAATAGCAATATATATAACAGAGAGCAAAGAATAATCTCCCTACATATTTCTCATTGAATAATAATATTTCTATATCTTTCGCATGTAATATTCTTTATTCCAGTATTTCCTTGCATGGTTTCTGTGACTTTGCCTTGGCTGCTGTATTTTTATTCCATTATTGATTCTGGAAAATGCAGACTGTCTCAGCATGCTCTCAGCATGTCCTATTTCCCTATGCATTTTTTGTGTGCCTGACAGCTTTCACTGATACGTTGTGGGTGGTCCAATCTCCTACAGAGTCTTTAAAGTTTAGCAGTTTTGACATCACACCAGGCTTGTGGGAATCATGCAGTTCTCCTCCCCAACCTTGTTCCCTCAGCACTTCTTCCTCGCTGAGTCTGTTGCTTTTGACTTTTTGTGTATTAATCTCACACATCTCTCCCTAACAGGCACACAGATTAGTTCCATGAAGAGAGACTTGCTTCATCCATGGAATTCATGTCAAACTATGTATTTGTGCAATGTCTGATACTCTAACCAGAACATGAAAGATTACAGAATAATCAAACAGTGGAAAGATATTGATATTTTTAATGCACCTCTGCATTTGGAAGTGTTGTCTGCAGCTTGCAGAAGCCATACATAACACTGAGGTATTACTGTGAGAGATTATATACATGTGAGCAAGAGTCCAGCCTGTTTATTTTCCCTACAAAATGGAATTTTGGAATTGGTGTACAAAATTACAAGCTCTTGAAAAAGAAGACTGAAGGAAAAATGCAAATACTAGCAATGCTCAGTGAGAAACAACTTGAATTTTAGGTGGGACTGAAATGTTGGACTCAGAGATCAGAAGACAAAGTGAACCCAACTCTTTTAATGGTTGATTTATAGCAATGTTTCTAATTTTCTGGGACACATCAAAATTAACTAACAAGACTCATCCATCAAACTGAAAAAAACAAATTACAAAGACAGTAGAGGGCTTTCTATTTTTATCAGAAATACACATAAAAACCTGTCCCTACAAATGCCAAGACATTTTGACCCATAAGGAAGTATTTTGCTAGAATACATTTAAAAAAATCACCAATCCCCCCCCAAAAAGGATAAATTTATTAAATTTTGAGTTGAGATATAAAAGATTTGTATTGCTGCAGTCCTCCATGAACTAAAATTTGGAATTTCAGTTCAAATACTGGTATATTGTTAATTTTTTTTAAGGTCAACTCGTATTAGAAAAAGTTACATTGCTGAATCCAGCCCTCAACTAGAGACAATGCTAGAGTAAATGCTCTAGGCCATCCCCTGAATTCAAGATGTCTTAAATGAAGGGTGATCTTCAAAAACATCCTTAGACTCATGGGTTGCCTGACTTTTTTCTTCAAGTAGTCAAGTGTAGCTTGTCTAATGTAACACCACTAAAGAAAATATAGGAGAAAAAACGAGAAGGAAAAGGTTTAGCTAAAAATAATACTTTTCCCTTAAACGTCACAGGGGAAATTGAAATCTTTTAAAACCACTTCTTTTCTGGAGTACCTACCCTGGGCTCTGCTACTGTCTGTATACATCCACTTCTCCCATCCCATACACCTCACCTATTCCTCGACTTCTGTTGTGAATTTTCTACTTTCACTGGGTACAGACCTCTTTGTGTCGGTGCAGATGCAGCATTTACATACATCAGTGCCTCCTCTTCCTACCCTAACTCACAGCACATTTGATCCATCTTTTTATAAACCATTTCGGTAAAACCTATATCTGTTAAAGTAGATGTTTCATCTAGTAAAATTCACTCTGAACTCAGAGCAGTCATTACTCCAAGTATCTCACTAAAAGCATGCAATTTTCTCAGTACCTGCAAATAAACATCCTTAGAAATTGTATGTTTTTCCCAGAAGTATTATGTCTTCTTTGGCTAGGCTTATTTTCTGTCATTCTTTTAAAAAATGCAGTGGCAGCAACTCTGTATGTGAAAAGGCTGAGGCAGATATAAGGGTCAATGTATAAGGGTAAAATAAATATATCTCATAAATTTTCAGATGTGACTTGTGTTCTTAATAATTTCTTCTTGTTTGAAAAAGAAA
The DNA here is from genome assembly GCA_024734555.1 of Trochalopteron elliotii. NCBI lineage: Eukaryota > Metazoa > Chordata > Aves > Passeriformes > Leiothrichidae > Trochalopteron > Trochalopteron elliotii. Next base: position 319,444 of record JANPWX010000493.1, read on the forward strand.
GTAGAAAGAAAAAAGAAAAAAAAAAAAAAAGAAAAAGGTGGGAACCCACACAAGTTTTAATGCTTTTAAAATAACAGCATTGTGCAAAAATAGTGACTGACATAATTTTTTAAACAGACAGGCTGTAGATTTTGTCATCTAAAAATTCCAAGTGTGTCATCACTGTCATTGACTTACTTTATGATGGTTTGAAATGGATAAATACAATACCTGAGAAGCAAGAGCATCATAAATCTTTGTTCAGAAATATCTTCTATCTCCCAGTATAACAAGAAAAGTGAAAGGAACAGATTGCATACAACTAGACAGAGCTGTTTTACTTCACAAAATTAAATTATCAGCACGGCATTATGTCAGTTCATGCTGTTGCAATTCACAGAACAATTTCAAAATGAGCAGGTGTGCCATCAATAAACTACCACGTTACATTTCCCTATGCTTATAAGGAAGTCTCTGCAAAGTTCAAATTAGGCATCCTTTCTATGAAAACAGAAGCAGTTTAATAACTGCTTCCCCGCTCCTGACCCCCAAGAAAAGTGCTGTAGTGAAACATGATAGTTTTTTTTTACTTTGAAGGTGCCAGTCAATGTGAAACAAAATCATCTCATGCATTTGAAGTTTCAGATGGCACTTTTCACTTTGTGATGCTTTTATAGTAGTTGTTGTTTCATACTGATTTGAAAGAAAAGGAATTACATTTTTCCTAGTGAAAAACAAGTGGTGTGTGCATGGTTTTCTGCTATTTGACGATTGCCTGATTCTGCAAGTCTAGGGGAGTGTCTTCAGGAAACAGCCATCCTATGCTGTTTTGAGATCAGTTCTTAATTGAGAGGTTTTACAAGCTGTGTTTATCATGTAACAGGTAGATTTAAAAATTGAACCATTTGATAAACTGCAAAATTCCAGTTTATTGAAACCAGTATATTGGTCAATGACTCCAACTCTTGAATTAGTTTTATCACACAATAAAAGTCTCTATTAGCTGATTCTACTCAGCCCAGAGGACATAAAGAAAACAAAGGAAAAAGTGCCATCTGAATCTTCAAATCCATAAAAGGTCATGAATGATTTTGTTTCAAGGTGACTGGCATCTTCAAGCAAAACTCTATCATATATCACTGTAGGACTTTTTTTATTAGTTCTGCTGCACTTCCAATCACACTTTTGTGCTTCAGAAATCCCTTGTAGGACATTGTATAAAAATAACCACCATAAAGGTAGAAAAAGGAGGCAGGCAGAGGAAGAATGATACAGTTGGACAGCTGGTCAGACCTCTTCGATGAATGATGAATTTACAAGAGAAAATTATGAATTCATACAAAGGAATAACAGACCATAAGGAAAGTAATTGAAAGCAAGAGGCCTCACAGAGAAGAAAAGAGTAACACAGAACAGCAATACTACAAAATACACAAGAACTGATATATATATATTCTTTGACCTCAAATTAATCAAAATAAGGAATGTGGTAGTTAAAACATTCAGAACTTTCCCTTTAAAGTCACTTTATGTCGAAGGATGAAGAGGTCATGAAATCATACATATATGGAACCATTAAAAAAAAAAAACTAAAGGAAATATTTTACTTTGAATTACTAGCGTAGAGACTTAATGATCAGCTTTTTTTTTTTTCTCTTTTACTCTGGCAACCCTTAGTCACAATTTCTTTAATGCATTTCTAAGATTCTCTCCTATCCCTCCATCCTCTGCCCTTTCTTCTTTCCATCTCCCAACTTTCTTGCTTCCCTACACAGAGATTCTGTCAAGGGATGAAGAAAGAAAAGGAAAGGAAGAGTCCAAGGTCCAAAAGAGACTTATTTGGAAATGTCAACCTTTTGAATTCAGTCTTCTTCCATTCTCTACCAATTCAAGATCCTTTAGAACCCTTTTTTTTTTACCTTTGATTATTTTTTTCTCATTATTCTCTTTCAGAGTTGCAATGAAGAGTAAATTTCTAGTTTATAATTTTTTCCTTCAAATTATTCTTAATATTTGGTTTCTTCGGTGTCTTGGTTTGTGAAGACAGGTATCTGCCAGGGAAAGCTGGAGTTTCCATCAGAAGAGAGAATGTAAAAGCACCTCCTCCAAATTTTTATAGTTTTGCAAATAAAGCTTTCAGGCAAAGATTTAGGAATAGGAGTAACAGTTCTTTACTAGGAATATTAAGAATAACAATGTACAAAAAATAATCAAACAAAACAAACAAAAATTGTAGAAACCCTGACAGAGTCAGAAATAAACCTGACACTCTGTTGGGTATTGAAAGCAGTCCAAAGTAAGCCCTCCTGGAGTGGCAGATGTGGTTCTGTTGGAGTAGAGATGGTCCTGTAGAAAGGGTCCAGTAATGACAAGATGGGTCCATTCTTCCTTTCGGAATCCAGTGGAAAATCAGATGCCTAGTGTTCCGGCATCTCAGTTTTAATCTGGATAGGAACTGGTTGGCTCCCCCGACTGGGTGGAGCATCTCACAATGGGACGATGTAATGTGTCATGTCATTGGTGAGCCTTAATGGTCCATTACCAGACGACATCCCCCTGGAGGGAGAATGGGTCGTGGAAGAGACGAACATTTTTTCACCTGGTTTTAACAGCTGGCCCATTACCAGAAGGCAGCTGGCCACTCCCTGCTGGAGTTACAAGAGATAAAGAAAACACCTCTCCCCAACCAGTTTCAACAGATGGAATAAAATAAATATTCTTGGTTACATAACCTAAGACATTCAGGTAAGACCCCCACTTTTTCCAAAGTGTCTGGGACAAAAAGGGCATTTCTAAATATTTGATGGACCTTAGGGTACATACTTATTTCTTTTCACTTTTTCCCCTTGAATTTCCTTTTTGGCTATTCAAATTTTCAGTTCCTACTCTTCCATGTGGTTGCAATAATTCTCAGATAATAATGGAAGACCATCACTATATCAGTGATTTTAAATAGCTGGCAAATATACTGAACTGATTTAGCTCAGATGATAAACTACTCAAGAGTGAAGAAAAATTCTTGCTTAATTTCAAACTGACATATTTTAATACCAGGGTGAAAAGACTAATTGTTATTATTTCACATAACATTGATATAATATAATGACAGGGATGTCAGATACAGAAGACAGGTCTTCACTGAAAAATTTATTGTCTGACTGTAAACCTTGCCTTAAAAGTTGTTTCATGTGGTTATTAGATAAATGGCTGAAAGCAGTTATTTTGTATCCTTAAATAGATTGAATATTCCTATATAATTATTTTCTTAACAATTCCAGTTCCTTCTGTTTTTCAGTCATTTTTCTAGGTCCTTTCAAAACACAGGCGAATCTAAACCCCTTGGAATTGTCTTGGGGCAATTTTATGATGATGCTTTATTCCCTAAACTGCCTACTTTATGCCCAGAAAATGGCTACTGTAGCTTGGAGATGAATGCTGTAACTTTGGTTGGGATGGGGAGCCTTGGGCTCCTGTAGGGTTTGAGTTCAATCTCTCTCTCTGCCTGGTCTGCAGCTTACATGGATTATTCATTGCATTTGCTGGGTTAATTTTCTTCAATTTAGGCAAGAAGCTTCTGGGTTTTTTTGGTTTGGGATTTTTTTTTTGTGGGGTTGGGGGTGGATTTTGGGGATTTTTTTCTTCCCCTGTTCTGGAGGATTTTCACTGGCAAATCCTTTCAGCAGGTTCTTTTGTTATCTTTTTCCTCTCGTGCCTGAGGAGCCTGTGGAGTGGCTCTGGCAGGTCCAAACCCCAGAAAGACTGAGCCAGCAAAAGAAGAAACATTAAACTCCACCAACTTTGCCTGATGCAAGGAGAAGACCCATGCCAGAAATTCAACAGGTTCTGTAATAGATACATATTATAAAGTTGGCTTTTTGCAAATATTAAAATGAATGGTATATGTATAATGTTGGAAGGCTTCTCTGTATTAATATAGTATTTTGCTGTATTAATATAGTTTCTGTTATTTCTGCTATTAGAGAGGGCTTAGAAATGGTGGTGTAATGAGTGTGTGTATATATATATATATGTATATTTCTTTGGTGATAGCATAATATTAAAATAGAAACTGTGTGATTTTGGTAAGCTAACTCAGAAGAATGGGAAAGATAACCAGAAAATTCCACACATTCTTGGATTATCTGGATGAAGATATCAGCATAGACACCCCAAAGGAAGAATTTATTGCCTCTGTTGTCAAAGTGAGGTGGCAAGATGGAGCCATCAAAAGAAATAAAACGTGTTGATAAAGTGGGGGAAGGTCGGAGGTTAAAACCAACACTTACAAGGAATGTTTGAATAATGCATAGATATTTATAAACAGGTAACAAGTTGGTAACTTTAAAGAAGTGTTTTCTGAGTAAGGGTGTGCTTTTGGCTGAATCCCAGGCAACCAGCTGTTACTTTTTCTGCTTTATTCTGTCTCCTAATTGTCTTTTTATTAGACTTTTTAAATTTTACCAAGAAAGTAAACCTTGTTTTTCACAGGTTCCCAGCTGCTATGTCAACTCCTTTTTCTCCTCCCTTCCCAGAGACGAAGAAGGGCAGCTGCCATCTTTGCCTCCCAGCCATGCAGCGAGGTGCGGATGGGGTGTAAGGTTCAAATTTCTTTTTTTCCCGTGCTTTGTGGGTATCTTGCTTTGTTAATAAACAGTTTTACCTTTTTTTTCACTTTCATCCCCTGATATCCAGTTCTCTCATTGTCAGAAGAAAAGGGAGTTACTGAAGCCCTTTCCTTCTAAAGGAAACACTCATTCCAGGGCATTTCCTCCTGAAATTTGTCTGCAAAACTGAGACAGGCATATAACTACTGGATGGTATTCATTTATTCTCCTCTTGCACTGCTTAAGTTTCCCATACCGGCAAGAGACAGCTAAAAGATTTTTAAGAAATGTGACATATAGAATTATTGCTTGCAATATTAGGCAAGACTGCTCTGCTGGTCTGTATAGAGTTTTCATTTGTAACCAATTTTAGTGTTTAATAAAATTTACTTCAAATTGATACAATCCTTATTATATTAGATTTGTCTTATGTTCCTAAAGAAAACAGATAACAACTTAAAATATTGCTATTTTTAGTTATATTATATTCAACTGAGGTGTTTGAACTGCAGAAATACAATTGCTGGATACCTACTCAGTGGAAATAGCAATGATCTTGAATAATGTCCAAAAGGACAAAGTGTCTTATGAGGTAAAGATTCAAATTTGTTCCAATGAGAACATTTCAGTGCAGAAGATAAGGTGAAAATGCATCCTGTGTAAAGTATTCAATGCAATGGAAAAAAACAGCAGTGAAAAACAGTACAAAATACAACACTGTCGTATCTGCAGTCTTCAGCTATACTCCTGTATGCAGGTTTTGTCCTCCAGTATAGTAGCCCAGCTCCTCTGGTTGGTGATTGGTTTGTTGGGTATTAAAAGTACATAACTTGAAAACACCTTTCATTATAAATGGATAATGAAGAGAAAAAGCAAAAGAAATTATACTTAGTTACGGTATCCAGCTGTCTCACAGAAGCCTAATATGAACACATTCTCTTGGGAAGCTATGTGGGAAACCACATGGCAGACCTCAGTTTTTAGTTCAGGCTTTTGCTCCAAAAGCTCTTGCTGCATTTCACATTACACTGCAAACAGTAACAATCTGGCTTGCCAAGATGAGAATCTGTCCGAACCTTCAGTACTTGCCTACAGAGTCTTCTTTAAGGCTGAGAGAATTGGGATTGTTCAACCTGGAACAGAGAAGGCTTCAGGGTAACCTAGTTGTGGACTTACAGTACCTGAAGGGAGCCTACAAGAAAGATGGAGAGAGACAATTTACAAGAGCCTGGAGTGACAGGACAAAGGGGAATGCCTTCAAAGTGATAGAGAGCAAGTTTAGCTTAGATATTAGAAAAAAATCTTTACTGTGAGCGTGGTGAGGCCCTGGCACAGGTTTCCCACAGAAGCTGTAGATGCCCCATCCCTGGAAGTGCTCAAGGCAAGGTTGGATGGGGCTCTGAGCAACTTGGTCCAGTGCAAAGTGTCCCTGCCCATGGCAGACAGTTTGGAACCAGATGATCGTTGAGGTGCCTTCCAAGCCAAGCCAGTCTATGATTCTGGGATTCTTTGAAACACACTTTTCATCTAGTTTGGGTCAGTCATTACATCTTATCAATTAAAGGGCATCCTTTATCCGTGGATGGAGAACAAATTACTGGTGATTCTAATATATTGTAACATAAGAAACCCATGAGTTTTTATTCTTCCACAGCAAGGTGATGGGCATGCACATCAGTGTCTTATGGCTGGGTTTTGGAATCATAGAGCCAGTACTGTGAAAATATGTGGGAAAATTCTGTTTTCACTTTTCTGAAGAAATCAACAAAAATTGCATTTTATGAAACATTAAATCTGCACCCCAAGTATTAAGTGTATTCCTGGGTTGAATTGTCCAGATGAGTTCATGCTTATTAAGGAAAATCTGACTTCTACGTAGGCATAAGGTAGCTAAGAAATGCCAGCTGTGAAATGCCATGGTGAAGTCACATGCAGACTTCTGAAATGGCTAGAGAAATACAAAAACCCACATCATTCATTCTGAAATATTTTATGAACTGTTTTCCACTCAACAGTGTCTTTATTTTTTTCAGATACATTTCACATGTCTCAAAAAACAAAAAAGAAGAAATCTATGAATTTTCTATACATAACAAAATCTCTCTAGATTTTCAAATTTGATTTTCTAAATTCTTCCCATTGGTAATATTTTTTCACTCTATTTCTCTAAAAGCATAATCTCTACGGTAAAAACTTGAATCAAAAAGCATTGAATCAAAAGTGTTGAATGAAATAAAATAGCAGAAATATCCTTCTATATTACACTCCATTATATTACCTTAACTGGATTTAGTAACATTCACTGTAATCAAACTGAATGCCATTAAACAATAGGCCAGGAAAGTTCAAAAGTCACTCTTTTTGGTGACAAGGAAGAACTGCTCTTCTAATACTTTTTTTATTCAAGAGCAAGCAAACAAAATTGTAGGTACTTGTGTCTGTCTGTAGGTTGACCCATAAATCAAAAAGATCAGTTAAGATCAGATTTCAGTTAAATTGGTTACTCAAAGGTTTCAAAATGAAAATATTTTCAAAGCGTCGGACTTTACCTGTTATTAATATTTTTTTATGAGGCTATGAGTCAGTGATTAAGAGATTTTTCCTTCAGAGGTGTTGGCCAATAAAGAATATTATAATAAGAATTATTGTAAGCCTACCCTTTCCCTTAAAATGAAGAAATAAAAACAAGCTTCTAAACAAAGAAACAAAGCCATAAACCATTGTCTCTGCCTGCAGTTATTGGATAAGATTTTGGCAAAGAACTGAAATTTGATTAATAATATATTTAAACTATTTAGGCTTAAATAATTATTGTTACTTATCACATAAACTGGTCAGTTTATAAAGGAAGATTTCATATGTCTGGAATTTGACAAATTCAAGAGATAAATGAAATTGGCTTCTGAAAAATATCTAAAGTGCAAGACTGTGTTTATAATAATGTACACACAAAGCCAGAGACATAGAGGCTGATATGGAAATGTTTGCTTAACAAGGAAAGTTTCTTTCAAAAATCACTTTTTGCAACCTTTTTCCTATGACATATGACCAGTGCTGCAACTAAATCACAAACAATATGGTCAAAATATTGACCATAATAGAACAGACACTTTTAATATGTGTTAAAACTTTCAACTCTTGTGTGATACAAAGATCAAGAACCAAACCGTGACTGAAGGCAAACAAATAGGATTTCATGGCTGATGTTTCAGGCAGTTAACGTAGGCAGCTTTTGTTTTCTGTTGAGGTTAACTGGAAATAATCCAAACTTCTCGGAACTTCAGACGGCCTCCCCTCAACATTTGTGTCCATATTTCTCTTCATCCTCTTGAGTAGTGGACTTTTGGATTCCATTCGCTTCAGTGCCATCTCTTCCAGTTCTGATCGTGTTCTCCTTTAATTCTTCCCCAAACTACTTCATAAAGTGCTTTCAGAAGCAGTTCAGAAGACACAACTTTTCTCCTCAACTTAAGGAAGAAACTGAGTGATACTCTTCAGCATCACTCAGGAACCTGAGACCTCTGTGATGCCTTTTCTCCAAGATGACAATCCTGCAGGACGGGTGGTAAACACGGAGGAGAAGAAATCAGAAGCCATAAGGCAGTGAGTGCTGGTTAAATCCTGACTTCCAGAAACCTAACTATCTAATATTCTTTCAAATTCTATAATATTGGGCCATTTCTGCTCAGCATAGTGCAGGAGCTCAGGACTTCTGGATGAAAAACCAATATGATTTATCAGAAGATATTTATTGTTTTTATTCAGCTATATTTATACATTCTAAGACTATTTGTTCACGCAATCATGCATTATTTGATTAGATCCTCTATATTGTCCATGGGTTCAGCATGCACCTTTCAGGGAGCATGACTGGTTACAGTCCATCACTTCATGGGCCTCCTTTATCTAGTTCTTGAAGTCTTGGTGTTCTGTTTCTCAACTTCTTCTTACTTAATTTAGCACTGTATCAGTATTTATGTATCAGTAACCTTGACAAATTCCTGAGAGTTCTGATAAGAATAACTAAAAATGGTTTGGCTGGAGCACACTACAATTGGTTCAAATACATTGCAACAGCATAGCAATGTCATCTGTTGTTACCTTAGTGCTAAATGTGCTTTCCTGTCTGTAATACATGTAGAACCTTATACACTCTAGAGAAAGAGCAGCTGGACTCAGCCATCAGGAAAGTTACAGAAATATATACTTGCTCTTGTCACTTCCTATTGTTCATGGTGCTCTGTAATGTGTTCTTTAGATGCGCTCCAATACTGGCTGTATCTTTTCTTTAACCTTGTGGTCATTCTACCTGAAGTAATCCACGGAGCTCTGTTAAACCAGATCAGCTAAAAGCAAAACCATGTGTAGCAATTAGCTGTCATCATGTAATTGTGTTTTCTGTATATGAACTGAGAAGAAACAACCTGTAAAATCAAGGTTGGGTTTATGTGAAAGAGAATACACTTTGTTGTCTCAGTCTAGTCTTCAGTCACCAGTGTGCAGCACAGTATAGACTTCAACATCTAAACTGCTGCTGCTGACCTTGATAGTGTCATTAAAACTGCTTTTGAGGTTCTCAACAAAGGAAACTGAGCTGTTTAACAATTAGATTTAAAAGACGTGGAGGAAATAACAGTCCATAAAAGTGAATGACATTCTCAGACAGACTCAACTAGCATTTTCCTTGTCAATGGAGACACAAAAGGATGACTGTGGTGAGGAGAGTATAGCTGTAATTAACTTGTCATTTCTATTAATAATTATATAGTTTCAAGACTGCATATTTTTACAGCTAAGGTCATAGACTAAAATGCAGGTTCAATTTTTGCTTCTCTCAGACTTCTCATGGGACACTGCACAATCAATTTATCTTTCAGTGCATTTATTGCTTTTAATGTGAATAGGAATAGTAGTTTTTATTTTTCCCACAGTCATTTATATGAATTTGTAGTTCTGTTTTAGTTAGAGGTTTTTTTATTATAAATGAAATTTAATAAGGATTTTAAACAAACTCTTTTAAAAATGATCACATTGGAATAGAAATATTTTAGTAAGGCATTTAGTTTGCAAATTTCCCAATTTTACTAGAAAATATTTGTCCCAGTTCATTAAAATTCTCTATATGATATCCCATTTTAAGTTTAATTAAAATAAAAGGGACATCTTTTTCCTCAGAAAAATAACTTTTCTTCCTTATTCTTCATTTCAAACTCAGCTTTAGGTATTTAGAAATATTACTTTAACCAATAGCAATAATTTATTTTGGATCGGAGAGGATCCAAAGAAAGGCCATGAAGATGATTGAAGGACTGGGAAACTTACTTTGTAAGAACAGATGAAAAGTCGTAGGTATTTTCTCCTGAAGAAAAAAAGACTCAAGGGGGCAATTCATCACAGTAGGCTGGTGTGTGAATCTTCATGAACAGTAACTAGGGTGACCACCAAGCCACAGTGAAATGCAAAGAGTAGATTTATTTGATTGCCTCACCAATGATGCTGGGGAGCACAGACACACAGGGATACAGGCTCCATTAGCCTCTGCTCATCCCACTGGACTGTAGGGTGGCGGGCCCTACCTGCCCCAGTGTATCAAAGGGCTTAGTCCCCAAGAAGTTTATCTCAAAGCTGTGTTTTTCTGATCTCTCTCTGTCCCAGCAGGAGGCTCAAACAGGTCTGTGAGAGGGTGTTATCTCTACAAAGGAATTCTTCTTCTCAAAACAGGCAGAGGATGAACACTCACATAATAATAAATGGAGTTTTCCCACACCAGCATTCTTAGCATTCCCAGCTGTAAGATCACTCTGACAGAAACTATACCCTCCTTGTCAAATCTTCTGGTTATAACCTTTTCCTCCACCCAGTCAGGAGTTAAAAGGTGACAGTTTCATGAGGACCACATGGAGAAGATAAGGGGCAATGACTACAGGTTGCACTGGAAGGGGGTTTCATCTCAACATAAGAAAGTCATTTTCCACTATAAAATCAGACACTCCCTGGAACAACCTGCCCTGGAAAGTTGCAGAGTCCCTGTAACTGTAGTTTTTCAAGACGTACTTGGGGAGGATGTTGGGCAATCTCACCAAAGCTTTTCCCACAAAAAGGTAGACCAGATGATCTTTCCAGGTTCCTTTCCAACTTACTCAGTGATGCTCTGAAGATATGCTTCCTATTTTCAGTTGAAGATGGGAAAAATATATATGAAGTTCTTACATAGTTAACAAGAAAAACTCACTTTCAAATTTACTCTAGTTTCAATATTTCACTTATAAATTCAAATTTCACTCATGAAATTTAACAGCATGGTAAACATCATAAGTTGTGTGAAAAATAAATCAATTGATGTCACATTTTTCAGACTGTGTATTCATTAGATTCCATTCAAATTACAAGTTTATTTGAATGGGGAGAGAGTAAACATATTTTTCAGTTTCAAGAGAGATTGGGAAGCAATTCTTGGAATTTTGCACTGGCTGAAAAGCAAAGAGAACAGGCACAGAATGGTGGCACAGAAGAGTGGGTAAATTGTATTTTAAGACTGCTCACATAGCATGTATCAGGTTCTATTATTTAAAATTAACGTTGATGCTGAAAACCATTTGACCTTCTCAATGTATGAAAAAGGTTCTATATTAAGGAGAGCAATAGTAATTGGGGATTTTTTCATAATTGCTTAAGGCATGTATTGTGTATTTATTTATATGATTGAAGTGGAGAAAATTTTGTCCTCTGTCAGCCATTACATACTTGTGTAATCTCTGACATCCCACTTATTTAAGATAATTTATGTCTACTGAAGCACTAAATCCAGGTATCTGAATTTTTACTCTGAATCTCAGAGGACACACAAGATAGGGTCAGGGAAAATTAGTTTTCTACTATCTCATTTACTTGTTTAAAATGAAAAAAAAATTAAAAAATAATTGTGCACCATTTTTTTTTAACCTCGTTAGTCTAAAAGAAAGAGTCATAACAGTATTTTGGCCTCACTCATATATTTTTTTTTCCAAGGATGTACACATGAAGAGTAATTCAATCCAACATATGAGGGGTTGCAATGTCTCAGATATTTTTTAGAGTAGTGTGTTGTAAATGTTTTGGAAAGCCTATTTTCAATGAAAAATGCAGATATGGTTTAGGAAGGATATGTTAAGATTCAATGAAACATCTTCATAAAGTTGTTACAAAGGGATAAAAACAAAGAGCACTTCATTTTGTCATTTCCTGAAGTAAATGTTTCACTTAGAAAAGTGCTTCAGTATTACTTGATGTCTCTATTAGAGTTAAGAAATTTGATTGCATGAACCTTTTCACACCGTGCTGTCCTTTAGTTTGACCCAAAGCACAGTTTGGTTTCATAAAGCAAATATATACACACATATATGTATATACTCATATATGTGTATATACACACTGGTGTCTGCTGCATATGTCATGGAAGCAGTTAGGTTGGAAAATCCTTACCATCACTGAGTCAAACCATTCCTCCAGTACTGCCAAGCTCACCTCTAAACCATGTTCCTAAGAGCCACATACAAGCGGCCTTTAAACTCCTCCAGGGCTGCTAACTCAGCCACTTCCATGAGCAACCTGTTCCAAGGCTTGTTAAACCTTTAGGTGAAGAAATTTTTACTAATATCCCATTTCTTCTTGTCCTATCACTTGTTACTTGGAAAAGAGCCTGAGCCCCACCTGGCTCCACCCTTCTTTCAGGCAGTTGTAGAGAATGAGCAGGTCCTCCCTGAGCTTCCTTTTCTCCAGGTTAAACAACTGTAGCTCCCTTGGCTGCTCCTCATCAGACTTGTGTTCCACATCCTTCCCCAGCTCCACTGCTTGTTTTTTGGACACATTATTTAATATTAATGTTCAAATTTTATATCAGGTAAGGGAATAGGAGTAACTAATTTGAACATTGGAGATTTCATTTCAAGTATGTCTCATGGGAAGTTTTCAGTTTCTGAAGTAGTCTAAAAGATAACCTTACATACCTCAATCTTGTCACTTCTTCCTGTATGTAACCATTGACATTGAGGGCATCTCTGAAAGGAAGAAAGGAATGGTTTAGATTTATCATCAGCTATACTGTCTAACATAATTTGACAGCATGAAACTATGAAATGGATACAATGATTAAAATTTAAATCCAGCCATACTTACAGTAGGTATTAAAGTCAATGCACTTTCTAAGCCAAAAGTCATTGGAAAGAGTTAAGGCAGAAGCACTGAATCTTTTGGGGTCCATCAATTTCAATTCATTTGCTCTAATTTTATGGATCAGTACTTGGTCTCTTCACACTTGTGTCTATGAAATGTCAGTCCTGCTAGTGACAGCTCCTGAATAAAATGACCTGCATGTGTCGCTATCATTTCTACACTTTTCCAGCATTCAAATATTTAACCACATAATGTGTGTCTCCTAGAATTAGGTTGATGCCATGGCAAAGTACAGCATGCTTTGTTTCCCTTGGCATTGCAAACAGCATAAAATCCAGTTGATGACAGTTCCATTGTATGGTTCAAATAGTCTGGAGAACTGTGTTTTTCCAAAACAGACACAACTTGCCACTTGCCATATATGCTTTTAGAAAGTATATATTTATACACTACGTAAAGAGCTAAATTATGTAAATACATAGTAATTATATTTTTAAAGCAGCTGGAATTACTGTACTAATAATGTAACTGATACAAACCAGAAAAACATTGACATGAAAAGCTAATGACCAAATTATATTTAGTATTTGTTCATCATAACCATTTGCCATTGCATCTGTAAACATCAACAATCCATAGGTGAAAGGGACCAGGGAGTGAAATCTCATCTACTTATCCTTGCTTATATTAATGGAACTTAATGTCATTTTCCTAATGCATTTCTTTCTACAAAGATATTCTCAGTAATAGTGATGAATGTCATATATTTAGAACAATTTTTAAAATAATTTGATGTTTTTATGAAAAGAAAATAGGAACCAAAGCTTTTTGAGACTAGAGGGATTGAGGGGATTGAAATAGCTTGTGGAAGTTTTAAAAAAAAAAATAGAGCATTGTGGACAATCTTTCCGTTTTCTTTTCTTTTTTTTTTTTTTTTTTGTCAGTCTCTAGAATCCAGCCCTCAAATGGAAATGCAAAGAGGAAATCTAGTTGCCCCTTCCTCTGCCTCCAGCCCACTCATCATTTGATGTATGATATTTATGTCATCTCTCATCTGTCAAAGCATTTCTTTATGAACAATGAACAACGCTAACGATGTACAATCATTAGCAGCAAAGTATGGAACCTTAACTAAAAGGTTTTAGATGCTAAATACTTTAATTTTGCACTTCCATGATGTTTTTCGAAAGCCACTTTACTGTTCCCTCCATCCTATGCAGTTCAAGAGGGAGTAGAGGCATCCTAAGAAGACAAATCATTTGTTTCATTCTGCGTTGAAGGGGGAAAACTTTCCAACCCTAGAGATGACTAAGATTACTCAGGAATCACGCCTGAGGAGTTCCAGGAGAGTTTGAGTCATCATTGTGCTTAGGGATGGAGGGGGAGAAACCCTTAATATTTTTTTAATGTATTTTCATTGCAGTTGCCATTAATAATGTATCATTACCTTTAGCCTTGTGCGTTAATTTGGCCCAAAATTTTAGAAGATATACTCTATAAAGTGCACATTCATGCTTTGTCAATATTTTTAGCCATTGTGTGTATAATAGGAAGTAAAGAAATCACGCAAAGGAGTACAGAAGCTCATCCAGCCATTATGCTCACTCTGCCACTAAAGTTCACTGACTAATGGATTTCTGATGCAGATGGAAGTTTTTGCACCACTGAGATATTGCTTTGACAGATCAGACACAATAGCTGTGACTGTTAGTCTTTCAAGGCTGAAGAGTTTCCTTTCATGGCTTCAAAAGAAGACTTTCCAGAGCAGCAAGATATTCACAGCAGACAGCACTTAAACACAGGGAGGAAAAAAAAGTGAAAAGAAAAAGTTGCTTTCCTTTTTCAATAATGAAGGTTTGTAACAAGTTTGTTTGAATGCTGCAAGAATAAATCAAGTTAATTACACGAAAGTAAAGAGAAGTTCTTAAAGAAGAAATTAAGTTCCACCAGGTTCACACAATGAAAAGTTGTTTGATGTGGAGTCCTCTCAGCTACTCAGTGTAATACCCAGGGTCTAGCCTTGGCAAGACAGACCCTAGCTACCCCTCCTGCCTGAGGGGATACTTCCAATGTGCTCTGTACACAATGGTTCGGTCAGTTCTCTCTCCCCCTCAATGACCTTGGCCTTGTGGTTCCTTCCCCCTCGGTGTGTCTCCATTGACTTCAAGTCAATGCCCTTACCTGTCCTTTGCCCCGCTCCCAGACCATCTACTTAAGCAGAGACAGGAGTGGGGTTCGCTCTCTTGGCCTTGGTTCTCTTCGCCTTGTCCTCCCTCCCCGGCTCAGGGTGGGAGGGGGGGAGAAATAAAATAGACTCTCATGCTTAACAACAGAGACTTGTCTCATCTGTTTCCCTGCCAGCGCCTGTACCTCCCTACACACAATGAACACTGTTGCCACGTTATGCAACAGTCTGGGAAGTGAAATATACTCTGGCAACTTGAATTATAGTTCAAGAAATATTTTAAAAGACTAGGAAATATTAATAAATAATGTCACAATCTTTCTGAGATTATAAACTGTCATGTACCTTTACCTGTTAGAAGGTATCTGAACACATTATTATTAAGAAAAATAAATAGAGCAGTTAAAGGAATATTAATTGTGATAGATATGATGGTAAATTCGTGTAATTAAATATAGGAGATGTAATAAATGTAGTAGATAGAATGTATATTTCAGTAACCCTGAAAATGTAAAGCTGAGCCTGGTCCCTGGAATGGAGAGGGCGATTTCCAAATACCAGGACACGCTTTGTGAACTGTGAATGGACAAGTTAACACCTTGATTTACACCACAAAGGAGGGTGGCTCACCAGGATGTGGCTCCTTGAGTTAATCAGATCTTGTACATCTGGACCATCAACTCATCAATACTAATCTCGAGGGTGGACCCTAAATTTGGAGAAAACAACATCCCAAAAGAGGATTCCCGGAAAATCCTTTCAAACATGTTCTAGTGCTGGGAAACCTGTTCAAGATTCATCACTGAAGACTGTGTTTGAATCTAAAGACACAATACCTCCACTGCCAGGAGGCACAAAATACAGTATAAGAACCCGGACCCAAACACCGGAAAATCGTGGAACAGGGTGAGACAGCATCCCTGCTGTCGGTCGTCTGTTTCACCCAACATTTGAATGTTGTTTTTCGTGGCTGTCCCAGACAGATTTTAAAATAGAAAAATAAAATTTGTTCTTTCCATCCAATTGGCTAAAATTCATTTATAACATTAATGACCACTAAGACATCTATTTATAAAAAAGAAAAATTTGTTTTTATTGTCTGCAACGTTACTGTCTTCACTGAACACTGAATTATGTTGTGTAGACCTTCCTTTGATTACCAGCATCTTCTTTTATCCTTTTTTGCACTCTTTCTTGCTATTGTTTTAACATAATAAAAAGGTATTTATTATAAAATAAAGACACTGAAACCCAAAGTCAACTTCTAGTTTTGCTTTAATCTTATATTTGAAAAATGGTTTAAACTGGGGCTTTTAAAAGAATACATTGGAATATATTGAATAGACGATACGCTTGTAATGGTTTTAGTTGGCCAATTTGAGATTTCCTGTTCAATGCACCAAATAAGGTGATGGGTTGAGCACTGGCCAAACACCAGGGCAACCACTAGAATCACCTATTCCTTTTCTGCTGAGAGATCAGATTAGGGGAAGAGTAAAGCAGGCTCAATCTTTAAAGGGTATAAAGAAAACTTTATTTAAACAGAACTGAAAGAAAAGGAAAAAAAATAAGAACCAGAATAAAACTTTCAGAACACTTCTCCTCCCCCCACATGCTTCTTTTCTTTCCTACTGACAAAATACAGAGATAAAACCTGGGATTTAGGTCACCTCTAAAATAATCTTTCATCAGTTCTCTTAGGGAGAGGAGTCTCTTTTGCCATGTCATGGAGACTTTCCCACAAGAAAACAGTGCTCTCATGGTTTCAAGTCTCATGAAGAGCAGCTGCCTGGAAATCTGCATTCATGAAGTCCCTCCCATCTTTCACAGCCTTCTTACAGCTGCATTCATG
The DNA here is from genome assembly GCA_024734555.1 of Trochalopteron elliotii. Lineage (NCBI taxonomy): Eukaryota > Metazoa > Chordata > Aves > Passeriformes > Leiothrichidae > Trochalopteron > Trochalopteron elliotii. Next base: position 336,215 of record JANPWX010000493.1, read on the forward strand.
GGCCGTGAAAATCTTATGGAGTACTATTTCGAGGATGAGCTATTCAAAAGCAAAGGTTCTCTTCCTCTATCTCTGAGATCACCTTCATCGCTGGGAACAGAGGGTCTTCATCACTGTCATCTCTCCCTCTGTCCAAGCTTCTCATGAGATCACAGCTACTTCAACATTAACTTGCTTCAGCATGAATGCCTTGGCTCATATCTGCAATTTGAACACTCCATCCCCCCATAATTCTTTAATGAATTAAAGAGATATTTCTAGTGTATCGACAATCCATCACCATGGCCTTGCAAAACAATTTCAGCCTAAGACTAAGGCATCTCCTCATTTTCCTCCTATCTGGGGACCTAACTATTTCTTCACTGAACTTGGTGTCTTCATGTTGTTTCTCTACATGTCTTCCCTCTGTCCTTTTCTCTCACTCGAGAGAGGATCAATGTTCTTTAATTTTCATCTGTGCAATGAAAGAGTTAATATCTCTCCCAGGCCTGTGGCGGGTCATTGATGGTTTCTGCCGAGTGGTGGCTGAAGCTGTCACGGTGATAGTTTCAGGCCGCGCTGGGGCTGTGTGGGGATCTCAGGGGGCCCGGCCAGAATGGCTGCTCTGGCCGCATAGCTGGTCTCCGGCGCCTGCTTTGTTCAATTTTAGCTGTGGGCTGATGGCTTCCTCTTCCCATGCCCGGCAGTTTCTGGTGAAACTCAGCAGTAGCAGAATTTCAGCTGAGCCGTGGGCCTGTCTGGCCACACCGGAAGTGGGGTTGTGGGGGCTGGCCCAGCCAGTGCTGCAGCAGAGTCAGAGCCTGGCCCAGCCCCCAGGCCACGCAGCAGAGCAGGGCCGGCCCTGCCCGTGGCTCCATGTTACCTCTTCAAATTCGGAAGTAAGAGCTTTTCCCGAAGTTTGTTTGCTTTCTAATTTCAGATTTCTAATGGTTTAACAAGGTGTCAGTATTCAAACTAGCCACTGATTGGTTTTGTCAGACACAGGGGAAACTGTTAGCAACTTCTCTTAGAAAAATCATTTCTGTGGGTGGCTGCTTCCCTCCTCACCAAATGTCAATCAATGCAAAGCCAGCACAAAGCTTCATCCCAAAAGGAAGACAAATAGATGCACTGATGGTAGAAATCTACATAAAGCTGTATATCACTAATAACAGTCTAAAGGATGGTAAAAAAATGAATCATGATGGTGTTCAGCAGTTGTTCTCCATCAGTCTTTGACCACAAATCTTTTATTTGTCTTCTCACTTCATTTCAGATACCACACAACACTGGATGCATTAAATAATGCATACTGAAATAGTTTCTTTTGTTTGAGTATAGTTTCTATATACTGATAACTTGTACTGCATCTTCTTTTCACTGAGAAGTCCAAGCAAAACTTTTCTTTTAATTTAAAATATTCATGCAAAACAAAACATTTCTGCTGGTTTTTACTCTCTTTTCAACACTTAATAAAAAATAGATTTTATTCCACAAAATTTACGTATATTGTAATTGTTTCAGTGCTATATTCATGTGTTGACCCAATATCTTGCCTTCTGAAGACCTACATTCTTACCTGCTTTAGCTGATAAGAATGTGAGCTGTCATGGAAATTCTGTCTTACCATGAATCTCCCCTATCTATAGCTAACCAAAATCTCTGTCCCTTTGAGATGTATTTTACAGAGACTATGATCAGGTTTGAATATTAAAACTCTATGTTACATTTTAAAGAAAAACTGTAATTAACTATGCTATTGTTACATTCACTCCAAAATAATACTTAATGAAAATTAATATACATTTTTTTTGTGCAATAAGCTAAACGAGACTATTTCTCTCCCAGACTCTCAACTACAACTGCTATATGTGCTTGGTATGACCTTTGCTTTTGCAGGAAATGAACCCTAAATAACAAGTGTTATTACTTTTAGGTAAATTTAATTCACTTATATCTAAAGAACGGAGATCCTTTAAGTAGACAGGGAAAAAGCTTTGCATTTATTCAGTATCTTTCATTTTTGTTAGTCACAATATATTTACTATTTGCTCTTTTAGTTCTGTTTTGACAGGTAGAGCACTTTAATGTGTCTCTCCTAAATCCATTAACTTTTTACTACATTTGCATTATTCTGCTTTTTGCTTAAATTTAAGGGTTCATCCCCCCAAAACTGACTTTCATTTTTCTAAACAGCTTTAATGTAAGTAATTATTCTTTACAATTGTGCCAAAATTAATTTGCTAACAGAGCATTTAATGGGAAATTAATGGAACAGAAATTAAGAATTCAGGATTATATTTGAACTACATTTAAAACTTTCATTTTAGTTTATTTTGTAATTATGTTTTGGTTTATCATTTGAAAAAAGTACATTATCACCTTCTTTAAGTACTGTTGTTGACAATTTAGCCATATATAACCCTTATTCTGTAGTCAAAATATTCCACTCTCTCTGAAAATCAGTCTGCTTGTTTTGGCTGACTCAGAGCAAATTTTAACTCACCTCAGAAGTCCTATCAGCAAGCTCACTCATTAGTGGGACTAATCAAATACATTGGATTGGTCATGCATTGGTCAGGAATGAAAGAAATTAACTCTAACAGCATGAGCACCAACCAGGACAATGTGTGCCCTCATGATTTGGCTCCACATTGGCCTATTTCTGGCCTGTTAATTCAGAGACAGAAATCCAGCTGTACGGCTCCTGCTTTTTTGTCCCGTGATCTGTACCCTCATGAGCAGAACATCTTCAGCTATGTTATTCAAAGACCACCTGATTTCGGTGGTCTTAATCCTAACAATAATATCAATAGTCTTATTTTGTGAGGCCCACATTAACCAACAGAGGAATGCAGCTTTAATGCATTTATTTAATTAATGCACCTTTATGACATCAACATGGAAAACAAGTGCAATCAACTCTATTGCACTTTATCAGGTCAATGATCCTTGATGTAAAAGAGATTTATGTAGAGCCTCTAATGAAGTAGTAGCAGCTGTATGGAGTTTTTTTATAGTATCTTTTCATCTCCTGTTTTTAGCAACAAAATATTAAGACCTTGAACTGAATTGAATATAGTCACTGACAAAGCAAAATATGCCCAAAGGGCTCATCAAAATATAGGGAGAAAATAATGTGTGTTTGCCAACTACACATTGATGTAGAATATTGCTTTGACTGAGACTTCTTTGAGGTCAACAATATCACAAGAATATGCAGCAGTCAAACTTTTGGAATATTTTAGTTACTTATTTTACTGAAATGCCAAAACGCCCACCTCAATAAAATTGAATTGCGCAGGCTTGCTACATTTCAGTAACTGTTACCCAGGACAGAAATCTGCACTGAAAAATCCTAAATCCAAACCAGTTAAAGCAGGATAAGTGAAAGGAGATTCTGAATTCCTTAATACTCAATTGATTTTAAAATACTAATGTAGAAGATACATAATGGGCATTGAAGTATAAACCCAACATAGACTTTACAACATAATTTAAAAGTCATATCAATTGCCACAGCACAAAACTGAGGAAAAGGTCAGATTATTCATCTTCATCTTTCTTTATGTAACAATACTGTTGTTGAATCAAAGTACTAAAAAAAACACCTTCTATCCACCTGTAGGATGCACTAGATTAAAAGATCTCTTTGCCTCATACCCTGCATTGCAATAACAACTTTATTATAAATTCACCTATATTTTTCTCTTTTGTTATTACAGGATCATCCCAGAGTTCTTCTCACAAATTGAATTCTGGTGCTGAAACACAAGCATGACAGTAGCAATAGGGCCAAATTGATGTTTTGTATGTAACCTAAGGAGAGGTCTTACATCTTTGAGACCTGCCCACCACTGATCATGTCTTTATGGATATTTTGGTGTAGGTTTCTTTTTTTCTATTCTTTTTTCTGTAGTTGAATGAAGGTAAGAAAATTGAGATTCTGACATAATAACCTAAGTCCCAGTTGATTGGAGAAGACTCAAAATATTATGGAAGAGACTGTAAAATTGAAAGATCTAGAAACAATGATGGGATAGATTCTCCTACAATGTGTGAAATGTGGTCACTGAGTGGTCTTCTGGACAATTTTACAGCTTCAGCTCCAATTCAGTTCCAATTTTTCTCATCAGCCCTGAAACTGCTTAGCTTCCCATCAAAACCAGCATTCCAAACTGTTGCCAATTTAGGTTTTTCAATTTACTGCTTAATATAGATGTGATTCTGAGTAGCTATTTTTCTCCAAAATAAGGTGTCACAAATGGAAGACTTGTAAATATAAGTCTTCTCTATATTGGTGACAAGCTTTGTTTTCTTGTTAGCAGGACGTTTAAGTCATACTGCTTGGCTGCAGAATCTCACGCTGTGCTGCTGCATTCAGAAATCATTATCACTGTAGGAAATAATAGCAAGTGGATATATTAATTAGGAGTTTTGAAAAGTAATGATGAAGATAAGAGTTATTGACATCTCTGTGATTCACAGCTATGTGAAACAGAGTAGCTAAAGAATGACACAGTAATCCAAGTCATTGCATTTTATTGTAAATAAATTCATCTGGTAATAATGTGGGCTAGGAAGAAATACCTAGAAAGATAAAATTAAACAAGGTTATTTGACAATGAAGTTCATATGAGAGGCTTACCATAGACCTTGGACAAATCACTGGACTTCATTTCTGCATCTCCAAAGCAATACTGGAGTCAGCACTTAATAGTTTCTCAGAGAAAAATGATTAAAGAAGGCAAAGCCACTGTGATAACTAACAATTAGCATTGTTACCACTAAAGTTTGAAGAATTAATTAAAACCATAAAGGGTTTAGATTGTGTATTAGCAATTTTTTTTTAAACCTAGAGGTTGTCCAACACTTCAACAGGCTTCCTAAGAAAGGGATAGACAGACTTATGATCCCTGTAGGTATTTAAAAGATGCATAGATGTGTGTGTCCCTTAGGGACATGGTTTAGTGGTGGACTTGGCAGTGTTAGCTTTACAGTTGGACTTGATGATTTTAAAGGTCTTTTTCAACCTAAATTATTTTAAGATGTTATTTAAAAGAAAATATAATTATCTAAGGCTATTAAACATTGACAGTTGAAAAAAACCTTAGCTGTTTCTATCAATTTTAAAAAACCATTGCTAAAGAAATGAAAAGAGAGAAGAAAAGGAGGGGTATATAAATTTGCAGCATTGCTGGACCAAGGTGGATAAAATTCAGAAAGCCTCAGTTTTTCTCCAATCCTCAAAGCTTCATGCAGCTTTCTGAAATACCTACCTTATTCTTGCTGTTGGATGACTTTTACAATGAAGCCAAGAAACAACATAATTATCAAGATAGATACTTCCACCTTTGGTAATAAGTTGTTGCAATGGGAATTGAAAATCAAAAACTTTCCTCATATATAAAGACTAAATAAAGTCAATATAACTGTGCTTATATTTCATTTGAATCTGGCCATCAGTTCATGTCTAAGACAGAAAAGAGATTCAGTTGTGTGGAAAGAAACAAGCAAAAGATCTCAAATATAGCTTGGGATAAACTTCAGACTTTTACAAAATATTTGGAGTTCTGCAAGGAAAGTACAAAAAAGGTCTCTTCAAGGGACTAGTGTTGCAGAATTTCTTGCGGACAGTGGATATGGATTTGTGTTTGGACGGTGAGTGAGTCACCCAGACTGGGCCTCAGTGGCGCAGGTGGAAATTCAGCTGCCAAGTCTGTGGCGCAGTGAGAATTGCCCCTTAAGGTGTTAACAAGGAACAGGAGTTTTCTAGTAGGTAGCAGGTGCAGTGGTTGGTGTGGACGCAGTAGCTGCCTTAAGAGTTTGGTCAACAATAAGTGTTTGCATTCTTTTCTGTGCTGTGTGCCAATGGCAGAACACCTGTGAATGTAAACTATGTAGCAATGTATATAACCTGCCATCTTAGCCAGAATAAACGGAGAACGTAGGATTAACCATATTGGTCGGACCTGCGTTTTTGCTCTTGCCAATTTCTCACTTATTTTGGGATTCCCTCGGCTTTCTGACTAGTTATTGCTTCAAATTAAAGGAGAGTAGGTTTAGATTAGATATTAGAAAAAATTCTTTACTACGAGGCACAGGTTACCTGGAGAAGTTGTGCAAGTGTTCAAGGCCAGTTTGGATGGAGGTCTGAACAACCTGGTCTAGTGGAAGATGTCCCTGCTCATTGGCAAGGGGTTGGAAAGAGATGAGCTTTAAGGTCCCTTCAAATCCAAAGCATTCTATGGTTCTGTGATTGTTGATATAAATTAAATTTGAAATACTGCCACAGTTTCACTGTCCTTTCTAAATACACACATATGTAAATACACCTGTGTGTTTTTTATCTGTGTGTGTGCAGGAGTCTTCCTCAGTTATGTCATCTCTGTATGCGTGGGAAAATCCAGGCATAACTTTTCTTTCTGGCTCACTGTATGTTTAGTATAGAAAAATCAGGTGTGATTACTATGAAAGACAGACAATGCTTGGCATATTGCCACTCTGGATAGTCAACAGATTAGTATGACTGGAGCTCTACTGTTCCATAGCAGCTTTTGTAAAAGTCTGGTGATGAACAAGGAAGGAAATTATGTAATTGCAGGTGACTGTGATTGACTGTGATTGGAACAAGCATTGCAGAAGAAAGATAAGAAAATCTAAAGATGAGCACAAACACAAGGCTGGAGCACAAGAGTGGAATGGGATGCTCAGTAGAGGTGGCCTTTGTGAATACTACTTTTTAATAGCACACATACAACTCCTAGTGCCTATTCCAGAATTTAGGAATGCCTGATTTCTGTTTTCTTTCCTTTAAGGAATGTTATAAAACAAAAGAATTGTCATGTTTTTCCTATAACAAGAAAAGTAGTTCTTCCTAGAAATACTAGGCTTTAAAATATAAAAATAATTCTTATTTGGTGATTATGCTGGGACAATATTTATGCGCCACAAAGTATAGTACACAGTCCTGTGAGTTCTAAGTAAATACCATAATGAGTTTCAATATCAATTGAATATCTCTATCAGACTTCATCTATTCTCCTGGCTAATAAATTATACAACAAACTGTGCTGAGAAATACAACATTTAATTTTTTTAGAATGCTAAAGACAGTTATGACAGTTACACTTAACTTACCTTTCCTTTAGAAGAGTTTCACATGAAACCAATGTCCATAATTTGAACTTCAACTATGTTTTTTTTATTGAGTCTCAGTCTTACAAACTCTTATGCAGGTGCTTCATTCACCAGAGTCAAACAGTTGATTTCATGTTTCCAGGTGGGCTATGTTGCCACTCCTTGCCTAGCATTTATCTCAGCTTATACAAATATCCAAATGAACAAAAATGCAGTGTATTTGCAACACTATCTAACACAAGGAATAAAAGGGGGTGAAGTAATCGCAGAGATTGCTTGCTTCCTGATTTACATAAACTTCGCAATGTATAAATGTTGGCTCAAGAGAATTGAAAGGTCTCCGAAAATGTTTCGAATCCTTCTGTGAAAAAAAAAAAAAAAAAATTGAAATCCAAAGAATTGGTGCTAGGTAAGGCATTTTAGACAATGCACTGGATAGGAAGAACATTATATAAAAGATCCAAGAGGGTATCTATAATTTTCTGTCCTTTACTATAGGCCAGTAATTCTCTGCTGTTGCCTCCACTGCACATTTCCCAGTAATTCCACAGTGAATAATTCCCATCTATCATAGAGTTCTTCATGAAGACACTTTCAGGTTGAAACTTGATGTTATATAAAAATCTCACAAAAATCCGAGATGCTTAAAATGTGCAGGAGAGGCAGTTGGAAATGCATTGTAGGAACATTCAATTAAGGATCTATACAGAAAGGTTTATCCTGCTGCTCTGCTGTTTCCCCCTTTTTTATTGAACCATCAGTGTAGTAGAGGCTGGACTAAGGTGTCTTCTGTTTTAGCAGATACATAACATCTGGCCAGATGTTAAAACAATCTTCCCTTGTTTTTTTATTATTCCAGGCAGATTGTTTTACTTCTGCTTTATCATTCCTGGAACACACTATCAACTGATTGTTGCATTATGTTCCTTCAAGAAATGGAGGTCAAATCCCCATAATCATTTGTGTAAATTGGGATAAACTTCTAGCCATGCATGCCAGCCTGAATCCTCCTCAGCTCTGATGGAGATTAAAAGACAGTAAGAATTAGAGAGGCAAGAGAAAAAGTAGAGCTTTGGGTGCCAGTTTCAGCATCAATAAAGTATCATCAGTCAATGAATTTAGAGTTCATCACAGATTGAATTGTGTGTGGATTTAATTCTAATAGTATTGAACTTTGTGATATTATTAAAATCTGATGGGAGAAATGGAAAGTTAACTTTTTCTCATATGTGATATGCTGTCTGTCTTACATGAAACTAGGCTTCACACACACAGTGAAGAAGTTTTCTTCTGTATTCAGACGTTCATGCTGAAGCCCATATTTACACCATCAGTCAGGAAATTGCAACTTCAGGAGGATATAAATATAAAATAGTGTTTCAAACATCCAGCTTCTACTGCAGCTCTTTCATTGAGTCACTGATAAATCTGTTTAATTGTAACCTCCTAACTTCATTTTAACAATGAAAAGAATTATTGTTCAGGACTGTCACTGTCAAGCTGTGTGTATAATTGAATCTCTGTATGGTTTTGTACAAAAAATTTATTGCCACTGTTTCCTAAAATTTCTTTTTTATGCTGGGGTTTTCTGTTTGCTTATTTTGTTTTGTTTAATGAAGTAAAAGCAGTTCTATAGTAACTTAGCTTATAAACTTAGCTTATAGTAACTTAACTTAGTAAATTACTTATAGTAATTTAAATTTTATTCTAATGACTTTTGTGCTACATTAATATTGTAATTAAGAGTGAGAATGGAGATCATGGCTGAGAACGTTCACAAGCCAGGCTTCTAATTCCTTGATTAGCTCCTGGCAGGAGAATTGAAAACAGACAATTTGATTTGTTTTCCCCATGGGAATGATACAGGCATGAAGAGAAGTTAGCAGAAAAAAATGAAAAATCAAATCCTAAATGTCCATCTGTAGCCCAAAATATTAAAGCAGTTAAATCTAGTTACCAATATAATAGATCTTGGTGTGAATTCTCAAGCATTATTTACCAACAGTGACAAAATTTTGCAAGAAAAAAGTAAGGTTTCTTCAAACATTACATTATTTTATAGAAAACATTGGTGTTTAAACCTGGAAAAAATAATTACACATATTCTGAATATTCTGAGTAATATTTTCTAGATAAGGGCATTATGCTCACACCAGTTTCCACAGAAATCAGTGCTTATCTCTTTTGAATTTATATGACTCAACTTCAGATGCAGTTCAGGATGCAATTTCGTTATGTCACTCCAGAGTTAAATAGATTCTTCACAGTGGAAAGGCTTCTTTAGCCTTAGATGATATGAGAGGAGTGACATCGAAATAAAAAAAATTAAAATTCTATTAGTTCCTTTAGCCCATAAAATTTCTTGTTTGGAAAATAAATAGATGTCTGTGGTTCATGGAATCGACACCGAATTGCAAGACAGAGAGTTGCTTTCTCAAATTTTGATGATATGACCTTTATAGTTTTTCAACTAAAGCCCTCAGTATAATTTCTTCTTGATTTTATTGAATCAGGTTTCTCTCTGTGCTCAAATGAGATTTCTTGAGCCTTGCAACTCAAGGAGTCAGAACTGAGCGTTTCACCCATTAATAAGAGAGTTTGTCTTGGTTAGTATGGGGAAAAGTCAGGTAGTCATAAATTCATAGTGCTGTATGTATTCTACCACATTAGAGTCCAGGATAACAAGAAATTCAATATTCATTCAGAAAGCACAGCAGTGTTCATGAAATACTGAGTTATGTAGTTTTAAATGTTTACATTTCTGTGGGCCAGAAAAGTAAATTATTTATTTTTCTGTACATATATTTGAAAACTTTTATTCTTTGTGAAGAGAAAGGGTGAAAGGTATACTACTGTTTGGAGGTATAAATTTTACAACTATGCTGTGCAAATTGTAAATTGTTCACACTGGCCATTGTCTATAGGTCTACACTTACATTACTTAGAATGATGACAATTCAGACCTGACAGGTGCTTTGGCACTGCTGTAGTAAATATGGTTTAATTATGATAACACTAGTGTATAGAGACTTAAAAAATATACTCTGACTGCTGACAAAAAAACTGTATCCCTTGGACAAGGATTTTGGAAAGCAGCCCTTGGATAAACTCAGCATTATGGCTGAGAGGCAAAGGATACCATCAGGTACCTGTTTCCCGATGTTAATCTCCATCTATGGGGACAGCAGACTCAGAAACTACCTGAGTAATTCCTTCAGTGTCCCATTTCTCGATCTTGTGAGGAAAGGCAACATACGGCTTTTATCCTGACTAATTCATAACACTCAAGGGAGATGCTGGTTTTCCTCACTGTGATTATCTGCATGCCAGTCACAGAAAATGGCTGAAGTTTAAAGAGAGGTCTGGAAATCATCTGGTCCAATTCTCTTGGTTTAGAAGCTTCATCTGGAACAGGTTGTCCAGGACTATGCCAAAATATCTTTTTAATATCTCCAGTACTCCTCAATCTCCCTGAGAAATCATCTCCAATGCACAGTCAACCTCACAGTAAAAAACCCCACTATTCCTACAGATCATGTGTTTCAGATTCTGTTTATTGCCTCTTTTCCTGTCACTAGACACTACTGTAAAGTGTCTTGGTACTTCTAGGCCCACTTTTCATGTATTTAAATTAATTGATAAAATCTCCTCTGAGATCATACGGTTTTCAGCCTTTCTTCATAGGAGAGATGCTCCAGTTTCTTAGTCATTTTACTGGCCCATCACTGGACTCTGTCTAGAAGCTCTATGGATTTTTATGTGTTGAGGAACCCAGAACTCACAAGTATGGCAACATACTTGGAATATACACAGTACTCCAGGTATGAACTCAGCAGTCCTGAGTAAAGGAGAAGGAGCCCCTGCCTCCACCTGCCAGCAACACTATTCCCAATGTAGCCCAGGATACCATCTGCTTTTTTTGCCTTGAGGGAAGGCTCATGGCTCATATTCATTCTGGTGTCCATCAGCCCCATGGGCCTTTTCTGTAGAGCTGTTTCCTGTCTGGGTGGCACCCTAGCATATATTACTGCAAAGGGTTTTTAATGCCCCTGTGTGGAGCTCCATGAGGTTCCTCACCCTATTTCTCCAGTTTCTCAAGGTCCCTCTCAGTGGCAGCATGACTTTCTGGTGTATCAGCCACTGCTCTCAGTTTTGCATTATCAGTGAAGCTGCTGAGGGTAAGTTCTGCCACATCATTCAGACTATTACAGAAAATGTTAAACAGGATCTCACCTAGCATGGACAGCTGGGATGCACCTCTGGTTACTGCCCCCTGACTGGACTTCATGCCACTGATCACCACCCTCTGGATCTGACCATTCCACAGTTTTCCAGTGCACCTCTACTGTCTGCTCATCCAGCTCATACTTGACCAGCTTCTCTGTGAGGATCTTAAGGGGGAAAATATAAAACTCTTACCAAAGTCATCCACAGCTCCCCCTTCATCTAACAACACAGTCAATTTATTGTTGAATGTCATAAGATTGGTAAAGAATAACTCCTTCTTGGTGAATCCATGTTGACTATTGCTGTTAGACTTGTATTTCACATGTCTAGAAATGGTTCTCAGGATCAGTTGGTCCATTATGTTCCCAGGCTTTGAGGTTAGGCTGACTTGTCTACAGTTCCAAGCCCTCCTTTCTGCCTTTTCAGAAGTTAGGAGTAACACTTCCTTTCCTCCATTTATCAGACCTCTCCTAACTGCCATGATCATTCCAAGATTGTCAAGAATTGCCTCTTAAGGACATCAACCAGCTGCCTCAGCACTCATCCCATCAAGCCTCTTAAATGCATAATTTGCATAATTTGTAACCTGATCCTCTTTCACCAAGGGCATGCATTTCTTGCTCCAGACTTTCCCTGTGGTTTCTGAGGTCTGGATGCCTGAAGACTGGTCTTGCTGGTAAGGACTGATGTGAAGAAGATATTCAATACCTCAGCCTTTACTATGCTGTGTCTAACCAAGTCTCCTGCCTCACTCAGCTGTGCACTGACTGATGTTCTCTGGTCTTCCTTTTATCACCTGGCAACCTATAAAACCCATTCATCTTGTCTTAGACATTCTTTGACAGATTCAGTTCCACCTGGGTTTTGTCCTTCCTAATCCCCTGTCTGCATGGTCAGCCTCAGAATTCCTCCAGGGTTACTTGTCCATACTTTCACCTTCTGTATACTTTCAACTTGCTTCCACCTTTTGTTTGTATCAAAGGATTAATTCAAACCCATTTTTCTATCTATTACTGCCTGCTTTTAATTTGGGTCTGGACAGAAATTTAGAAAGTTAATATTAATCTGGAAGATTAATATTTAAAGGAAGAGCATCACTCTAAAGTCAGTGAGGAGAAGAAGATCAGTTTCATCACTTATTTTCTCAAAGAATATTAAAAAGTCTTAAATATTTTTTACAGCTCCATCCAAGTATCTATAAACTTCCTATAAATCCAAATTGGGCAAGTGACAAAAAAAGTTACAATATGGTTATTCATCAATGCCTGTGGCCAAAGCTCCAAGGTTTTTTTTAGGAGAAAGACACTGTGCAGAAAACGTATCAATTATTTTTTATGGTAATTGTTTGCTTTTTTACGTAGTCTACCTCTCTTAATTGGTATCTAGGTGTTCTAGTCATTTGATTATACAAAAAACTACTCATAGACATTTCTAGTCCTCAATGTTAGAGAGAAAGGTACTTTAAAAATTAATTTTCACTCTTCCAATGAATCTGAAAAGTAAAAAAATGGAAGGTTGGTTTTGTTTAGTTTTGTTTTATTAAATGGTAATGTTATTTTTTAAATTATCATTAATTTTGTTCAAGGGTCCTGATATATATTACTGAAATGCTTTGTGTTTACAACAGTGTCTGTATCTGTTGGGTCTTTAGGTTTTATTGGCTGAATATCACACCTGAAAATAGCCAACAACAGACATTTTTAATAGGTAAGATAGAAGATTGATTTCATTGGCATTTACCTGACACACAAATGTCATGTATCTATGTCTGAAAGTCATAAAGCTGCCATCAAATTGGATTATAAAAAGAGGAGAATGTAATCAATGAGAAATTAATTTTTAAAGGCTCTATTAATAGGTTAGATGAAAATCAAATTTGAGTATTTATACTGTAATTATATTGTTCTCACCTTCTAGCCACTGTTAGCTTAAAGCTGACTTTTTAAAATTATATAACTGATTCTTCCAGAACTAATTCCCCTTAATCAATATCAACTCCTTGATTTTGTCACATTGCTTCCCAAATGTATAGCAAGCAAAATACATAGTCTAATCTGCTGCTGTTTAAAAAAATCCTGTAATCATAGAGTGCATTCTGATAAAAAAACCCTTTCCTTGAAAGACAAATGTCTGCTAAGGAAGGCAGGAGTCTCCATTGGAATGGAAAATGCAAACCCCCTCTCTCTGAATTATTATAATTTTGAAATTAAGGGGGTTCTCCGGCAAAGATATTAAAATAGGAATAACAGTTCTTGACTAGTATGTATAACAAGGCAAACAAACAACTATGGCATTGACAACAAACAGACCCAGGAATCCAGTGACAGCCTTCTTGGCCGCAGGCACTTTCCCCTTTGGTGTAGTTATGGTCACAGCTGGTGACTCCTGGTGGGCAGGGCAGGTGCGATGATTCCCCCGCGGCTGCAGGGGGGACTGTGGCGAGATCTCAGGGAGCACGTGGCAATGGCGGCTCAGCCAAGATGGGAAGGGATGGGAGAGAGGCTTGGCTTCACAACCCCCTGGGGCAGTTGATCCTGGTGCCCCATCAGGACTCTCCAAAGCAGGAAACTGGGCTGGCAAAGAGGCAAGATATATCGGCAGGCAGGGGGTGCAGGGTTATTCTGTAGTGAAAATTCCGAGCAGCACCCAAGAGGCAGCAGGGGCAGAACAGCAGCAGCCCGGCTCTGAGCAGGGCAGGGAGAGCCCAGCTCAGGATCCTGGGCACCCAAACAGATGGAGACAGGTCCCTCTTTTAGTGAGATAGGTGCTAATAAGGTCCCAGTTCAGTGACTGCTCTCACAGGCAGAGGCTCTGATGCCTAGAAGACTGACCTGAAACAGAGACTGGACAAAGCTAGAGAATAAGGTAGGTATTTATTCAAAAGCCTCTAGGATTCACCTTGGGCAGGACCGGATCCTGGCCCAAGCTGCACCCCGAGACCACTACAAAAACGCCACACACAAAAAAATGGCTACCCAGTCACAAGGTCTCACATTTTTATCAGTTTTGGTCCATTTGCATATTGGGGCTTAATTGTCAAATTACAGCTTCAGGCTGTGAGGTCTCATCCTTCTTGTTCCTCCTTTCAGTCCATCGTTGTTTATGCTTTTGGGCCTGAAAGTTGTCCCTGGTTCTCAGCAGAAAAGGGATTTTGTTTGTCTACCTAGCCTGTGAACAGAGCTTACTAGCATTTAATATGAGGCTCAGAACTACATCCCTAGGTAACACAGAATCTGCAAGCTAAAACTTAGGGCATCAGCTCAACCCAGAGAAGAAGCAGCAGCTCTGGGCTGGGTTACAGCAGTGGCAGTGAATTCCCTTCCCCAAGCAGCAGCTCTGACCGTCCTCCTCCAAAGCTGAGAAAGAGAGAACCCCAATAGCTGCCCCAGCCCCATCCTACACCTGCCCAACTCTCAGAATATCCCTGCCCCTCAGAGAGCAACCCCCAAAGAAGAGAAGTGCAATCAGATACCCTCCTCCCCTGAGGCTCGGCCACCTCCTTGTTGTGTTAAATACCCAGTTGTTAGTGTTTACCAGCAACTTAATGGGAAAAAAACTCCACAAGTAAAAAGGAACAAAAGGAAAGAAACCTAACCCCCAACAACCCTCTTCTTATTTGCATGTGCAGTTGGAGGTAAGTGTAGGTTGTTAATGGCAAAGTCACCTTGAAAAACAAAATTCTGTATTATAAACTTTTGTTAAATGTTAAGAGGGTTTTCATGCCTCAACTTCTTTTTCTCGGAAGACCATCAGCTGGGAATATGTATTGTAATTCCACTGAAGCACTTTACTACATTAAGTATCCTCAAATATGACAGAGAAAAAAGGCTACAAAAAACTGTAGGACAGCCAATGTCTTCCCATACTGTAAAAATGTTAATATTGATGACTTAAATGTGTTTTCATATTAGCCCACAGTTTGTCAAAATAATCTCAAAGGTGCTTTGATAATGTGCTGTGAAATTTATCTTGTCTTTCTAGCTTTTTGTCAATCTGTTTGGTCATGCTTGAAGAGCTGAATTGTCCAAATCACCTCTGGTATAAAAAAAACCCAGAGACTGAAGTATAGGGAGACTGGAATGATTAACTCCACAATGTTATCTAAAAATTAAGGGGTTATCTGCAATAGGGATATCAGGGACTGGGTGAGCACCCGTCCAACTGCCTAATGAACTAAGATGCAATCTTGTAAAAAATGTGGTTCACTACAATTCATTGTCATTCCAGCACTTCAGATTTGCAATTCTATCAGTGACTAGAAATCCTGGAAGAGAACTTTCCTGCAGGTAGCCTTCAGACATGGAGAAAAGACAAATCTGTGAATCCAAAATCCATCTTAGACACTATTAATAGATGAGATGATATCATGTGAAAAAGTAGGGTTACAAAGTAGTTGTGGAACTGATCAAAGGAATTAAATACTGTTCAAGTAAGAGTAAGGACAAAAATTACATAGAAGCCCATTGTTATAAAGGGTACATAGCCAATTTAATATAAAGTAATTTTATTCACCATTTGAAATCAATCTGGGACAGCCACAATAAAAGAAAACAACTCTGATCCCTGGTATCGAGGTTGGGTGAATGCAGGGATGGCCACAAATGAGCCAATCCCTCCCTGTTCACAAGCTCGTAGGTTCAGGAAGCAGTTTTTATACAGTTTTTCCTCCTTGAGGCAATTTTATTGTCAGCTTTTGTCTACTGTGCATATTCATATACTTTCTTTCTCTTGCTACTTAGTTTCTGAATGCCTTTCCTGGCACAGTCAAGGACTTGAATTGGTTTCTGAGAACTTGGCATTGGGATGCTGATACGTGACATCTCTGGGTTCCCGTCTCCTAGATCCATATCAGGTGTCGATCACTGGAGAAGTAGCAGATCCACCCTTGATGGACGAGGCATTTCCTGCCCAGCCAGTCCCTTTCTGTTGTAAATTTGGACTTTGCCCTCCAATTGTCTGGAATTCTTACAGTTCCAAATTAGTTTCGGCAGTCAGAAACCTCTTCACAATTTTTGGAAACCCGAACTTGTAACACAGTTTTATTTTATAACATATAACACACTTGAAACACGAATTTATTTCAAAACATATATCACACCAGGGTTGTTCCTTTGCCTTCATCAGGACTTCTCTTAAGTGACTTTGAAACAAGGACCCTACTTTGTGATATCTTTGGGCAGAGAGAACAGTAAACCTTTGAGCAATAAATTATTGGCAGTTAAAGGAGTGTTTGGAGAAGTGTCACCATTCACTTGTTTTTCCACTCTTCTCTAGGCCTCTAATCTTGACCACTGTCAATAGGATAACACAAAACCAGATGGATCTTTGGACTATTCTTATGTTCCCATCTTATGTTCAAGGGTGGCATGAACAAAGTAATCTGTAAAAAATCAGTCACTTGCCAAATCTTAGACAGCCAACAGGCACAGTAAGAGTAGACCTGTCTGCCTCTTGATGAACTGGTTCACATTCCAAAACAGAATCCGCCTGACTGCTTTATGTAAACACACTCACAAATGACCAAGGGATCTGTTTAAGGACAATTTTCTCATATTCCTGGAATACATAAATAAGCTTGTAAGTAAAACTAGAAAATTACTGCCACAGCTGTTCAACAAAGGACAAGAGAAAAGCCCCGTAGCACATAATTTCATTTTGTAGTAGTTTCTTCAATCTCTTCTATATTTCAACATCGCTTGTTGCAAACTGCAAATAAAATTAATCTCAGACACCTTGTTCTCAGGGCTTTTCTTCCCCTCTGATTATTGAACACTGTGGATTTATTTTTCCATGAGACATTAAGTTTGCCCAGTGTGAGCTGTATCATTACAGAATGTGTGGTACACTGACCTTCCCATAAGCAGAAGGCTATAATAAAATGTAGATATTCTGTGCAGCATGAACAAAAAGAAAAGTACATTTTACTTTCATTTTATAAATAAATATTAATCATCTTTATTTTATAAAGAAAGACCATTTCTCAATGAAATGGTGATTTTTTCAGCAGCATTTTCAAAAAAGCATCTCAAAAGTAGATAACTGTTTATTGAATTAGAATGGATAATCATTTATAAATTCTTTTTTGGCCTTTTATTATGATTTCTTTTTAATGAAGTTATCACTATTTCTTCACTTGGGAACTAAACAAAATTATAACACCTATGGAAAATGTGTGGGTTTGCCCTAGGACTCAAATTCACTGAAATAAGCAGTTTTACTCATATTGTTCATGTCAGAATAGCTGATACTATAATCAAGTATTCAGAGATATGTTACACTTACTAATAATGTTAAGTGTAAAAAACCAATAAAATAGTAAAAAATCACATCTAATTATGTTGTTTTAGAGTTCAACCATCTTTACATTGCAGACAGCAATCAAATAAACCACTAATAGGTATAAGCTGAAAGCATGCTTACATAGTCTTTTTCTAACTGCTAAAAAGTCCAGAAAAAATATATCAATATAAATTTACTATTAAAAATAAGCACTCCAGAACCAAAGCTCTGTGGTAATTAGAAAGCAACCAAGGTCTCATGATAATTTCAGTTCCAGTTAAGAAACTGGAAGTTGAACAACCAAGTGGGAAAAAACGTCTTTTAAATAGGTATGGAGAAGTTAATGTGAATTTGTCAAGAAAAAACCTCTGTCAGACCAATTTCATTTCCTTCTCCGATATGGCAATAAGATTAGGGAGTAGAAAAGAAGTTGCAAATGTCATTTTTCCATGCTAGTATGGCTTTTGACACACGACATTCTTATGTGCAAAGGAAGCAACACGGTCTAGCTGAAAATAATATACTGGCCTGTGAACTCATTGGAAACCTGAGCGTCTCTCAGTGCTTTATTATTCAGAATGAAAGGTTATCAAGCAGGATCAGACTTCCTGTTTTCAACATTTTTATTAAAAAACAGAATGAAGAAATCTCCTTATTAAAATCACAAATTACATCACATTCAAAGAGATTGGTCATATACAGGAGACGGAATTTGGGACTCAAAATGATCTTGAAAAATGGATGATATATGATATGAAAGATGCATGATACTCTAACAGAGGAAAGGCAAGGTGCTGCCAACTCAGGCAAATTCATGTGGCAATGCAGAACTTTGTAGGCAGCAGCAATTCAGTAAAGACATCAAGATGCATCATTGAATCTCAAGCTGAAGGTGAATCAAGAACACCTCAATGTTCTGAAAGAAA
Source organism: Trochalopteron elliotii (assembly GCA_024734555.1). Lineage (NCBI taxonomy): Eukaryota > Metazoa > Chordata > Aves > Passeriformes > Leiothrichidae > Trochalopteron > Trochalopteron elliotii. The sequence goes on from JANPWX010000493.1 coordinate 354,766, forward strand.
GTGATCTCGTCTAGTTAATGACCAAAAGAATGTTGCATCCTGTGGCCTTCTGGGTGCTGCGACCTTCCCCGGTGAGGCATCTTTAGAAAGACACTCTCATTATCAGGGGGCACTGGCACTTCCTGTGAGATCAGCTCAGTTGTGATGGCTGCAAAAACAGCTGAGCAGCTGTTTCAGGCGGTGCAGGAACAGATAACAAGAACCAATCTTCCAGTTTCCTGGAGCCTTCTTTATTCAGCTGGAACTGACGACTGAAAGACCCTGAGGTCCCAGGGTGTCGGGATTTTAGAGAGAACTGGGAGGGTGGGATTTACAACTCAGACCAATGGGAGGAGGAATAAGGGAAACAATCAGTCTGGGGAGGGATCCAAAATACATCAATAAGGGAACAGGAAAACCAGGAAGTGAGGTTCTAACCAATCATGAGGAAACAATTAATATGTCATGCAAATGTTCATAGCATTGTTAAGTTTTTGCTCACAATGACCAGGAGGGAAGTCTCTCAGGGAGACTTCCCAGGGGAACAATTCACTGTGCACAGTTCAGATGCTGCACTGCCTCCATGGGAGAGCAGGCTCCCCTGTGGTGGCCCTAGGGGTTACCACAACAGAGGACCAAAATGGTCAAACACTGAGGAGAGGAACAATAATTGTAATGATTGTGAATAAACAAATGTGTCCTACACTTTTCTGGACTTCTTGAATGCACGCAAACCTTCAAGCAAAAATGAGAAAAAAGAGTGGTTGATGACCAACTAAATGCATCCTTCTTTAGATGTTCTAGTCAAAAGAAATGACTACTGGGAATGAACACAATGTCTACATGTTGCAGAGGTCCAAAGACTTAAACTTTTCTTGAAACAGCCATAAAGATGGTATTTGCATGTATTTACCCATAGAAAACTTAAGAACAGAGTAGAAAATTACCCTGGCAATAAGATTATTATCTAAGTTATCATGTCCTAGGACAGGGGAACAGATCTGATAATCTCTCACAGGTCAATTCTGTAATTTCAAAATCTTTCTCTTGGATTTGCTTTACTGAGTGAAAATTACATTTTTAACTAATTGTAGGTTTTTTACTTCAGTTAATTTTTCTCCATATATCTTTGACATTACTAGTGGAAGCCAATTCAGTGTATAGTCATCTAAAATAGATATGTTGAGACCAGATTACCTATTTACCCAAGGTACAGCAGGGACCTTTACTGAATAATAACTTCACCTCTCTTTGACAAAGGATTCAGGAAGAAATTTATTTTTCTACTGGCTGTAGGAGAAGCCAGGACTAGTTTAGACTAGACATCTAATTTTGATGACTAACATTTATTGAAAAGAAATTATTGTTATTCCCCCATCAGATATTAATTATTCTTTCCAAATATTATGGAAAGAGATCAGTAGTAATATTGATCTCTCTATATATAAATTAGTTCTGTGATTTAGTTAGTTACATCTGGGGAAAGGCAGGAAAAGACTTTGATTTTTAAAGGAGGACAATCTCTCAAGGTGTCTTTCAGTATCATTTGAACTATCTGCACAGTCAGGTGAAATCATTAACATTTGCCCATACAGAATTGGTATTTTTCATATAGATGGGCAAAAACCTGAAACAAGACAATAAATATAGCTTGGTTTTCCTTTCAGAATTCTTGTATGATTGAGAAATTGGGATTTGGTTACTATCTAACTATATTTAAAACAAGTGATAAGAGTGATTCTCTTTATTCATACCATGTTGTCTTCAAAATCCATTCTTGCTCAGAAAATCTATAAGAAAAAAACCCCTTATGTCCAAATCTCAGTTCTTTGAGAAAATGGCAGGTTGTTCTTTGTAAGCAAAAGTGATAGAATCTCCAATGAAGCACTCCTTGAGAAATTCACAGAACCTATTACTGGTTGGGAAAAAAAACCCAAAAAACACAAAACAGCTGTAATAGAAATAAGAGATAAAACTTGAGCATTCATGTGTCAGCTTTTTAGGACAATACTTTACAGTCTCTCTATTTGGAGGTAATTAGGTGTTGATAATATGATGTCATGAGAGAAGAGAGGAAGAGAATTCAGCCGTGCTATTTTTGGTTTATAGCTTGTTAGCTTTGAATGGCATGTTTCATTCATTCATTTAATTAGCAGTAGATCACATTTCTTCTTATAGCAGGTGCTGTTTTGCAATCCCAGTGATTCTGGGCAGAAGCACCAGAATTACCAACTACAGAGTCAACCCACGTAGAAGTTCTTCAAGTCTATTTCTCCCAAATTCACATCCAAAGCACAGTCCACAATTATAAAATTAGCTTAGTTTATTCAATACTTTAACTTCAAATGAGTCTAAATGGTGAAACCTCCTAACAGAATATTACCTTGCATCTTTCATCATTACCAGGACCTTTGCCATCATGGTTCATTTTCTTAGCAACTTTTCACTTCAAAGAAGTGATGTGATGCTTTACATAAAAATAAAAATTATTTTTCAGCTCTTCACCATCTGAGAGGAACCAATGTAATTTTTATTTATGCCTCACATTTTTTATAAATCCCTTTTCCAACATGGGATGAAAAATAACCATAGGGGCTGTAAGTGTCCAGAGAGATTTAACATGTGCCACGTGCAGGGGGCAGCTTGGACACGTGAGAGGGTCAGAGACAGCTGACATAACAGTCTCTAAGCAGACAACTCCTTTAGAAAATGGAGGGAAGTTCTGTCTCTGGGTGAACTTCACCTGGCAGACAATCAGGGCAGAGAAATCTTCCACAATTGGTCTGCAAGCAACAACCCCCTTGCTGGTGGTGTAGACTGCCAGATGCCCGGGAAAAAACACCCAGGAAATCGGGCTATGAAAGCAATTAGCTGCACCACAATTTTGCCCATGGGTTCTGTTTTCTTGGGAGGGGGGACTCGCCTGGAGGTCAGCCTGGCATACCTCCTCTCCCTCCCCGAACCTTTTTCTTCCTGTGGTGCCGTTTCTTCCCCAACTGTTCCGCCACCCTGGTTCACCTCTTCCCCAAGGCAGCTCGCTGTCACCCCTGCACCCAGCAGCCACTGCCGCTCTTCTCATCTTGCCTGGCAGCCAGCCCTCAGCCATCATTCATCCAAGGAAGAGACACAAACAGCCCACTGCTGTTTGGAAACCATGCCTAACCTGCCACGGGAGCTGCGCTGGCTCACTACAGCGCACACACTCCATCTGCTGAGCTGACAGGATGTCCCAGCATTCTTGCAATAGTGCTGTCCCTGTCTTCTGCTTCTCTCTACATCTCTCTTTTTCCCTCTTTGTTCTCTTTTCTAGCCTCCTCCAGTGAGGACCATACTCTTTTTTATCAGCAAACAGTTCTCAGATATAATATTTTTCCATATTTGCATTTTATTTTCGTCTGAGAAATTTATCAAAAAGAATCTTCCTCAACTCCCCTTACAGCTGAACAGGACACCATCATCAAGCTTTCCATTGATGTGGAAGGAATTTTAAAAAGCATATAATCCTATTGAGTGATCAAGGTATCTGCTCTGTGTGAGATTTTTTCTGTAGCTGAGATTGCTGTCTTGGGGTAGAAGAAGGTTGTTTCTAGCCTTTTCACAATTTTGCAAAGGTACAGCAACGTAAGTGAATGTTCAAGAATAAAGTGGTTCCCTAAATATGTCCAAACATACAAATTTGGAAAGGATAAAGACTTTTACTAAAAATATCTTCCACCACCTAAATCTAGAAACTCTTTTCCCCCTAACTAATGAACTCTAACAAACTTCATGCTAAAACCAAGAAAAAGGCTCTGTATTTCATGAACATGAAATTCTATGATTTCACATAAAAAATATCCTGAAAGCTTACTGTCAGAGTAACTGCAGATTAAAGAATTGTGGAAGTTCTTAGACTACAGACTTTATGTGAAAATGTGTTTACCTCTGGGAGCCTTTGTTTTATCACACTTAAGTAGGTGTTTGTAGGAGAAGGGAATACAGGCAACCTTGCCTGTATAATAGCTGTGTTAATTACCCAATACAACCTTGCCCCTGATGAGTCACAGCTAGAACCAATAAAGGTAAGTGTGATAAAAGGAAGTGGGTTAGCTGGTGAGGGGGAATTATGAAGGAGAAGGAACTTTGAGGAAGAGGGAATGAGGATCATGAAGAAGAAGGATCCTGGGGGGAAAGAATCACTGCTTTGAGGTCCAGCTGGGTCTGCACTTAGGGCCTGTTGTTGGAACCTGCAGTCATAGTCTAGCTAGGTAAAAGGCTGCAGTCAGAGTCTGCAAACTAATATATGCAGTCATAGTTTAGCAGGAAATAACCAGCAGCCAGAGGCTGCAAGGGAAACCTCCAGTAAGAGCTTGCTGCAGCCAGAGTCAGTGAATAGTTGGAGTCAGGATGGCTAAGCTGTAAAGAGGAATAAACCAGGAATAAACCTTTTCATGCTATGATAAACAAGAAGTCTGTGTTTTGGCTCATTTCTAGCCTCTAACGAGAGGGCTGCTGCAACAGGTACTCACTTGCTCTTAAGCAGGTTTGCCCTATAAGTTTCTCTTTCCTCTTGTTCTGATTATCTTATGCTTTAAACCCTATGGAGAAGAGCTTCTACAGGACCAACAGTACAGAAAATCCTACAATAGGTTTCATAAATCTGTGAGTTTGAAGTAATGGGTCTTCAAGGCAAGCCCAGATTAACACATTCCAGTTAATTTTTGAATTTTCAGTAATTAAAAGCAAAGTAATAATTTCTCCATTCTAGAAGTAAAATGAATAAATATTAGATGAACATTTAATTTATATAATTTGTTTTAAAAATCTGTTTTATTAATTATGAATTGAATAAGTTAAGAAGAAATACAAGTTACATAACTTATACTTTCCTTCATTTTTTATTAAAAAACCTCAACCACAATGTTGTAATCTCCTTCAGAACTGGAGTTTTGCTTTGCTTAAAATATCCTTTATGAAATATTAATTTGTGAGGTGAAGAGCAGGGAAAATAGAGCTGTGTCCCATCTTCATGTCAGCTGTGGATTCACATATTCTCCAAGCATTTTAAGAGCAATACCAGAACTCATTTTCCAGAGTACAGTTCCTCTCACATGGCCATTTAATCTGATCAAAGACAAGAAGTGGGGAAAAGATGGAAGTGATTGAGCAGGCAAGACCTCAAGAAAGGGAGACCGTGTTGCTTCCTATTAACAGATGTCCTGTGGAGAAACGCCTGGTACAGGCAGGACCCTGTCCTCATCCTCCAGACCTGGACATGTGTTTGCTACAAAATCCTTTGTTATTCTTCTTTAGACCTGTTGCCATCTGAATAAACACAGAAGGGCAAGGAAAACTAAATCTCTGTGAATAAAACATAACTGAGCCTAGAAAGGTTCAAAATATACCACAAAACTTGATTAAAACCAAATTAGGTTAGGTGTTGGTGCCAAAAAAGTTATTATATATTATTTAATAGTAAAAGGGGAGGAAAGAAAGATAGAAGAAAGTTAGGAGAAGGAAGGAAGGAAAAAGAAATAGAAAAAGACAGTGGGGTGGGTGGAGGAGCATTTACAGACAGAGAGTTACAGGGGTTGTAGAAATATATAGAAATATATCACCATTCCAGAGGTCCCAACAACATCTCATTGTTCTCCTCATCCAGTCTTATTGGTGGTGAGGGGCCCCAGAACCAAAAGTCTGGAATCCTATGGATTAATATACATTTGGGCCAGGTGGGAATACCCAGGTGCCTCCCCTAAGGGGGCTAGGTTTGACACTGTCCCTTGCACCAATGTGGATCTGTTGCATCGTACTGCAGTGCTCTGGTGCAGGGTCTGGGGACCCCTTTGGGTGGACCTTTGATGGGCCATGACACCCCCTCAGCTGTCTGTCCTGTGGATGCAGCTTTTCTTGGGATGAAGGGGCCCAGAGCTGAGCTGGTCTGCATAGCAGAGGATGGGTGTTCACTGCCTCGGACCAGAGGCTATTTCACCACACACCCAACACCTCTCCTCCTCCCTACTTTGGTATGAGGGGCGTCTGTGCAAGCCTGGCAGCTGATAACCTGGGAGCTGTGATCTCCACCTGGAAGGTGCTACACTTGGTCCTCCTGTGAGTGTATTCTTGTCCCGCAGTCCAGGCCTGTGTCACTTTATCTCCATCAATGAGCAGTGCAGGGCCTTAGTCAGGGCCTCGTGATACGGTGCTTGTTTTTCAAGCCCAGCTAGCCTCGGCACCATTCACATCTTCTCTGCAGCTTTTGTTATACAGTTTTGCTATATTAGGCAAAAGTCCTTTATGAAGATGTTTAAGCCATAAACCATAACATTTCAGTCTCTGACAGACCTATATAGGGTTTATTAAAATTCATGGGTGAAAAGAGCAACATGCCATGGACTTTAGTAAATTTTGTACGATGAAGTATATTACACAGTCACAGAATATGATCTCCTTTACTTGCTGTCTGAGTATATCAAATACTCAGACAGCAAGTCTGCAGCAAGTCTGCAGAGGGATCAGGACAGACTGATCAGTGAGTTGAGGCCAGTTGAATGAGGTTCAACAAGCCTGAGTACCAGGTCCTGCCCTTAGGTCACAACAACCCCCTGCAGTGCTACAGGCTGGGGCAGAGTGGTTGGAAAGCTGCCCAGAGGAAAAGGACCTGGGGATTCTCGTGGACAGCAGCTGAACGTGTGCCCAGGTGGCCAACAAGCCCAATGGCACCTGGCCTGTATCAGCGATAGTGTGGCAGCAAAACCAGGGCAGTGATTGTCCCCCTGTGCTGGGCACCAGTGAGGCCACACCTCAAGCACTGTGTCCAGTCTTGGGCCTCTCACCTAAACAAAGACATTTAGGGGCTGTAGCACATCCAGAGGAGGAAATGCAGCTAGGGAAGGGTCTGGAGCACAAGACCTGTGAAGAGTAGCGGAGGGAGCTGGGGGTGTTTGTTCTGGAGAAAAGGAGGCTTGGGGGGAATGTCTGAAGGGAAAGGAAGTTATAGCCAGGTGGTGATCAGTCTCTTCTCCCAGTTAACAGGTGGCAGGATGAGAGGAAATGGTCTTGAATCATGCCAGGGGAGATTTAGATTTGACATTTGGAAAAAGCTCGTCATGGAAAGCATTTTCAAGGAAGGGGCTGTCCAGGGGAGTGATGGAGTCACCATCTCAGAAGACATTTAAAAAATGTGCAGATGTGGCAGTGAAGGACATGGTTTAACGCTGGACTTGGCAGTGCTGGATTAATGGTTGTAAAGTTCTTGAAGTTCTTTTCCAACCCAATGTTGATGCTATGATTCTATGATTTCATGGACAGTTAATTTGATCTGCGTTGATAATCAGTAAGTCAAGAAAATGCATAGGTAGGAATTATACCATATTTTTCTGAAATAGCACTTCAGAATGAGTCTGTCTGAACATGGTGAATTTTTGATGATGTGCTGGAACAGGAAAGAAAAGCTGCACTCACAACACCAGAAGTGTAGATGTCTGCCAACACAAAAGAAGCGGGACTAATCAAAGGTGTAGAGTAGGAAAATTTTTATCCTGAAGATCAGAAAAAATAACACAATGAAGTGAGAGTAGAATAAATACATGAGGCAAGAGAGGAAGACAAAAAACATGCAAAAAGTAAAAATCTGTGGAAAATACAACTTACAACGTGAAAGAGAAGGATGCTGATCCTGTACCAACGGCTTAACAAATACAGATATTGCTCACATTTAAAGAAGCAGGAGATGGGTGATTTGCAGGCTTTTAAGGAGGAAGGAGGACCTTAAGACCACTAGAGATAACAGAATTAAATAGTTTGATGGTTGGGAATATTTTGACAGGATAGCTAGAGAAGCCAGTCACTCAGAAGTGGCTAGGGAGAAGGTAAACCATCTTCAGGATCAAATATACTGGATATATAACTCAAATTTGTTCTGGAAGTGTTGCTTCTTTTAAGTGTTTTCTCCACTTGAGCAAAACATCAGATCAATAGGAATTTTGCTTGCTGACATAGTCCTGAGGTTGTTTATCTTATAAAGAAAGAATTCTGCTTCATTAAATGTGCTGCCTTTAGTCCAGCAAAGCCCTAATTTTTTTCTAGTAATACCAAGAATTCCTACAAGCAATCCAATTCTTCATTGCTATTATGCTCAAAATCTTGTTTATATGCAAAGAGGAAGGCATAGATTATATATCTAAAAATATGCATATCAGGCTAAGCATTTATTGTTAGTATGACTGAAATATTATTAGCATAAATCAAGGATTATGAATCTAATGTAATTGATACAACAAAGGAAAAAAAAAGAAAAGCAAGCAAATCAATGCACTTAAACCACTATACATATCTTAGTTTTCACACCTACTGAAGCTATGCTCACCATGCAGACTCCTCCTCTATGTCCTAAGGTCAGAAGGGTTCATGCTGTGCTGAGAGAGCGCAGAGTTTTCAGCATCCTTTGCTAGCATGATGATGATCTTCAAGTTGATCACTATTTCTTCCTTAGTCTATGATTCACTTTACATTATTTTTCATGTGTTTGATAACACACTTTATACCTTTCTGCTCCTGCAGTGGTCTGCAGTCCATATGCAGTACTATTTCTGTGTTGCTCTTGTTGCTCCTAAACCATGTTTTGTGCTGGTCTGCTTTTCAGTGAGGGATCAGGGGTGGGCTGTGTTCAGCTTCCAGGACTAGCCTCCATCCCATTTCCCATGGCTGTACTCCTCTAAGCAGCATTCTGGGCGCCACCTGACAAAGCCTCTGCTCTTACACCAGGGCTATCTTTCCCTGCACTGTGTCTTCATGTTTGTCATAAACATCTTCGAGCTGCTGCTCTTGCTACTCTTTATTTTGAACTGTGCTTGTACCACACAAATATAAACAAAAGCAATGCATATAGCCATGGACACCTGGCCAGTTAAAGAAACTGCTGTCACAGCTAAACCAAGAAAAACGAAGTTTCAGGCAGGTCAAGAAAAGTTAATACACAGGACAACGAATAAACCCCAGGTACCTGAGGCCTTGAAAACTCAGTACAGTGTTTAATGGTCCATTACCAAGTGGCAATGATGTGCTAGAGAGCTCCAGGGTTTTTTTTGTGCAGGCAGCAAGTACAGGGGACCTAAGGATGATCCCCAGGTGCTGGGCTTCCTGACTAAATCATGTTCTTAAATTTAAGTACATAAAGGAGTATTGCTTATTTCAGTTCTGGCAGTGAAGTGTTTGCTGTCATCATGCCATTTGTAAGCAGCAGTAAACCCTGCTATTACAGCAATGAGTTCCACTACATTACTGGAATTGAAACCAGAAACTTATATTTAAGTATATCCTTTAAAGACCTTTTAAAGTAAAAATAAAGTGCTCAGTATTGTGCAGCACTGAAACTAATGAAAAATAATGTCTCAGACCTTATCACACAGGATTACCATACTGATTTATGTGAACATGTTAACTACTGTTGGTTGCAGATAGAAAAAGAGTTTTGAGGTTGCAAAAGTGAAAAAACACCTCTTTTGAAAGAGGATTTATTTTTGAAGTGGAGTTTTGGAACTATATTTCCACAAGAGACTGGTGTGAGTCTTTTCTCCTCCTTTTTTCTATTTGCATTCTTTGAAGATCCTTTTGTCCAACAATTGTAGGCTTTAGGATTTTAAATTATTCGCCTACAAATTAGAATGCAAAAGGTAAAGCACAAATAATTAAAAAATTAGAAAAGTAAAAATTGTGAGAATCATTGCCCATTTGTTCCTTATTAAATAAAAACAAACTGAAAAGGAAAATCTGTTTTAAGATACTGTGAAAAACATTTAGTCAGAAAATTACATGCTCTTATGTAATTTTGAAATTGCGTGAAATAATCTGATTTCTCTTTTCTTATTCATTGTTTAAATGACATAGTACTTCAGACAGTGTAAAATATTAAGGTCATTAGAACCAATGGACTTCAGTTATAAAAAATAAATTTATTTATGGTGTTTAAGGACTAGCTTATATCATCTGAACATTTACTTTTTGATGGACATATAAAATAAACTGCAATGTCGGTATATACATATATGAATAATATCATATACGTATGTAAGGTGGGAGAAGATGGGGGCGAGACTGAGGTTGCAAAGACCTCGTGCCTTTTTAAGGAGCTTTCCAGTCTTTCCACAAGGTGTTATAAAACAATGGGAGAGAACACCTACAGTTTCAGTTCTTCTCTTATTCTATACATATGGGAGAAATTAGGATGAGTGATTAAAATCAGCATGAACTATTTAGGAAAATAGGCCAATGAAACTACAAGGGAGCAAAAGTATTCACAGTTAAGCAGAAGGTAAACCAAGGTATTTTATTTTCTTTTTTAAAACTGCCTGGTAGCTTGATTTTAAATTTTAACCAGATGAGATGGCAGTTGCCTGTATAGAGTCAACTGCTGTTTAGCAGGAAGTTTAAAAAAATTAAGATGATTAACAAGCGGTAGCAAACATACATTGTTGTCCATGGTAACTCTAATGCAAAAGCAGAAAGAGGAAGTTCTCTGAAGAATGCCAAGGAGTTTTGTTACATTCACTTAGGAAGAGTAATTAGACAGATTTCACAAAAAAATTCTGGTTTACTCTGCAATACGTGATTTAAATAACCTCATATGGAGCCTACGAAGCAGTTGTTGACATTAACCAGAATGTGTTTTTCAGTGAGTTATATTTCCTTTATCTACTTATACATTCCATGAAAGACTGAAGTTTATTACGGCATTTATTAAGCACAACCCTACAACTGGACTAACACAAAAATGCTGAAAAATATTTGCAAGCTAAGAGAATTTGCCACTAAAATTTCTGGAGTTTACCTTAAACTAGATTGACATTAGAGAAGATAATCTAATGTAAAACCTTAATTGTCTAGAGCAAAAGAACAAACTCTGCAGTTTAAAACAGAACCTGATATCTGTTTTACTGTTTGATTTTGAAAAATTATGTCAATCAATATATCATTTATCCTGCATGCTGTTTTATCTCAACTTTTTAATGAAAAATCCCACCCAGAATCTTGTGAGATGTTTTAGTAGTTAATCTGTTGGTGGTTTTTGTTTTTTTTCAGAATCTAATCCAGAGTCTTTAATTCTTGGTGAGTAACCTAATACTAAATGAAAACAGGTGAAAAACCTTAGCAGTGGCATGGTTGAAAAGGTGACTCAAGTTAAAGAGACTGGATTGAATTGTTGGAATAAAATTATTATTCATAATTAGATCTATATCCAGATATATTGAGTGTTTGCATGCTCACATGCTATCCTAATGATCTCACTGGAGTAGAAATGATTCAGCAGGCATAAAAGCCAAGAGGGACGGATAACTTGTCTCCTAAAAACTGAAGGTCCCTACTCTCTTTCTCCAAAAGTGACACTTCAAGACCACTTGACAAATTTCTGAAGTGGTCTGGGCCTTGACTATGGTTGAAGTCTGTTCCCTTCTTGTTTTTCAAGTGCTACCATCAAAAATGCAGTGTATAAGGTTTCTGCATCACATATGACTGCTCAGATTGCCACCAAAATACCTCGTTAACACAATACAGCTCAATGTCAAATCCTTAAACTCAGTCCACCAACATGTGCCACCTCCTATGAACCCATTCATCTATTTTCTTTCCTCAAGTATAAGTGTACTGCCAGTGAAGTTTGTAAAATCACATAATTGTATGAATCAATTGTTTTGATAATGCGTTCCAGCCATCTGCTGTAACACTCATCCCACACTGGCTGCATTGTGGACAATTTAAAACACCACACAGCAAAGAGCAAGATGACACTTCACTATTTCTTTTCTCATTTTTTTTTTTACCAGTTTTCCAAGGTTGATCTCGTGCATTTGAGCAAACAAGATATTGGCTGCTGTTTCTTGATTAACAGGGAATATTTATAACTGAATGAGAGAATCCCAGAAAACACATGAAAATACTGTTGGACCAGCCATCTGCAGCCTTGTACATGCCTAAAAAAGTACAGAACTTGCACCAGAAAAGAGATGCAAGAACCAGTAAGACATTATATACAATACTGGGATCTTGCTAATGAGGTGGTTTTTACAACTTCCTTATCTGAGTAGCAATGGATGCAATGAATCTGCACTATTACAAAGTTAATTGCATATGTCCATAAATTTGGATATAATTTTTTTTATGAACATTGAACTCTTTGTTTATTATATATGCAGTCAATTTAATTAACACTGTGAGCTAGTGATCAAAATAATCTATTCACTTATTTTTTAATTCTCTGCACCAGATAAATTAAAATTGCCCAAAGCCTTATATACTGGATAATATCAGTGCCCACTCAGGCTTCTTGGTCAACTTTCAGGACAATGCCAAACTTTAAATTTATTTTACATTAATTTTTTCAAACTCAAATTCCAACTCCACTGCATTCCCTCCTAAATTCAGAATACTACAGTGCAAGCACACAGTGTCTGAAGAAGCAAACCCAGATTTCCAAGTCATATCTCACATGTTTATTTTCTCTTTCATTTTTGTGCACTGTCTTCAGTCACAAAAACAGCCTCAACTCCTGGTTCAAATTACTCATTCTCATGATTTTTTATTTAAAACATGCATGTCTAAGTAGCAATCAAGTAAAATATCTTAAAAGTTTCTGCCATATCAAGCTGCTCAAAGACTGGAAAACATAATCTTCACTTCCTTTAGAAGGTGCAGTTGAAACTTGCTGTTCTACTTTTGTCTGAACTTCAGCATTTTATCCTCTAGAGATTCTCTCTCTATGTCTATATTAAATGCCACTAAAGAGAAACAAAGCATTCTAGATTATGGATTTCTACTGGTATGACTGAAAGGTCAGCAGACATACATTGACTGGAAAAGAGGAACTGGATAAAATGGTTATTGTGATTTGGTGCTGTTTTTAAAATGTTATGGAACAGTTGTGTCAGTAAGAGACATTCTGTGGAGAAGCAGGATAAGTAAAATACCACAGTCTGCCTTTTTCTTTTTTTAAAACATTGCTTGAAAGGATAGAAGGAAGATGAGAGTCATTAACAAATATATACTGAATATAACATTCTATCCAATATACCTACTCTGAAAACAGAGAGCTTCATATTAGCCCAAATATGTTCTGTTCGCGAATCTCAGTTCATTTTCTGCCAGTGAAAATTAAATTATATGGATTACATATGGAGAATTCAACAAAGCAACATCCCAAATAGAAAGTTACAGAAATGAATATTCTTTTCAGATACTAGGAAGAGAAGTGCCTGATTACATATTTTGTTTAAACAACAGCCAGGTCTGTAAAATGAAAGACTTTTTAGTAGGGGAACTCTGTTATAGCAAAGCTGGGTAACATCTCCTAAAGATGAGACTGATGCAGCTTTTCAAACCTTGCTTCAGGGAAGAAAGCTTGAGAAGAGAAAGTACTAAGCTAATCATCCCAAGAAATAAAAACAAGCACTTCCAGAAAATTAACACCATTTCTAAATCAGTTCATGGAGACCATCCAATTTCTTGTTCACTGTGGCAGATTGATGTTACTTTCCCTGTCATTGTCAGTGGAAGGAATATACTTGTTGCTAAATACTGACAAGAAGGTTAAGCATCCTTCTTTTCTTTTTGAGCTGTATCTTGCAGAGCTGTGTTCAGCTGCTGGTCTGGCTTTAGACATATCAAATGTAGGGCTGGTAGACACTATAAAAAACAGTATAAATCATGTGAAAGGGATTGGATCCAGCTTTTCTGCTTGACCAGGGTAGCAATTTTTCTTTCAGTACCTGCAGCCTAGTCCCATAATAAGTACAGCTCCTAAGACTTTCTTAGTAGTGCCATCTTCCTTCATGCTAAATTTACCTGGTGCAGATCAAGTGACATGGGCAAGGTTAGGACAAATGCTCTCCGCAGAGCCAATGGAGCCAAATCAGGTGCTGGTCTCAATTCAGCTCAAGGCTTGTATCACAAGATGTTTCTGAGGAGTGCATATTTTAACAAATGCATTATGTTGAGCCTTGTATAATGGGATGCCAAGTTTGAGGACGGACTTTCCCTCTAGCGGGCAGTAGCATGCATCCCTGTTGCAAGGAAAAACAGCTAAAAGATGATTTCCAGCTTCAGGCAGAGCTTCAACAGAGCCATACCAGGGGCATCCCTCCACTGTGGATGAAATAATGCTGCCTTACAATATGCCATATGGGTATTTTGTCTTCCTCACTTTAAGTCTGATTGGTTGACAAACATTTTAACACAGAATGAAGAAGATTGACATAATTATGCTGTAATTTTAAGAGCTATACAAGAAATATGCAAATTCTGGGTTCGCTTCTACTACTATAACTTTGCTTTTATAGGCTCATCTTTTTATATCTTCCAGGCTGTTGCTCAGCAACAAAAATGACACAGAAGTTATTCACATCCATCTAGTGGAAAAGTCTATCCAAAAGGAAACAAAAAGAAGTTATTCAAAAAAATCTGAAAAATCCCATTCTAAATGAACTATCCATCCATCTTCAGCTGCTACCATTCTTTTCCTTTTCTCATATCAGCTGTGCTCACCATTTTTCACTTCAACAACTGGATGCACTTCCAGGAGAGGAAGACCTCTCTGCCTAGGAGGAAAATAATGTTCTTAATGTTATTTGATGTATTATTTCTTAAAAGTAGATTGGAGGACAAAAAGGATCTGTTTGGATCTGTTCTAATCCTAACGCTGTAATCAAAGTAAGGTCTTCCTTTTTGTGTCTCATTCTCATACATGAAAATTTGGGCTTCAGAATCACATATAAAGTCTCATTGGGAAATGTCAATAATTTGAGCTATTGTTTATTATTGGTGGCTTCATATCAGAAAAGAATGAAAACCACTGGACTTAATGTCTCCTCTAATAAACAGATATGTGCATTAAAGAAACCCACAACAAAACTTGCAGTTACCACCACAGCAGAAAGCATGACAGGAATACACTAAAATCTTATAACAACCAAGATTTTATTTTACAGTTGCAAAAATGTATCATAATAAATCCTGTTTAAGTTCAAAAATTCTGCAGCAAAACATTTTTCACTGTAAATTTTATGTGTTCCTTCAAATAAGATAATAATAGCATCATTTGAACTTTTTTTTTGCTATAGATCCTTCTGTTCTCTGTTCATATGTATACAAATAAGGAAACTTTTCTTCAATGCATAGAGTGAAAATAATGTAAATTGCAAGGTCCAGAGGTCACCTAGTCCAAACCCATGCTCAGAGCATGTTGGTGGGTTTTTAAATCTAAAACTTGTGTTTTTAAGGAGCATGTAGTTAACCAAGAATTCACAAGATGAGTGAGCCAAAACTGGGAACCAAAGAGTAGTGTGAGATTTCATATTTCATTTAACTTTTTTTTTCATTTCATATTTTTCTGTTTCATTTTATTTTCATTTTTTTCTATTACTTTTAAGTAACCAATCTCATGGTGGATAGAGGAGGTGTAGCTGATGATGTTTTGCTTCCTGCTTAATATGAATGATGTTCCAATGACCAGGAGACTTTCAAACTGCATTGGTTGCCCTGGTTGAACTGGGATGCTTGACCCAGCCAGAAACTCTGGAGCATGATGCAATCATTTAAGCTTGCCCTGCCTTGTTCAGTAGATAAGAGAAGTTGACCTCCAAAAATTCTTTCCAAAATAAATTCCTCTATGACTCTTAAAATGTAGTGGTTTCCACAAAAAAAAAAGAAAAAAAAATTGTCTCTTTCATAAGATGTAATTTCTCCAACAGCTGAGATTTTTAAGATATGATTGAGATTAATTTAAGGTACAAGAAAAATGCTGCAGTCTATTAAACATGGTACTAATGATAGTGTTAAATAATGATTTTAACCTCTGGAGTCATGGTATCAATTAATGTTTTGCTCAAAAAACGTAAGCTTTTAAGATATTTGCATTTGATATTTTGCAAATATTTGACATAGCAGAACAACTGAAACTTACAGGTCAGCTCTAATTATATACATACATACAGCTATATATGAATAAATCCTATGCTAAAAATAAAATGGATAACTTGTTTTCATAATTGTGTGTTGTATGAATGTTCAAGATTTTCACCTCAGTTGAAATGCCACAAAGGACAGGACCACTGCTGTCAAACATCTAATATGGGAAAGTGATGTTCATGTTATTAAAAACAGCACTAAGTATAAAATCACTCTACATAAATTAAGAAGTTGTCTTAGGTTTTGTAGGGCATTACCACATGGTGCTCAATGACCTAGGAGTTCTTTTTGGTCACAGGTAGTTTACTAACTGCATTTAATGTGTGAGGTTTTGGTTCAGCTGGCAAAAACCAAATTTAACACAAAAAGGCTGATTAGTGTGAAAGTCTGAGACACTTACATACTGGAATCTTATATTGTACCTCATATGATGTTGTGATTTGACCCCAGCCACCCCTCACAGCCACTTGCTCACTCCCCCACAGTGAAGAGTACAAAAACTGAGAAAACTTGTGGCTTGAGATAAAGACAGATATAGACAATTTAATAGGGAAAGCAAAAGCTGTGCATGAAAGCAAAACAAAACAAAGAATTAAGCCATGACTTCCCATCGGTGAGCAGGTGTTCAGCCATTCCCAGGAGAGCAGGGCTCCATCACACAGAAGACAAACATCATCACTCTGAATGCCCCCCTCCCTTCTTCTTCTTATCTAAGCTTTATAAGCTGAGCATGATGCCATATATTGTGGGATATTCCTTTAGTCAGTCGGAGTCAGCTGTCCCAGCTTCTCGTTCTCCCCCAGCCCACTACTTAGTGGGGTGTTATGAGGAACAGCAAAGGGCTTGACTGTATGTGAGTCCTGCTCAGCAGTAGCTAAAAACCCCTGTGATATCAACTCTGTTTTCAGCATGAATCCAAAACACAGCGCCTAGTAGGGGGAAAAAAACCCTTGCTTATCCCTCTCCTGTGTGCATACACAAAAGTTACTTTTTAAACTTGACTGATCATCACCACACAGTGAAATATCTGATAGACCCCTTGCCAGAGCTACCTGGTGTTTTTTTGCTTGTATGGTATTTTCAAGCCGGAAAAGAATTTGCTGTGAAAAGGAAATCATTAGACATGAATGTGTGCATTTGCAATTTATCTGATTGCATCCTTCAGAAGACCTATTTCCAGTTTTCCATTAAAATGTAAATGGACTGCACAAAATTGCAGCATAGTATATCAGTACTAATTTGATTCTATTGTTCTGTTGAATTTGATATTGGAAGTTATTTTATAAAGACTTTAATATTGGTCTTACTTAAATTATGGCCACTCCTTCACCTATGTCCTTTACTTTCCAAAATAATGACTTACAGGTTCTTTGTAATCCTTTAAAAAGGATACATGGTGGTGCTCTTACAAGGTTATGCTTATGTAAGTGGTATAATTGTGGTCTTCTTAAATTGCTCCCTAGAAGAAACACAAGACAGCAACCATCATCTCATCTTTCCTGCAGGATCTTTTCTTGAAGAGAAGGAGAAGGAGCAAAAGACAATGGAGGGGAAATGGAAAGGAAAAGGATGAAGCAGCACAAAAAAATGTTGACTTTTAAAGCAAAAGTATGTATAAAACCAGTACTAATTAAAAGTTTTTCAAAGCTATGGTTTAAAATAATTAATGATTTTTCCAGTAGACTTAACTGACAATTATGTCCCTGCCTTGACACATGAACATGAATATTTATATCCACAGTTACAACCTGTCATCAGCAGTTCTTCCTATCCCACAGACATCTTGTACCACATGATATTTCATAGAGTAGGTATAAAAAAGAAGTTACATTTAACAGAAAGTATTTTTTCCTGGTTCTCCCCTTCCCTGGTATCTGTTTCAGCCCCCCTAATTTAATCTCACTTCCTGCAATAATTTTGGCGACACCCACAAACTTCTGAGCCAGCACAGCGTAGCAACTCCCTGGCACATCCTGCTCTTGTTGTGCCCTGTAACCCAGGGAAGCAGCTCTGTGTTCACCTGAGCATGATGCCAGGATTCTGGAATGTTAAAACTCCATTCTGTATCTTGATATCCACTAAGGATATTGTAACTTAAATTGTGAGGGGAAAAAAAAAGAAATTGCAACAGTGGAATATCTCTCCCCTGGGTTGTTTTTTTTTGCTGGGTTTTTTTGGGGGGTGGGGTTGTTGGGTTTTAGGGTTTATTTTTGGGGGAGGTATGGTTTTTTTCTTTTGGTTGGTTTTTCTTCTTTATTTCTTTTTTCTTTTTTTTTTTCGCTTGTATAGCTGTATTGCTCAGCTCAAATTATAGTCCTTCCTGGTTGTTTCTCGAGGCCTTACAGTCTTAAGTAAACTTTTCACCTTAGTACACCAGCAAAAGCATCAAATAACACTAAAAAGTAAATGGAAGACTGCATGGTTCAATGCAGATAAAAATTTGTGAAAATCAGGATTCTTTCAGAGGTAACATAATGGTGATATTCGGTCTTACTTAGCGATGTCAAGTACTAAACTGATACGCTTCTTTTCCAAAGCTTTAAAGTTGGAGATCTTGTAGCATTCCATTACAACTACTGTCTTAGCTGAGCTATTGCCATTTTAAAATATTGATTAAATTTCATCTTAGCACAAAGATCCATTTGTATGCATTGGCATTTTAGTCAGCTGTCTGGTACAAATTTGCAGCTTTTATACAGGCGTGTATTAAAAATATATATTTTGAAATATTTTTCAGTGTGATTCACCAATTAAAAAACCCTATCCTTTTTTCAAAACATTGTCACAATATTTATAACTTCTGCTATCTGAAAGCTGGGTGTTTGGTTATGGATGTATTTGTAAAATCCTAGACCTTGTGTTATTCTGAGTGTTTTCACTGAATCACAGAATGATTGGGATTGGAAGGGACATCTGAAGAGCATCCATTCCAATCCCTCTTGCTGGAGACTGAAATGTTATGGTTTATGGCTAAAACATCTTTATGAAGGACTTTTGCCTGCTATAGTAAAGGTGTGTAACAACACTGCACCACCAAAGCCCCCCCTGGATGGGCTCCTGACTGAAACCCTGAACTGTGGATTAAACCACCTAAGGCAAATTGAGATAAAATGACACTATTGTTTGAAGCATCTGGAAGAGCATCCAGGCCCAGCCCAGCACCTTTGGGGTGGAGGCCGCAGCTCCAGGTTTTTCTGCTGCCAGGCTCCCACAGATCCCTACACCAAAGGTGGGGAAGGAGGAGAGGGTTTGGGGGTGTGGCATGGCCCCTGGCCAGATGCAGTGAACGCCCATCCTCCACTGGGCAGACTGGCCCAGCTGTGGGGCCTCCCACCCCTGGAAGGCCACATCTCTGTGAGGGACAACAGATGGGGGGTGTCATGGCCCATCAAAGGCCGCCCCCAAAGGGGTCCCCAGACCCTGCACCAGAGCACTGCACGTGATACTACAAGATGCAACAGATCCACAGCCTTGCAAGGGACAGTGTCAAACCTGTCCCCCCTCAGGTAGGTACCTGTATCTTCCCACCTGCCCAAACGTATATTAATCCATTGGATTCTATACTTCAGGTGCTGGGTGGCAGGGAACCTTCGTCACCAAGACCAGATGGAGGGAAGCAATGAGACATTCTTGGGACCCTAGGAAAGGTGATATGTTTCTGCTTAATCTCTGTCACTCTCCCTGTCCCCACTCTTTCTCTCTCTTTCTTTCTTTCTTTCTTTCTTTCTTTCTTTCTTTCTTTCTTTCTTTCTTTCTTTCTTTCTTTCTTTCTTTCTTTCTTTCTTTCCTTCTTTCTTTCCTTCTTTCTTTCCTTCTTTCTTTCCTTCTTTCTTTCCTTCTTTCTTTCCTTCTTTCTTTCCTTCTTTCCTTCTTTCCTTCTTTCCTTCTTTCCTTCTTTCCTTCTCTCTTTCTCTCTTTCTTTCTTTCTTTCTTTCTTTCTTTCTTTCTTTCTTTCTTTCTTTCTTTCTTTTTCTTTTCTTTTCTTTTCTTTTCTTTTCTTTTCTTTTCTTTTCTTTTCTTTTCTTTTCTTTTCTTTTCTTTTCTTTTCTTTTCTTTTCTTTCTTTTTCTCTCTTTCTTTTTCTCTTTCTTTCTTTCTTTCTTTCTTTCTTTCTTTCTTTCTTTCTTTCTTTCTTTCTTTNTTTCTTTCTTTCTTTCTTTCTTTCTTTCTTTCTTTCTTTCTTTCTTTTTTTTCTTTCTTTCTTTCTCTCTCTCTCTTTCTCTCTTTCTCTCTTTCCCTCTTTCTCTCTTTCCCTCTTTCTCTCTTTCCCTCTTTCCCTATTAAATAAAATATATCATTTTTTTTGGTATCAAGATCTGACCTCCTTTGGTTTTAATCATGTTTCTTTGGGCATATTCAAACCTTTCTGAGTTTGGTCTATTTTATACACAGAGAGTTAGTTCTCTTTACTCCTCCGTAACTAGACCAGATCACAGCACCTTCTGCCCAGGCAGGGTCACCTTGAGCAGCTGACATGGGGTGTGTCCAGATGGGTTTGGAATATCTCCTGAGAGGGAAAGTCCACTACCTCCCTGAGCAGTGTGTTCCAGTGCTCTAACACCTTCCATGGAAAGAAGTTCTTCCTCATGTTGAGGTGGATCATCTTATATTTTGGTTTATGGTCACTGCTCCTTGTCCTGCCACTGGGCACCACTGAAAAGAGTCTTGCACCAGCCTCTTGGAAGCCACCTTTAAGATATTTATAGGCATTAATGAGATCCCCTCTCAGTCTTCTCTTCTCCAGACTAACTAGGCCCAGATCCTGCAATTTCTCCTTGTAAGACAGATACCCCAGACTCATCATCTTTGTGGCCTCTGTTGGGCCCTCTCCAGTATCTTCTTGTGTTTCTTGAAATGTGGAACACAGAACTAGACACTGCACTCGAGATGTGGCCTCACTAGAGCTGAATAGAGAGGCATGATCACCTCTCTGAATCTGCTGGCCACACTCTTTCCAATGCACTTCAGGAGTTTCCTACAGTTTAAACAAAGGACTCATTTTCCAGTCATTGCATCACTACAATAAAAGTGAGTGTCTGACATTGATAACTACTGCACTCAATTTCTATGACTTTCAATGGCCCCTGAAAGTGTTCAACAAATCTCAGCAACCTAGATTATAACTTGTTGGACTAAGCAAGACCCTTAGGAATATTCACTTCATCTTGAACTATCTAATGCAACCAGGGGACCACTTGATGAGGACGTACAACTATCTCTACATAGTATTAATAAATTATGCTATCATAAATTAAACTTTTAATATGTATGTGACTATAAGAAGTAGGACTCCTTTTGAAAGGAGTGGAAAAGTGACTCAAAGGAGAATTTTTGATGCACGTTTTCTCCCTTAAGTGTTCTCACTGAACCACTGAACCTTCCTATGCACATTCAGCTACATATGATTGTCACTGTCATTCCTAAGAGAAGGTTATAAAGAAATCCTCTTAGGAAGGTTTCTGATACAAAAAAATTGAACAGTTTCTAAAATGATATTGAAACCGAGTGATAAATATGCAAATTAAACTTGCCAGGTGGCAGGAACTTTTTCAATGTTCCTTTTCACCTTTAGATAGTCTGAAAGTCTTCTGCCAGCCTCTCAGTCTCAAAGTGATTTTGAGGAATACTTGATGAGTAAATGTAAAATTGAAAATTTAATTTCCAAAGTCATTCTTATACATTAAATTAAACACTTCAAAAAAAAAATACAAATCAGGTATGAACACTGGTAATGAAGAGAATGCAAAGAGCAAAGGGAGAAAAACTCTATGCAAGGCTAGAAGTAAAGGCCAGAAGCAAAAAAAAGAGTTACATTAATACAAAATCTTAAGAGTGCTCATAACAAATCAGAAGGGTTGCTGTTGACCTGTTTCAGCATATATCCTTCCCTCACTGTGCCCAGAAGCAAGACAGAGAACTTGGAAAAAACCTTCAGCTAACTCAACAAGTTCTTTGAATAGGTTGAGATTAAGGCTTTTGACAGCCGACAATAGAAACACTTTACAGGCAAGCTGACTTTTAAAAATAATATGAAATAATATTTGAAAGAGTTTCAATACCTGTGGCAGGTTACAATGTTACATCTTAGTGGTAGTTTACATTAAGTTCTGAGAAAACTAATTCAATGTTTAAAGAATGCTGTGACTATATTTTGTCTCATGAAATTGAAGATGAATGAAACAAGCTAAGCTGAGAAGTATTTTACAGGTATTCTCATTATTATTGTTACTGCTTTGCTTCCAAAAACAGTTTCAATTGTATGTACAATATAATGTAAAAGATGATGTGATTTTAAATTGTGTTATTAAGTCCTGTTTGATTTGTTCAGTGCTAGACAACACAGAAATAAAAGGAGAGTAATATTAGTATAAATTGGCTATTTATTTTCCTTTTTGGTTAGCACGGGAAAGTAAAACTGAAACATACACATATCTTAAGTGCAGAAAAGATTGAACTAATTCTGTTTTACATCTAATCATCTAAGACTTGAAGAAAGTTGTAATATCTGGTTTCAAGATCTCTTTCTTCTAAAGCAGAAATTTTGCTAAATCAATATCCTAGACATGATGTCAAAAATATTTTGATTTCTTAACTGTCATCTTAAATGAAAAGAATGTCTTCAGATGTGACTGTGTGATAAGGATGCATGATGAGAAAAAACCCAATACCCTTATGTTTTTAATAAGGCCTTATCTTTATGGAATGGTCTGTTTTCAGGGGTCAGGATTAATTTCCTGCCAAATATATCATACAGGCATTTACAGCAGTGCCTATCTAGCCTTGTTTCTTATTTTGTATTGGAACAGGATTTTTTCAATATTAGACAGCTGTTGATGCATCTAACTACAGCTTGGAGAAATTTTTGCATTTCTTGATTAATAAAACTTATTTTTCCAAGGATACAGCCTGTTCGAAATGTGATTAAGATAAAGGTTTCCAGTTGTTTTCCTGCCTAACTCATGGTTTGGTTCAGCACTTGGCAGCTTTTTCGTGCTTTTGCTGAAGTTTATTTTGCTTCTTTACAATCAGGTTTCACATAGTTTGCTCTCACTCTAGGAAACTCTGGAATATAACTGCTGTGTTTCCTGAAGAAAATGTTAAAGTTTGCCAAGGAGTTATAATTTTTAAGTTCATTTCAGGTTTCAGAACCTAAATGCTACTATTTCCCGTCAACATCATTTCATAGGGACATGGTTTATATCCTTTGACTAAATCTGAGTTACCTAGTTGCACTTTAGCAATTCTTGGTTTTCCCCCATGAAACAAGATCATAGACACTTATATGCATCTCTACTATGTAGTGTGTACCACTGCTTCCTTGACATAAATGTTCATGTGCATATGTAAGTCTTGTTGTTTGGGGTTTTTTTTCTGTTGCCTGGATAAAACTTCTACTTACCAACAATGCATCTCTTTTATTCTTTATCATATTTCTAGCACTTCTTTGGCTGTACCAAATGAATGGACATATTTATTTCAAATCCAGACACACTGTGTTGATAGATTCCTCCTAGTTCTGTAAACTGAACAGTGTGTTCCAGTGGAATGTATTTTACTATGGATACCTCTTATTTCCAAGAGAATCCACAAAGAGACATCAGTTGGGCCTTTAAAGAAATTAAATTATTTGATGTCAAAGTAATAATTTTTATTGGGAAAAATATTTTACAAGAGTATTATTGAACTTTTAGAAAATACTGAAAGAAACTTAAAGAAAGCAAGTGTCCCCAGCACAGGAAGGACATAGACGTGTTGAAACAAGTCCTGGGGAGGCCATCATCTTGGTGGGGATGGAGCAGCTCTGCTGTAAGGAAAGGCGGAAAGAATTGGGACTGTTCAGCCTGGAAAAGAGAAGCTTCAGGATCACCTAATTGTGGCCTTTCACTACCTGATGGGAGCCGAAAAGAAAAATGGAGAGACACTATTTACAAGGGCCTGGAGTTAACAGGACAAGGGTGAATGTCTTCAAACTGAAGGTGAGCAAGATTTAGATTGGATATTAGGAAGAAATTCTTTATTGTGAGGATGATGAGGCCCTGGAACATGTTTTCCAGAAAAGCTGTGGCTGCCCCATCCCTGGAAATGTTCAAGGCCAGAATGAATGGATCTCTGAGCAACCTGGTCCAGTGGAAAGGTGTATCTGCCCATGACAGAGGGTTTGGATCTAGGTGGTATTAAGCATCTCTTCCAACCCAGGTTGTTCTATGATTTTCTGATTAGTTCTATGATTTCAAAGAAAGGTTTTGCAAAAGGGTGCGATCTAAATTAGTTATGTAAACAATTATGAAGTACAACCAGGTAAATGTAATAGGAATATAAGAATTGAATAATTTGGAAAATAAATAATAATACATAAGAATTAGTGAAAAACTACATTCATGAAATTTCACTAATCAATAAATGCTGGTAAGTCACAATGTGTACTATTCTCAGTTCACTTCTAAGCCTTTTCTGAAAAGAGGCAAAGATCTTGAACTTCACTGTCA
The DNA here is from genome assembly GCA_024734555.1 of Trochalopteron elliotii. Classification (NCBI taxonomy): domain Eukaryota; kingdom Metazoa; phylum Chordata; class Aves; order Passeriformes; family Leiothrichidae; genus Trochalopteron; species Trochalopteron elliotii. The sequence goes on from JANPWX010000493.1 coordinate 379,166, forward strand.
TGTAAAAGAAAAGGGCAGAGCAGTACTCATGTCTGATAGGAGCCATGTCTGTCAAACATTGGATCACTAGCAATGTTGTCTGACTTAATAAAATGTGATAAATAGAGTAGAGGCCTGAGTGCTTAGAATTTACTATACTGACAAATGACTTTTAGGTCATCACTGTTCTTAAAAATTATTTATCTTGCAAACAGAAAGATTGAGTTTGGGGTTTACTGTGTACGCCTTTCATGGAGTAACTTATGGACTTTTTGAGGGTAACTTCTGAACCTTTTGATTATAAGAGCTCCATTCTGTTATACTTTAGATTGGAAATCTTTCTCTCTGTAAATGTTGACCCTTAAGTGCTCTATAAGCCATGTAGACTCTGAATAGTGATAGAGAATGCCATTATTGTCCCAAAATGGTGAACATTTCCTGAAGCACAGTCCATTCCACTGACAACAAAAATTCTATTTGAAGAGAAAACCATACTTTAAAGTTGTGTCCGAAACAGAATTACTAGATGTTTTCTATTTTAGACTTAAAGTATTAGTTATACCTTATGTTACATAAAATATAACAATACTTGCAAGTTCTTGAATCTCAAGTGTCAAATAGATAATACTGAATTAATTTGGTATTAAAAACAAAATCATTAGTTATTTTCTCCTAAATTTATAATCTCTGTAGACTGCAAGGATAAATGTATTTCTGTGGCTTAGGTAAAAAATTAGCTCAGTTTTACCACAGACATAACAGATGCAGTTTCCTCTTTGTTGTGGCTGTTTTCCTTTGCTGGAGTTTTGCTCAGTGGTTCTGACAGCATTACTACAACCATCATCTCTGGGAACTCCAACACCAACACATGGGCCAAAACAGCAGTTTCCCATGTTGTGGAACTAACATCAAATAGCTAATGATTTCCCTGAAAACCCTGAGCATGGTTTTTAAGCATTCTTTGGCCTGCCTACTGGAAATCCAACTCACTTTTTCCACATCTTGAAACAATTTTAGGCACTCTACTTTGACATGTGTCAGAAACCATTCCAGTATAATCGATCCTGTAAGAGTGGTCTTTGAATGCTGAATATTTGACTATGACTATGTAGGTTCTTTCCTGAAAGACTGTCCCTCATGGGCATGGAGTGTGTGTGTGTCTGTGTGTTATTATCCAAAATGCTTACTGGAACAGCTCTGAATTTTCTACATGCTTCAGCCACACAAGAGGATAGGAATTACAGCTGCATAATGCACATTTACTTTTGTTTGGATTCAGATGCTTATTTCCTTCTTGAATGACTGTTTTAATCTCCGCAAAAGCTGTTCAGGCTTTTCCTCAGCTCTGTGGGACTTCATCATCAATCATGACACTCTGAGATGGCAGCCTGCCACAAGGGCAGAACAGCCGCTGCTGTACTGTCAACAGAGACAAGTGGCTTGAGTAGCTTTCCATTAGGATACGGCTGGACCCAGACCTCTGTTTATTAATCTGATGTTTGGGCCAAACCACTTAGCAGCAGGATCAAACTAGCAATGAATGCACTGCAAATCATGGAGTGTGTGTATACTCTGCATACAATCATTAGCAAAAGTAGGTCACGGGCCAGCAGCTCTGCAGTGTTTGACTTAGTGCAGGCTCTGTAGGGAGAAAATGTCATCATTACTAAAACACAAGTACAGATTCCTTTGTTATGTACTCAAAATTGAGAGCTGTGGCAGAAAAGAAGCTTAAAACAACACAGGAAGGACCTTTTTGCAAAACAAGACAAAAAGCCACACCAACAATTCTCCCCAAAATCAAACCAAACAACGAATTTCCTTTTGTCTTTTTTCAGCCATGAAAACTATAACAAACTGATTCCACTCAGGACCCTTCTCAACATGGCATCAACAAACATCACAAGAAGATTCATGGAGAATTCTCTAGGGAACTTCTTTATGTCAATACTTCTAAACCAGAAGCTGAACTTATTCTCTGATGCTTTTTTTAAGCAGCTTGTCTGCAAAACAAACTTTTGTTCAGACTGAGGACTTCCATGCAACTTTAACTGAAATAATACTTACTTAGAAAATATGTAAGTGATTAAGATTTGTGATTAAGAGCCTTCAGATTATTTTTAATGGCAAAGTATTTTACATAGGGAAATCCTTCTAGGAAGAGAAGATAGATGTCTAGAAGAAGGTGGGAGGAAAATAAGGGTTAGGAGTTAAGACAGCAATGAACCTCCTTCTTGTTTATTTTTCATGCAGCAAGGTGTGCTTTCAAATGGCTTAATTTGATTTCCAATAAAGTTTTTCTATCTTTTAAACTAGAAATGTAAGCTGATTTTTTATTGACTTAGTCATTCTAGAAGTTCTTTCTCAGTTAATATCCAATAGTTTATATAGGTCATCATTATTATTTTACATATTTCATTGTTATTACTTACCCTTCCTTACTACTACCCCCTCATTTTTTAATGAAAAAAGGATATTCTAGCAATGTTTCTTTCATGTTTATCATGAAAGACTTATTATTTTGCAGTGTGGATAAAAAGCAGTGGGCAGAAGTGATTTCTAGGGATTTCATGAATCGACCAATACACCTGACCTAGCTATTCCCATTTAAATTAAACTAATTATTATTTCTTATTAAACTTATTATTATTTCTTTTTTTTATGAGGCAATTTAATTGTCTCACTACCTGTCTCTTTCCCATGCATTGTGCTGAATGTTTTTTCTTTAAATGCAGAGATCATTTTAAAAGGGGTGTAGATAGAGTCAACTCAAACCACAGGCAGAACAGCAGAAAAGGCTTCTGTTTGGGTGTCATTAGCTGCAGAATCATTTGATATCACTTAATGGATTCATTAAATGAGACAAAAATTAATTGTGTTCAAACCTAATACAGTTCTGTTGTGCTCATGATGGAAAAAGTGCCAAGAAATGATTAGGGGAAATGGATCTAACAGTATCTACTATCTTTTGCTTTACATTTATTCAAAAAGGGGTTTTACAGCTTCAGATTAAGCAAAGCCCACACCCTCATTTTTCACACAAAGTAATTACATTTGTCTTCAGGAAGTTTCAAAGGGAAAGTGTCAAAATAGGACTTCCTTCCCCCTCTCCACGTCCCCTCCTCCTTGAAACAGAGTCTTGCAAAAATTAACAAATTTCCTGAAGAATTTCAATTGAAAAAACTTCACAGTTTGACAGCATATTGTTTCACTGGATTTTACTGAATCAGCCATTATCAGCCTTTAGGGAAGGGAAGCAGCTAGAATAAATTAGAATAACTTCTTGCAGAGCAGCCATCACAGCAAATGAGAGTTGAGAATTAAGAAGCATTAACTAATTTGTTTTCTTGTTTGGGTTTTTTTTGTAGAACTGTCTTTGAACAAAATTTTACCTAGACAGGATGAATAACAATTCAGTTTTTCCTTCCTGGGAGTTGTAACCTTCCACGTCAACCTTCAAGATATCCAACCAGCTCTATATATGAACTTTCCCAGTCTGGATGATCTTTCACTGTGTTCAGTTGTTTTCCTACAGCTGAACATCAGCAGCAACACACAGAGACCAGCTGGGTTTCTGAATTTTGCCCATTGCAAATTCAAGGTTTGCTTCTTACGCCTTTCAGGTTACACCTCTGATTTTGACTCTCTCTATTCCACCTTCCTTGCAATTTATGGGGTGAAGGTTTTCATGTTGTTGTGAGCTATTCAATTAAACAACTGATTAATTACTAACTGTTGAGCATTTGTTACAAGGGAATATTTAAGCTATTCATCCTACAGACTAAGCAAAACTTTGTTACCAACTGCCAGACTCAGAAACACATATCTAGTTGCAGATACCTGGAACGAATATCTTTTCCTGATTTATTTCAGGAGAGCAGCTATCCTGGACAATATTTTTGGCTAACAGTTGGATTTTATTTATGTTGGGGGTTAAATTTGGGGTTTTTTTACTTACAGAATTTTTTTCCTTAAGTTGCTAGGAAACTAACTACTGGGTACTTATGGGTACTTAAGCAAAGCAAAATAAATGGCCAAAGGAGAGGAGTGTAGCACCTGGCTACACTTCTTTGGGTCTCTGGGAGTTTCTCTCCTGGGGGAAGATATTGTGAGTTTTGACGTCAGGAAAAAGGATGGGACTGGGGCCAGCTGTGCTCTCTTGCTCTCGACATCAGAAGGAGGAGGGTGAAGCCATTAATTACTGCAGGGAGAATTCACTGTCACTACTGGAGTACAGTCCTAGGGACCTCGTGTGTCCAGGAATCCTGAGATCATCTTCTCCTGCCCTGCTGGAGCCAGACTGTCACCATCCCGCTCCCGCGGCTTCTTCAGCACTGCTCTGGGTCATTTCTACACTGTAGCCCCGCACTGCCCTGCCCTGCTGGGATGTCCTGCAGTTCCAGCTACTACCGTGGAGCTTCTGGTACATGTCATCCACCAGCCTGGGATTTCTGCTCATTCCTGTCATTCCAGCTTGGTGCTCCTCAGAGTCCTGCAGGGGCACCAGGATCAGATTGCCCCAGAGTTTTGTGAAGCAAAGCCTCTCCTCCATCCCTTCTCAGTTCTGTTTTTGTTTTTAATGCCATCAGTATTGTTGCTTGTTTGCCTTGTTGTACATACTAGTAAAGAACTGTTATTCCTGTCCTCATATCTTTGCCTCAGAGCCCCTTAATTTCAGAATTATAATAATTCAGAAGGAGGGGGTTTACATTCTCCATTCCAAAGGAGGCTCCTGCCCTCCATGGCAGATACCTGTCTTTCCAAACCAGTACTCAGCCAATGGTGTATTTCCAGCTATATTTAAAAATCTCTGCTCCCTCCTCTGCTTTCTGCAAGTGTTCAGCATCACAAATAACTTACAAATAACCTCGTGGCTGCTTTTCTGCTTATCCACTCCTCATAAAAAGAATTATACGAAAACTAAAATGGTTAACACCATATAAAGTAAGTGTTTTCTTAGTCTTTACTGTGAAAACTTCTGTATTTTTGTTAGTCCTTACTGTGACAACTTCTGTATTTTCATCTCAAACTAGGAAAATGCCCCACTCATTCAATTCAATAATCAAGACAGACTCAGCACTCATATGCAGAAGTTTGTTGCACCAAAGGCAATCCCCTTAAAATACACATGTGCACACACATACTCTGCACTGGTTACAGCAAAGTAAAAAAAACCTTTGCTACGCTTTGATTAAAGGCTTCAAGACAAAATGATCTTTTTCTTAAAATCAGATCTAATCATAAGGAACAACACAAATAGCTTTTACTCATACTTGTAGCTCCTAAGCAATGAGATGAACAAGTTTCTGAGTAATGATTATATTTCAAACAAATGACCAGATCAAGGATGATTTGCTAAGCCATGATATATTTATCTTCAAGTTTAGAAAATGAGACTTTAAACACCATTTACCTTGGTGTGTTTTATTTAATACTGTTATTGAGTTTACAATATCTGAGCTTTATTCTTGCACAAAACCCACAAAATTTTTCTTTAAACAAATTATAGTTTTCATTTTATAATTCAGTTCTAAAGCCAGAGTTTTCTGGAAATTTCATAATATAACAAGATTGCAAAATACAGTCACACAATCAATTTTTCTTATGACTATATTTTGCATATTTTTTTCCTTTTTTTCATCATGGCACTGTATGACAGTCTGCTTTGTATACCTACCATAGATTTTATGTAGATAGTGAGCACTTGTTTCTTTCTGTAACTCTTACCCAAAACAGAAGTGTTATGTTAGGAAATTCAATTCTGCTTCCTGTGAATAAACACTTACTTCATGCATGAATTTCATTTAATAGACCCAAACAAACTAATTTGAGTATCCAATTCACATATGAGCCATTGCCTTGTCATCTGACAAATAGTATGTACAAATCCCAATCAGTAGCTTTCGAAGTACAGCTTTAAACATTTGTATTTTGTAAGTCCAGCTGATTTGATTAAACACAGTGAGAAAATCTATTTATTTTATTTAATGAACCAAAATCTTATAATGAGATAGCATCAGTGAATAATGTTGTATACGAATTATAGTTTATTCCTACAAATATTTGGCAATACACAGATAAAATAAATTTTACATTAGCATTTATGCCAGCTAACTAATTTTCTCATTATTTGGAGCAAGCAGAGAGAAAGGGGTAAACACAGTCAAAACAAATGCAATTAAATTGAAACATTGCTGGAGGATAGGTTATCAGTACAAATGCCCTTAGAAAAAAGCCTTCAAAAGTTATTTATGAAAAAAATTATTTTATCAACTGCATTATATTCCCCTTATAAAATCAAAGCATATTCATCTGACTGCCACATCACTGTTTAATCTTTGATTTGAGGAGTAACGGTAAAGAGACACATAAACAAAAAAGCCTTCACTGCCAATGTTATAAAAATTGAAACTAGTGGAGAATGTTTCTTTCAAAAAGACCAGTCATTTTGTCCAGGTCTTGCCTTCCAAAACAGAGTGAGTCACATGAGAAAGCTGTTATAGGACATGTGAATAACTGAAAGAGTTGTTGATCAGTAATTAAAAAAAAAATTAAAAAAACAAAACAAACCACACCAAAACATGGCAAACCAAACTACTATAATCATTTCATTCATGGATTACTATTGTTAAATAAGACACATTTTATTTACTATGACTGTAATTTGAAGCTTTATCAAAATATTTGTATTTATCTAAAATTTATTAATTTGAACAACTCTTACAAAAATGACATTATTAGTCTAGCAACTGGGATAAAAATTACAAAGAAGTTCTGTGTTTCTTTAGTGATTAAGAAAGGAAGCTGCAAATGTTCATCATAAAAATTGAACTCTATTTAAATAGAAAATTATTTAAGCAAAATTAAATACTTAAGCACTTTATTTAAGCTTTATTTATTTATCATTTAATAATGATAATACTTATGGGAAGTCATTTAAGTTATATAAATATATATTTTTAAAAGTCTTTTAAACTCTGGTTAATTAAAACATGTCTTGACAGTGACTAATATCTAACACTATCTCTAATTATTACAAAACACATCAGAATGAGAGAAAACAAGAGCAGGAGAATGAGAAATCCACCTTTTTTGTGGATTCACACCTACAAAAAGCAACCTGGAGAGTGCAGCAATCAGAGTGGGCAGAGAATGTGCAGCCCATAATCCAGGGTGTGATGTGGTGGTTTGTGCAGAAGGATGCACAGAAAGGGCACTGGCACCCTATAAGCCCAAAAGGTGAGTTCCCACAAGTAACTTAACTGTAGTGTCCAGCCAGCAGAAGGTTTGTAATCTGCTATGCACTTACCAGGACTGTCGTGGTTACAGAGCTCCCACAAAATCATGCATCCAGTCCAAGTCTTGACCTCAGGCAAGGCATGCCAGAGCCCTTTGCTGGTAATGGATGGCAGTGGTGGGAGCAGCATGACCAAGTGAAGTAACCTTTCTATTTCCTCCACTTGAGGAAACAGAATGGTTAAAGATCATCAGGGAGTCTAAAAAAGAAAAAGAAAAACTGGCAGAATCATGCCTTCCCTTAGACAGGAACAGCCACTAGAAGAAAGCAAAAGACCAAGAGATTCCTCTATCCTCCCCCAGCAGGCAGATGGAAGGATTTTAAAGGAAACTACATCACTAGGAAACTCCCTATTCCTTCTATGATATAACTAGCCCTTGAAAAAAGACTATAGAAAGACACCAGCATACTCAGCAGTTAGACAGAAGGACTGCTTCCTTGGAGGAAGGAACTGTGCTTCCAGGAGGCTAGATTTGAGGCAGAGTTAAATCTGCAAAGTCAAGTATTAGACAATCTATGTCCTAAAGCCATCACCTTTACTGCAAGGTGTCAGAGTCCGTGGCATTCCTTAGGTTGCCCTGGATGGTCACAGACCTCGGCAGAGGAGTCTATGACCCAAGAAAGAGGGTTTGAATCCTGGACAGAGGGGTCTGTCCAGGAGGGCTTGCCTGGCACAGAGCCCAGAAAGACACGGGCTTTGATTTTAGTCCATGGAAAAAGCTTCCAACATTGAGAGAAGAATTACAAGTCACAAAGGTGTAATAGACACACAGTGGCTAATCACTGGGTGGGAAATTTGGTAGTTTTGGGATTCTTAGAATGGAGGTGAATGGGGGACAAGATGGAAATTTTAGGGCGGTGCCCTGGGTTCTTCTTGTTCTCCCCTGGCCTCCATCTTCTGATGTGACGTGGACACAAAGTAGTTTTAAGAACATTGGATCAAAGTAGAAATGACCTTTTTAGTATAGGTAATAGGCATTGGCACAGAATTGTAAATAATAGACACGTAATTATCTGCATAAGAAGATAGCGACCTCCCATCACGGAGGGAGTCGCCCTGTGTCCGAGCTGCTGTGAACATCTCGGCCAGACACAGAGAAAATTGTAAGATGAGAAATAATAAACACATGAGAAATCTTGAACAACAAGATCTGAAGACTCCATTCTTGCGCCTTCAGAGGGCAGAGGGCAAAAAAGACTCACTTGAACCACCACCCAAACTGCCACCTGAATCTCGGGTCAGAGAGAAAATCCAAAAACCTGAGAGCAAGGCAGCACGTAAAGACAGCTGGGTTATTTCTGGGTACTGCAGCACAATTCCAGGCAGAAAGATCACCAATAAGTAAAGCAGACCATGTGCCACACCACAGCAATTCACAATGTGCCTGCAGCTTCTTGTGAGGGACCACAGTCACCACCCGACTGGGAAAATAACAACTCATTGGCAGATTTCTACTACTACTGAATAAGTAATGTAAAAATAGCTTTGAGACATCACACTCTTTTCACTCTCAAAAAATTATATATACCCCCAAAAGTCAAAATAGTGCTGCACACTATGAAAATGGCATGTGAAGGGAAAGCTAATTAAGTGGAAGAAGATTTGTTAATTATGTATCACCAGACTTCCTGTACACTTGTTAACTGTTATCAGAACCATAATAATTATGAATCTGTATTAGCAGCTTTGAATATCACTAACTGTGGTGGAAAGGAAAGAATGTGATTAATGCACCATAGAATCAGGATGGCAAATGACTTACCAGCCAGAAGTTGTATCATAGGCTGACTTGAGTAGCATGCTGATGAAATTTGCATGGATATTTCTTCTGACAACTTTAAAAAAGCCTTTATTGAGTACAATCTGAGACCTGTAATTTCACACACATAAAGTGTGGGTGCACCCAATATGTCACTGCCCGGGTCTAGCTCCCCTCGTTGGCAGGGAGACAAGGGCTAGGATGTTCCTGTCAGTGGGAGTCACTAACGTCGGCCAAGAAGGGGGAACAATGAAGAAAGCCCAAAATGCAAAGACTTTAATAGCAAAACAAAGAAATAAGCCATACATGCAGAGCTCCTTTGAAGACCTGGAACTCAGGAAAACATGACAATATTTAGGTCAAAATAATAGGCAGGTCTGAGGGTAAGGGTCCAATCAGAAACGCGAACTGAGAACATAACCATATGTGTACAACATAACTGACCAATCATAAAAGCATAACCTTATTGGGAATAACTTCATTAACATGCAAGCTCTCATGAACCTTTACTGCTTGCCACAACTAGAAAGGGGTTTCCCATGGCCTTAGGTGTGTAGTTGCTTCAGCTTGGCCAACTCCCACACCAATACTTGGCTCTAGTCTCCCTAATCAAAGGTATACAATCAGTTTTCACTTGATTTGTGCTTGAAAGTGAATTGAAAGGTAATGCAAAGAGGGAATTACGTGATACTACTGGTAACTTAGCTTAATTTCTCTTTTCCTCATTATAGAAATATGTCTAAAATGGGAACTTGAACTTTCTTTTCCCACAATCATCTTACAAATTTTTTTCGTGTTTTTACAAATTTGTTCTAGCACTTAGAAAACAGAAAGATTCTAATGTCTTGGAAACCCTAATGATGCAGTCCATAAAACACTAACCTATACTTCAATCAGAAGGCACAGAAAGATACTCTTGTATCTGACTGCCACTAAGTCTCATTTATATATTTCTATCTATGAGGTATTCAACTACTTTTACTATTTTATAATGGGGAAACCAAGTTCTATGGAAAAATATTTTTGTACAAACCATGCCTGATATAGAAGGTATTTGTCTCCTTATCTCAACCTTTTAAACAAATTATATGTTTCAATAAATTGTACCCTAAAACCATTATTTGTTAGACACCATTTCTTTCATTAGCAGTTCTTATACAACTACTTAAAATTAAGGTATAAATCCAAGAGTAAGTTATAAAAGATCTTTTCCAAAAGTGCAGTTTATCCTTGCTTAGAGAAGGAGGAAAGGCATACTCTGAAGGAAAAATGGCCAAATTAATGAATGTGTCAGCAAAATGCCAGTTACTATAACACTTCTCAAAAGTCATAGGGAGAGAATCAGAGATTAAGTGTATGCTGATATTATCACCCATTTAGCAAAATCCATAAATAGGCAGTGGTAAATATTCTGCCTAAAAGCCCTCTAGGTGTTACTGCTTGTTATAGGAATATTTGTACTGCAGTCCACCCTCACAGTTGTGCATTTTCAAATAATATGTTTAAATGGAAGGAGAAACACAGAATTTGATGCCACAATGGCAGCCAAGTGCAAACATGGTAAAGAAGAGAAATGAAGGCAAGCACAAGAACTGTGCAATGACAGGCCAGACAGGTGAGCCCTAAAAAAATGACAAGGACCATTTCTGAAAAATTGAAGATTTCCTGTATAAGGGAAATGAAAGATGGATAGGTCCTACTGAGGCTTCAGTTTTTGTGGGTTTTTTTTAGATTTTATTTTTATTCCCCCACCCCTTCATGAAGAAACAGCTTCAAAAGATGATTCTCCAGATATTTTCATTCTGGTAGAAGTCCTATTCCAGTCAACTCCTTTTTACTTCACACGGATCAAAAAACAACAGCAATTTGAGCAAAAGAGTAAAATATAAAATTAATAGAATTCTGTCCTAGCAATTTCTGATTTTTTTCCCGTAAAGATTATTTTTAACCCAAGAATGCACACATTCATGTACATTTGTGTGTCTCAGAAGACAGCTGAGTGTGTCTGTGATGAAGAACAGACATTCCAAAGGTTTTAGTTTTGATTGATGATGATTTTCTTATTTCCATATTTTTATCCCAAACTATAAGTTCAGAGCATTCTCTACTTCTTACTTGGCAAGAGTTAGTCCTCATGCTGAAATCTAAATCAGAGAGCTGAAGGCAGCAGGACTAATAAAAAATATTTTTAGGAAGCTCAGAAAGTTTTATCCGAGTTTCAATGAAAAATAAACCCTGTAATATAGTCAGACCAAAGAACTAATATGACCAAAGGGCTCATGGCACTGACTGGAAACTAACAAACAATTTAGTGCTCATGAGCACTAGTAAACCTATACAATACATAAAATCCATACTTTAATTACACTTTTTCTTCACAATTTTCACCCTTCTAAATGTTATTTGAAGTATTAAAACCCAGTGAAAGTCTGAAATTCTTTCAGAGGTGAAATGATCAGAGCTGGAGCACCTCTCCTACAGGGACAGTCTGAGGGAGTTGGAGTTGTTAACCTCAGAGGAGAAAAGGCTTTGGGAAGACCTTTGAGCATCTTCCAGTGACTCTGCAAGAGAAATGGAGAAGGAATTTACACAGGGATATGTAGCAGTAATGCAAGGGTAAATGGTTTTAAACTAAAAGAGGTAGATATAGACTAGATATTAAGAAGAAATTCTTAACTGTGAGGGTGGTGAGACACTGGCACCAGTTGCCCAGAGAAGCTGTGGATGCTCAAGACCAGGCAGGATGGGACCTCTGAGCAATCTGGTCTAAGTGGAAGATGTCCCTGCCCTATGGCAGGGGTGTGCAACAAGATGATTTTAAGGTATCTTCCAGTCCAAATCATGCTATGATTTCATGATTCTTGGTTTGGCATTTTACCATGGCACAAGGAGGAAATATACTAGCTCCGTAAAAGTTTTTGAGAGACTCAGAAGACAAGGTAGTATCCATTCATTATTAAGGTCACGCTAATACACAGGAATATCAAATATTTTTTAGACTCTTTCTGTAGTGATGACAACTCCACTTGAAAAAAAATCCTGCACTATGGTATTTAATGGCTTACAAAAGACTAAAGTGGATAGTGAGAGAGATCGTTCAATGCATTTTTTTCTGAAATTTTTAGTCTGTAGAATTTTTACTCTTTTGTAAATGCTTGACAATGTTGAGAATTAAGCTAGAGATGTCAGTGGACCTGAAGAGTTAATAGGATTCCACAAGCTTGTCAGCAGCTATGAGAGATGCAGTCTAGACAGCTGTCTAAGAGAAAGGTATGTGGGATAGATAATAAAGTGGGTTTACTTGACATTCTGAGCTAGAGTTCACCAAATTTCTCCAGCTCTTTTTCTTCTCTTTTGCTGTATTTTCTTTATCCATACAACCTCCCACCAAAGTGAATAAAGTTTTGAAAGTATATCCCAATTGTAATGCTGCATCAGCACCAGCATATTGTATGACAATGCTGTCGAATGGCAAGATCCATCACAGTGTATTTATGCACTACTTTTTTTTTCCTTTTACTATTATTGTCAGGCATATGTAACGTTAACATGTTTCGACCCCTTGGAAATATTTTGTTTCTTCTTACCAAAGTGATTTTTTTACCTGCTTTCACGGATGTAAAAACAACTTAGATATGTGTGTGTGTGTGTGTGTGTGTGTGTGTGTGTGTGTGTCTGTCTGTCTGTCTGTCTGTCTATCTATGTAGGTCTGCATCTATATCAGTGTCTGTGCATATGTGTGAATCCCACAAATTAAATTATTGAATTCTCAAGGGGAAGTCCACTACTTGTTGGCAGCAATAGATATGAATAAATAATTTTTCTTGGAAAAACTTTTCAGCACCTGGACTGAACAAAACTGTCCTGCCCTAAATCCTCGAATTAATAAAGAAACATAAGATAAAACCACTAATTAAGAGGCTGATCAAGTGTTGTGTTTCAGTGATGCCTTAAGTTTTAGTTTTCATGTTTGCAAATTCTGTGCTGCCTAGGGATGTAGTTCTGAGCCTCATATTAAGTGGCAGTAAGCTCTCTTCACAGAGTAGGTAGACAAAACAAATCCTTTTCCTGTGGAAAACCAAGGACACCTTTCAGGCCTAAAAGCATAAACAATGGTGGACTGAAAGGAGGAACAAGAAGGATGAGACCTCACAATCTGAAGCTGTAATTGGACAATTAAACCCCAATATGCAAATGAACCAAAACTTATAAAAGTGTGAGACCTCATGACCGGGATGCCATTTTTTTGGTTTTTTTGTGACTATTCTTGGTCCAGCCGGGGCACAGCCTTTGTCGGGCTCCTCTCCTGCCCAGGCTGGATCCTGGAGGCCTTTCAATAAACACCTACTTTATTCTCTAGCTCTGTCCAGTCTCTGTTTCAGGTCAGCCTTCCAAGGCATCATCAGCATATAGACTCTTGAAATGGGGAAAATGGGAGAACTGAGGATCTGGAAAAGACTTTCACTGAAAAGGATTCCTATATAAACTGGTCTTGGAAAGAAGACAATCCTGAAATAGTGAAGATCTTTGCCGAAGGAGAGATCCTGGAAATGAGGGAAGATCCTGAAAATCAAGGGGCTGTAAGAAGACCAAAAAAAGAGGGATGCCTGGGGACCTTGAGGGGGTAAGGACCTTGAGGGACCAGCTGAGATGGGTAAGGATAAGTAACAGCACAGTGGGAACCAACCCAGTTTTCTAGAGACCTTCCTGGGCCAGGAGGGACTTCCTGCTTTGAAGGGATGGGGAGACCTAAGGAGGACAAGACCTTCAGGGGAGGTTGTGACTGAATGTGTGAGGTAATCATTCAGGGTAAAAAAACCCTCATTTCTTTAAGAAAAACCCGTTTTCTTAAATAAGCTGCAGTATCCAGATCCACTCTGGTCTGTCATTTACTCTGTCTCACCTATGACACTTGGCACTGTCTCTTCCCTGTTCTCTTCTCCCACTTCTGCCCTGGCTTTCCCTATTTTCCTAGTACCTGTAGTGACTTTTTAATATTTTTTTCCCCCTGGGAACAATAGCAGCTGTGGCAGAAACTGTTTCAGGCCTGCCATAATCTGTTTGGCCCTGGCACAGAGCCGTTCCTAGGACAGGTATTCCTTTCCTCTTTCTCTGGTTCTCTTTAAAGAAGTCCTTACATTCTTTGTTGCAATCATATCCTGGCCATTCACTTCCATCATTATCAGCTGCTATGTGATCATGTCACCTGGCTTTACCATGAAGGAAGAGTGTGAAGCATGCAACGTGAAAAAATATAACCCAGGGCTTTTGTTCCCAAGTGAAGCCACACAGACAAAAACTATAAAACCATTTGTGGTAAATAATAAGCCCAAATATTTTAACAGACCATTCATCTGAGCAATTTTTTGAGCAAATCAGAGTTAGTTTTGCTTTGATGGTGTCCTGGTACGCATATTTAAACAACATCTACAGTATCTACCTGGTGCAAATAGTTTAACTGGCTATAAGTCTGGGCTTTCAGTGACCTGGCAATGATCTTTCTTGCTAATGCATGCAATAAGAGCTAGCATGGAAGGTACACACAGAGAAAAATAGCTTAAAAATTCAAATTAATCTACTAAAGGGGTTTTTTTTTAACATTCTATATGCATAGAAGGCCAAATCAACAGCTATGACCTTGTGAGCCTCTAAATTTTTCTTCAATTTTTTCATAGTATGATTAGATAAAACCAGTACTTACATTCCATAGCACTTCACATTGAGGATAGCATAAAGCATATTATCAAAAGTATATAAAATTGAGTACCTTTTCTTTTCTATTTTTTAATAAACTCAATACTGACTTTCTGCAGAAATTTCAGGTTTTTGCACCATGGAGCCAGAAGGCTGCAACAGGAACCAAAAAGAGAAAGTGCAAACTTTTGGTTATAATTTTTTATACAGATATGTGTCAATACTATTTCCTCATCCAGCTTTAACATCTGAGACATTCACAGTGGGGAAGAGTGTGGATACATCTGCATTGCAGACCACAAAGCCTGATGAGGCAGTGTAACCTCACATTACTCTCACCTCCAGATGTTTTGTTTCTGGGGCCTGAGCTTGCCAGGCTGGAACAGTTCAGGTACAGCTGCTACTGTGCAGTCTGCACAATGCTCACACCCATACTTTGGTGTTTTCACTTTAACACTGTGCCTAGGAAAAAAGTGAAGTTCATTCTTTTTGGCTCAAGCCTAACAGAAAATAAAAAGGACAGAAGAATAGCTATTCTCACTTGTTACAGTCCTGCTTTTAAAGTTATTAGAAATGCCTCTGCCCGAATTAAGGTGCAAGTGAGACCATATGCCAAAGTCAATACTATGGTTTTTATTTGATGATAAATATGAGAGAGAAAGAGAGAGAGAGAGAAAGAGAGAAAAAGGAAGAGAAAAAAATGGAAAAAAATAGGGTGACAGAAAGCTAGACAGATTAAAGAAAGTATCACCACTCCATGAATCCCGATGGTGTCCTGTTGATCCTCTCCATCTGGTTTTCTTGGTGGTGAGGGTTCTTTTTTTTCAGAGAACATAAAATGTAATGGATTAATATATGCTCAGGACAGGTGAGAATGCTCAGGCACAGGTACCACCCTATTAGGGGGAGGGGACAGTTTGACACAGTCTCTTGCAGCAGACTCTGAATCTGTTGCATCATTTTGCATAACATGCAATGCTGTGGTGCAAGGCCTCAGAAATTAGTCCGGGAAGCACTTTGGGGGTGTTGGATGGATTATGACACCCTCTCAGCTGCCTCCCATATGAATGTCCTGTGGATGTGGCCTTTCTGGGGTTGGGGGTTTCACAGCTGGGCTGATTTATGTAAGGTTACACCTCACATCCAAAACCTTCTCCTCCTACCTCGGTTGAGGTGAGGAGGGGAAGGTTGGGGGAGTCTGTGTAAACCTGGCCTCTGTGGGCTGTGGTCTCCCCCACCCCAAACCCAGCCAGAGATGATTCTTAGTGTAGCTGAGTTTGGCTTTCTTGTGGATGCATTCTTCTCCCTCAGCCTGCAATGACTGAACAATAGTGTCCCCCTTATCTTATCTAGGCAGTTTAACTCACAGTCCAAGGCTCCAGTCAGGCATCTTCAAGGAGGGGTGGGCTTCTGTGGTTGTAACTTCTTTATACAGATTTTCCTACAATGGGCAAAACTCCTTCATAACAATGTTTAAAGCATGAACCATTTCAGTCTCTGACATCACTGGAAAAGTGAAATACGAAAACTCACTATGATGTTTGAGTCCCAGAAAACTGCTCATTCCAAAAATATCTGTTGTTTCAGATAGGCTGACAGGCTGTCTATAATAAACTTCAGCGCGTGTAATAAATACGTCCAGGAGCCTGCGAGCATGACCCAAACCATTCTGTTTCACAAGCTGTATAAAGCAACAACCACAATGATCATTCATGCCACGAGACACAAACTATGGCATCTGACAATTTCATTAGTCAGTAATCCAGCATGCATCAATTTAAAGTGAAGTGCCATCACACTAATCAAGCTCATTTTGTCCAGAAAAGTTGTGCCCTTTATTTGGAGAGATCAATGTCAAATGGTGACTTTGACCCTCAAGCTGCCTGTAGTCTTGATGTCCATACTGACTATAATCAATTATCAGTACTTTGTAGCATCCAACAACAGCCTAAGCACAAGGAGAGAGTAATAAAAAAACAAATATTGAAAAATTTGACTATAACTCATCCTCTAATGACATAAATAAGGGTTCTATGCCCACCCAACTTCCAAAATGAAGAGCTATTACATGAATAGTCAATATCTGAATGATTTTTGTGATTCTTATAAATCTGAATTAAAATCTACAGATGTGAAACTGTCATACTTACAAAATGGCATCTAGGCAAAAGCCAGATACAACTAAACAAAAAAGAATATATTGGCAGGACGTTATTAAAAATTTGAAAAATTTCACTCCTTCAAAATAAACTTTGAAAGATACATATACAAACTTATTCAAATAATTGTTTTTTGTTCCTTCACTAAAGACTATAAAAACCTTTGAACTATAAAATTTGCTTAGAAAAAAAAAAAGGATGGTTAAAACTCCACATGTAATTATCAAGACTGTGAGATAAACAACCTAAGATGTATGTTTGGATTCTACATAGAATTAAGCATGCAAAACAAAATGATGGTATATGTATGCACCAGAAGTTCAAAGAAAAGCTCACTAATGTTTTGTTGATTTTGAAAAGACTGTTGATGTAACCCAACATGTCAGATTAATACGTATTTTTGAATGCTTAATGGTGACATGAAATATGCAGCTAATGAAAAAAAATGAGTACTTGCGGAGAAAGTAGCAATAAAAAAGATTGTGAAGCTGCTAAAGAGTGTAACATCAAGAGAGATGTATGCCAAGGTTGCCTACTTTGTCTGTAACTGTTCAGCACGGATGCAGAAATTATAACAATCTACAGAAGAATCAAAAACATTGTCAATGAGACATTTGAATGAAGGAGGTGAATATTAACAGCACAGTGGGTGCTGGTGACCATCTTTGAATACCATTGACTAGAGCAGAATTCAGGCATTCGCTGTGAATGGCATCTCAAAGGGCTTCAGAAGAGTGAAAAATGTTAAGAAAACAATAGCAACAACATGAAAAAATGCCAACTGAATAAAATCAGCAAGAGAAATTCCCAGATCTTGCTGGACTGACTGAATAGGTCTCTCTATTAATAATAAAATGGTAAAAACATAAGGAAAATAACTTGACAAATCTCAAGAAGCTCCACAGAGTAAAAAATTTTGATTTCCACATCTGCTTAGTAGTACCATTGACCTTCTTCTGAAGATGCTTGTGAAATAAAAATATTTGAAGGTTCTTCTAACAGGTGTGTTTTCTAGATACTGATTTTAAAAATTGTACTTCTTTTCAATGTGACTGCTCTCATACCTTCTTCCCTCTCTCTTACTAATGTCCTTACCTCTTACTAATGCCCTTACCTTGCTTTCTTAGAACCCATATCTTAACAAAGAGCTCTATGTCTTCAAAATATTGCACTAAAAATGGAATCTTCTCTTCTTACAGACACTGATTCAGAAAGTTATTGCTTTGGTTGGGGGAAGGAGGTTGCATTGTTTTGTTTTGATTGTTGTGCTTTTTTGTTTATTTATTTGTGTATCATAATGAATACCAGTTTTCTCATCAAAACCCTTCAGAAGAGCGTGTTCGACCTGCCTCCACAGTCCTAAAAATGTTATTCAATGCTCTCCTCCTTTCCATTTGGTATTTGCTCTATCTATTAATAGAATGTAGTAAGAAAAAAGACGCTTTGAAAATCCTTATATTCACCAGTTTCTTTTCTTATTAATCTGTATAGCTGCATTCATTCATCAGAGGGAAACTCATACCTAAATAATCAGGATTCTCTTCAAAATAAAGTTGAGACTAAAATCTTTAGATAATCTAAATGTCATAAATACACATTCATACAGTATGAAAGGCTACAGTAGCTACAGTCTTACTTACTTGTCCTTCAGGTTTCCATAACAATTCAGTTACTACATCCTCATTGTAGCCATCCTTATTGTAATGTTCCATAGCTACAGTGAATAGCAGTTTCAACAGACACAGAAGTCAATTAGTTGAATTTATCAACTTGGTGAATTTGGGAGCTGCAATTTTCCTTTATTTCTTTTCTGTCCCAATCAAGCTTTAAGCTTGGATGTTTACGGGAGCAGTTTCATTTTTATCTGTCTGGCTGAAACTGTAAGAGCTGATAAAGTGGTGCTTCTCCACTTGCAACAATGACAATTTTTATTAATGATTCACATAAATATCTGCATCATTAAATTGAGAAGTACAGCTTGCTTCATCTTACTGAAAAAATAGGAGGAAAATAGCTAGTAAGGTTACTTTAGATACTGTACATTGAAACAAAAAATATCCTATTGCAAAGTCAGATAAAAATCGGTGCTTTAATATTAAACAATTTTCATCTGAACATCTATAGTTGAACACAATTATTGCCTTATAATACATTGTGTTCAATTTATGCAATTAATAGATTGACTTCATGCAGGATGGATCGGGAAATGAAATTTGAGTATGAGAGGAAAAATTTTACTCCAAATGAAGACATATATTCAGGTACTTCTTTGCAAACCCATAGACATCTGGGGTGGGTGGTTTTCTTCTGTTTGTTTGGTTTGTTTTGGCTCTTTTTTATTCTTTGTAGTTTAATAAATGAGATATTTAAAATAATCTTGCCAAAAAGAGGTGGACAAAACAAGGAGGAATTTTGTAAAATCTGTTGCCAAAACTGATCCATGGTGTAATAATACCCTCTTGTTCAGTTTCTAAAGGAGTAATTTGTGAGGCTTTGGTCATCTTTTCTTTCAACATACTGCATATTTTAAGAAAATACTCTGTACTTTAAAGGCAAATCCAAAAATTAGAAAGGAGCAGTTCAGTGCTCTGTGTATAAGAAGTCAATATATATATTTTAATACAGCTTAATTTAACACCTCAAAAAGGAGGATAAAACAAATGTGATGCTTTTATGGAAACAGTCTACTTCTATTTAAATACATTGGTCCAGGTGATGCCTCCTTGATTTAAATATGTAAACTCTAAATTTATGTAATTAAAGGTTTATTCTGGTCTGTTTCTAAATCTATGTATCTCCTACATTTATAGTAACATGTAAATTCCCAAGGTCTGCTAATGCAATAACCAAAAATCTCTTAATGAGTATAAAGAAAAATAAATAGAAAAACACCCCTACACACAACACCCCACTTCCATAATTTAGTTTTAAAAGCCCTGTAAGCCTTGTAATAATTTTGAATCTATTTTTCTGGTGTGAAGTAGAGTTACCAAGCATGAATTTTCCAAGTGATCAGTAGTGTATTATATTCTGAAAATGAATCTTTCTGCAGATTAATACATAATTTCTGACTACGAGGGTGGCTTTAATTTATTAAAATCCCAAATTCAGATTTGAAAACACAAAGCTTGCACTGAATCTGTACTCACTATGGGACTGAACTGAAATTCGTAATAAAATGAAAATAATTTTACAGGCAGTGAGTCATTAAGTTATTTTAATTTTCACCCTCTAGTGTAGTAAAAAAACATCTGAAGGAGATAGATTTTGCAAGTAGTGAAACACTTTAAAAGAACAAGGGAATTTAGGCATAAATTCTTTTGAGGGAGAAAAATAAGAAAATGGTAAAATTACTTGGAAGACCAGAGAGATAAAACATATGAACCAAACAAAATTGCTAGATTTCAAATGCTGGCAACAGCATACCAATGAAGAAACACACAGAATTTTTAAGATGTAGTACCAGCCAAGAAAGGCAAGTGTTATGGCAAGGTGTCTCTCACGAAAATTTATTTTGTTTTCTTTTTCTCTATTCCCCATTGAAGGAATGTTGAGTTGGCATAGAGATGCTTTTTGCAAACTCCTGCAAGCAATTACGTTACGTGCATCAGAAGTTGATGAAATCTGTTCACTTCTTTTTAATGAACACATTCCTCTTGTGGATTTTTTGTTTATGGAATTAAATTGAAATATTTTATTCCCTGGTGCTCCCTTTATGCGTGTTGAATAATGCAGTAAATTCTCAGACATTCTGCAGTGCCCCAAAACAAGGTTAAATATACAATCCTTCAGTTACGTTTTATAGCAAATTGAAAGGAAGATGTGAGATGAATGAAGCTCCATGATCATGCAAAGGGAAACCTCCTGGTGGTGCTTTCATTAGTCTCTCTGTTTTAAGGTCCAAATGGCTTTGGAGCTTTGGCCATTTTCTTATTTTCTAGGCATCTCCTTCTCTTCCTGGTTTTACCCAGCTGCTGCTATAAAGTAATGCCCTTCCATGATACCATTTGTAGCTCCAATATTCTTGTCTGCTATTCTTTAACCACTACATGAGAGACTTTTGGTGAATAGTCTCAGTCAACCCCCTGAAACTTTTTTTCAAAAACTCAAGACCTATGACTTAATCTGCTCCTTTATATTTTGATTTTCCCCTGCCCTGCAAATAAAGAGCATGATCATGTGAGAAGGCAGCCAAAGCCCAATTATCTGGGGGGATCAGGAGGACACTGCCTGGAAGACACAGGTTCACTTTAGGCTTCACACTGCTTCTCTTCCTAAAATACAAAACCAAAACCAAAAAAACAGCATGAAAAGAATTTTATAAGAGTTTGTATAAGAGCTCTGTAAGATTATTTACAGATATGACTAAAAGGCTGTCTTACGAGGTTTCACAGAGAAGCTCTGGGTGCCCCATCCCTGGAAGTGTTCAAGGCCAGGTTGGATGGGATTTGAGCAATCTGGTCTAGTGGAAGGTGTCCCTGCCCATGGCACGGAGGTTGGAATTAGATGGTCTTTAATGTCCCTTCCAACCTAGGCCATTCTATGGTCTATTTTGTTTAATCATAACAGATCTTCTGTGGCTTTATTTCATTATTATTATTATTTAATTATCAATCATTCCAAATTATTAGTATAATTTCATTATTCATTATTCATATAGTATAATAAACTCACATTTCAAAACATAAAGACATTCCAATACTTAAAATAACCAACACGCTTTTTATGAATTTCTGTATACTGTCGAAAAATTCATACCAAATCCATCAAACCCCACCTAGTATCCTTAGACATTTTCCTTCTTTTATAATAATTGAAATAAAATGTGAAAATGTGAATCTAATGTGAACATTAGGTTAATACTAAGAAATATACAATGGTCAATGAAGTGCATTACTTAGAACATGTCTTGGCTAATGGTTATTTTGGTGTCTAGCTTTTTGGAAGTAAGAGCTTGATAAATTTATGGCAGCATTTGACTTGATTCATCTTCAACTGGATCAAAAATTACTATTTGTGGGCCAGTTCATGCAAACCTCTTTTTTATTTTCCAGATAAAAAAACACATAATATTCTTAACTCAAAAGAAGGCCTTTCTCTTCAGGACATGGATTCTGAAGTGCTTTCTATACTAACTACGATAATAACAGCAAAGAAAAGAATGGACATATGTTTTTAAATTCCTATGTGAATACAAAAGCTATGCTGCCATAGTTGCAGTATCAATACTTTGTGTAAGGTATTCCACAGGTAAAATAAGTCTTAAATAAAAACTTATATGAGTAAAAATCGCTAGGATATATAGACAGGCAAGGCTAAAGTTCTACTAATTTGAAACCAATGTTAACTCACCCAACACAAAATTTTTTTTTTAATTTTGTGTGAAGAAATCTTTCATTTCATATTCTCAATTCTTTACTATATTAGTAATCAGTCATGTTAAGATTAATTGAGTCTGCCCTTAAAACAAAGTAATCATTGACAAAAAGTATTATTTTGTTCAAAGCACAATTTCTTGTCATTTTTGGGAGCAAAAAAGAGAGAAAATTAGACTTAAAAACAGTTACAACCTCAATCTCTCTTTGGGAGTAAAAAAGAGAGAAAATTAGAAGAAAATTATATATATATATATATATATACAATCAGAAATTATATACATAATTGGATAATTCATTTGTATAGGATTTCACGTTTGCCTGGGCAAAATGCTGCAGTGTCAAATCTGCATGTCAAATTTTTCTTGTATAATATGGATTCCTCTTTCTTTCTGTAGGATAGATATATTAGGTATAAATATATATAATATATATATAAATATATGTAATAAGTATATTAGATATAAAAGGATATATTCCAAATTATATGAGGAAACATGATGACTTTTGTCATAAGTCTTTCCCTTAAAAAAAAAGCAATAATTTTTCTTCTTGCATGACATTTTCTCAAAATTCTATGGAACTTTGGGATAGATGCCATCCTACAAAGAAGATGAAAAGAAAAAGAAGGAATTGAGAACTTGAAAAATCTTCAATACATCTGTTCCCATTTCCTATCTGATTTGATATGGCCTCTTGAAATTTGAATAAACATACCCCTTCTGATTCATTCCTACTGAGACAATTTAAGAGAAAAAAAAGGTGTTGTCAGATAAGGATATCAATGCAGAGTTTAATTAAAACATAAATTATAGCTGCACTTTGTGATTTTAACCTCAGTCTCCTTTTTCCCTCAGATTTCAAATATATTGTATCTCATTTTTTAATGACTCAGCGATGTCATTTGATTGATTCTTTCATTGTGACTTATTGAGTATATAAAAAGGGAATTAGCAGCTGTATTCAGGGTCAGTTCTATTTTGGAAGGACACATTTGTCAGAGTACATCTCTGCTGCTTGACAGTGTGTGGGTTGGACTATTAGCACAATGAAAAATAAGGTGTATTTCAGTCTAACCTCCAGCTCTCTGTTAAAAAGAGAGAAAAGAAAACATTGATTGAACAATAGAAAAGTAGAGAAGAAAGTGTGAAAGATGAACTGTGGGCATTTCAGTAGATGTTTCCTGAAATCTCTTGGAAATTACAGAAGAGAAAGGTATTTGGATGGATGGAACATTGTGTCAACACTTAAGATTTTGTTTTCCTTGGTTTGGTGGGGTTTTTTTATTTGTTAGGTTCTTCTGTTTGTTTCTTTGGGTTTGGGGCTTCCTGGTTTGTTTGGGAGGGTTTTTTTTTTATTTGGTTTGTTTTGTTAGTTGCTTGTTATGGTGGGTTTTTTGCTTGATTTTCTTTTTTTAGTGAGTTAGACCATTTTAAATTTTCTGCAAAATGCCTGAATCATTCCATCTGCTTTTTAGAGTAAGTTCAGTACATAAGTTAGCAGATCAACAATAAGGAGCAGAACAGTAATAATCAAGAGGCAGTGAAATCAGGAAACAGACAGCAGCTCAGGAAATTGTAGGAGATACAGGTCCAAAATTTTGTATTTACTGGCTTGAAGTGGTTTAGGAAGAGACTGAAAGGAAGTAGCCCCTCATGACTTAAAGGTAGTGGGTTCCTGGATACCTCTTCAAGCATCTCCTTGATATACAAGCTCTCAAAGCAGATAAGGAAAAGAAAAGGGAACTGGCAATCACGTAAGTAATGAAGTGAAGGGTAAGCCCATAATTTGTTTGGGTTGAAAGGGACTTTAAAGATGATCTGGTTCCAAATCCTCTTTCCCGTAGACCAGGTTGCTCAAAACTCCATTCAACCTGATCTTGAACACTTCCAGGAATGGGGCTTCCAAACATCTTTGGGCAACCTGTTCCACTGCCTCACCACCCTCACAGTAATGACAAACGTGTCATGCAAGATTTGCTTACAACAATAAATGGTCAGGGTTTTATATGTC
Organism: Trochalopteron elliotii; assembly: GCA_024734555.1. NCBI lineage: Eukaryota > Metazoa > Chordata > Aves > Passeriformes > Leiothrichidae > Trochalopteron > Trochalopteron elliotii. Next base: position 403,443 of record JANPWX010000493.1, read on the forward strand.
CTGAGAAGCTGGTCAATCTTGTCTCTCCTTTGAAGACCACAACTAAATATGAACAGGCTACCCTAGGAAATGCTGCATGTGATCAAAAGGCTTCTTTTTGCTTTTCAGAAAAAGATGGGCAAAGGGCTTCTCTCTGCACAGGGCTTCTCTCTACATCTCTCTACACTCTACACATTTTTTGGACTTGTGTAAAATTGTGATACTCATCAGTAAGGTCTTCTACAATTGGCTGGTGTTGTCTTAGGCTTTGGGTCATCTACATGACTTAGACACTGATACTTCTACTCTGGTCAGTAGAAGAGAGGACAACAAGGACTTCAGTGCCCTTCTTGTACATTCATCCCTGGGAGTATTCAAGACTAGGCTGGACAGGGCATTGAGCCACCTGGTCTAGGGGAAGCTACTTCTGTCCACTGCAGAGGGGTTAGAACTTGATGATCTTTATGGTCCCTTTCAAACCAAACAATTCCATAATTCTATGGTTGGGATCTAACTCAAGTTGTAAACACAAAATTATGCTGCATTGAATAAATCCAAAGAGGAAAAAAACCCACATTTTCCTGAGGTAATTTTTAAAAGGAAAATATAAAACACAACTCTTACAAAATTTCCAGAAGACAATTTCAGATTGTTTCTCCTAAAAGTGACAACAGACAGATATCTGAATTAATATAATAAGATGTATTTCCAGATATAAGCAAGTATTGTGGTGAATCGATAGTTTTGTTTTAATCAATGCACAGCTTAAAAATAGTCTGTAGAGAAACATTTAAAACTTGCAAACTATCTCTCTGCAGATCAAGACAAATGACATTTAAAAGTGCATGGTAGGTGGCTTGGCTTTTGGATAGCAAAAATTACTTGAGTAGCTGCACATTCCATTACTGTGTGCAACTGTTCTGATCACAGTGAGATCCCTGGTCACTCACTTTAAATTAGTATCATCAATAGAGGAATTAGGTCATAAGTGTCAAGCAGGAGCAGTCTAAAATCTGGTAGGTAATACCTACCTTTCCATTCAAGTTTCTTTTACCCAGTAGTGGAAACTAAACTGGACCCTGTTCATTCCATTCTCAAGTGACATGCACAGCTGTTGCTATTAAATTATAAAGTAGGAAATCATGAAATAGGGAAAAAGAATTGAGGTTGATTCCATTGCAGGTTGAAAGATTTATAGTAGCAAATAATAAAATAGGAAAAAGTTTTGGGACTGATTCTGTTGCAGGTTGACACAGCTCTGAGCTACCTGGCAGCACAAAAAGGTCTATAATGATTTTAGCTAAGAAGCACTGAGCTCATTAAATAGGCAGTTCTATTGGGATGAAAAGACTTTCACACAGGAGTTCTGGACTAATACATGTCCAGAAAGTATTTTAAGATGTGTTCCTTGAATCACTTATCTGTTTTTGACTACTTTTCCCACAGCATTCTCCTAGAGAAACAGGCTACTCATGGATTGGACAAGTACACTATTTTGGGTAAAAAACTGTCTGGATTTCCAGACCCAAAATGTGGTGGTGAATGGAGCTAAACCCTGGCAGTGGCTGGTCTCTAGTGGTCTTCCCCAAAGCTCAGTTTTTGGGGCTGATCCTGTTTAATAATATTATCAACTATCTCAAGAAAGGAATTGAGTGACCCTTCAGTCTGTTTGCAGAGAACACCAGGTTAGATAGGAATGTTGATAGGCTGGAGGAAAAGAAGGCTCAACAGAGGGATCTGGACATACTGCATCAGTGGGTTAAGGCCAATTGTATGAAGTCCAACAAAGCCAAGTGCTGGGTCCTGCACTTGGGTCAAGACAACAACCTGCCTACAACCCCAGGCAGCACTACAGGCTGGGGCAGAGTGGCTGGAAAACTGCCATGGGAAAAAGGGCCTGGGGGAGCTGGTCAACAAGAACTGAACATGAGCCCAGGTGGCCAATAAGGCCAATGGCACCTGCCTGTATCAGCAATAGTGTGGCAGCAGGACCAAGGCAGCAATTGTCCCCTTGTACTGGGCACTAGGAGGCCACACCTCAAGTGCTGTGTCCAGTTCTGGGCCCCTCACTGGAACAAAGGAATTCAGGCACTAGAGTATGTCCAGAGAAGGAAACGGAGCTGGGGAAGGGTGTGGAGCACACGTCTGATGAGGAGCAGCTGAAGGAGTTGGGGAAGTTCATCCTGGAGAAAAAGAAGGTTTGGGGGAAGCTTCTTGTTCTGCAGAACAATATGAAGAGAAGTTAAGGTGAGTTGAGGGATTTGTCCGTCCTCCCAAGCGAAAAGACAAGAAGAAAGGCCTTCAAATTACACCAGTGCATTTAGATTGGGTATTAAGAAAAAATTCTTCACAGAAATGTTTATCAAGCAGTGGAACAGCATGCCCAGGTGGAGTTTAAAAGACCTGTGGACATGATTCTTAGGGACATGGTTTAGTGGTAGACTTCACAGTACTGGGCTTACAGTTTGACTCAGTAATCTCAAAGAACTTTTACAACCTAAATTATACTGTGATTCTATGACTGATTCATCCTTACTAACAGAACAACCTACTGCCTTCTACTTACAGGTACAAAAAAAGCCAAAACTTTTTATAACTTCAGAATCAGGAACTCCAATGAGTCTCCTGCCCTGGAGCTGTATTTCATTTTCTTTATATAATGAGATGGGGTCTATGTATTTATATAAATTAAGGCATAATCTCAACCATTTTTTCTTTGGGATATGAAAAAACAAAAAAACAAAGAAGCCAAACACAACTGATTAGAAAACTTTAAAATGGTTTCTGTTTAAAATTACATTTTTAAATCTATTGAAAATATATTAACTTGGCCTGAAGAGATTAGTATAATCATTATGAATCCATCTCTATACTGGCATTTGAAGTTTTCACTGTTCTGTGTTTTATTCTCAACTTTCCTTTGAAGTATGCTAGTAACAAGACCACACTTTACAGAGAGAAACAGGCAGAGATCATCAAAAGGTCTTGGGGTATGTTAATTAGTCCCCAAGTGTGTAATCATCCTCATTTTTTTCTTTGGAATAAATACTATAAATCCCCTTTTCTTTATGGTACAAGGTTACCACATCTGTGGCTCTTACAATCAAGAGATGTTTTCTCTTACTGAATCCATTGCTCATATTAATAGTCATAATAATGATGATTATAATAATAATAGACATAAATATATGCATGAGAGGTGAACATCCAGTCTTGATGAAATGGGTGTGGACTGTGGTTTGAAGACTAATTTGCACTAATCCAGCAGTGTGACAGAAGTACACATGGAAATAGTACTGTCCAGCCTGCTTCCACAAGAAGCAGAAAATGAAAGAAATACAATGCAAAGCAAACCTGCTTGATTGATTAGACACATCTTTGAAATATTTGTGAGAACAGGTGAATTACTAGAAGTCAAAAGATTATACCTATGAGTGTGTTTTAAATATTCTGTGACTCTTGATGTTTCAGGCCACATGCTAAAAGCCAGTAAAGAGCATCCTCCTAAATTGCTTCTGGAGGAGATGTGAAATGTCATTTGTGCATCAACCAGTTCAATACCAGTAAAGCAGAAGGCTTCCTCTGTATTTCTTATTTCCTAGAGGCCTGAAGCCACTGGTTATTATTTTAAAGGAAAATGTGAAGGAATTAAAGATGTTTTAACAAATTATGGCCACTTCTAGTTTTGGAGGGAACCAGTGCTCTGTCTGTAGCTGTAAGGAACTGGGTTTTTGAGAATGTTATCCCTTCATCTCTGCTGGATCAGAATGCAAACTGAGACACCATCAAGGCAAAAGACTCCAGTTCATGAGTTCATGATACACAAGGACTCATAGGCTAATGAGTCTAAATGTTAGCCTCTAATGAGCCTTAGTTTTACTGTGGTTAAATCTCAAAAGAGAACTAATAATCAGTGATTGCCATCCCAAATAGTTAATGCTGAATAGCATTTTAAAGACGCAGGAAAAAGAGTGAAAGGTGGGGTATTTAAAATAAAAGGAATCTTAGCAGCAAAATATAAAAGAACAAGAAAAACACAAAGAATTTTACTGATAGCTTCTTTACTGCTGATAAAACCTATTAGATAAGATGAAACAGCTTTAAAAAGCTACTAAAAATGGCATGTTTAAAAAATTCAGTACAAGGACTTCAAACAGAGCTCACTGAAAGCTGTGCTCTCATAAATGTTGTCATTTAATTACCCATTGATAATGTGCAGTATTTGTGAGAAGTCTAAAGACAAAACTGTTATTAAAAAACACAAGTACAACATCCATAGATGGACACATGTTGTCAATAATTTCTTGTACTTCTGACCTTTCTCTCTTATTTTTTAAAATAGAGATTTTAAAGGTTCTTTCTTATAAAATTATTAATATTTCTAATTAAATTTAATTAAAGCTTTAAGTGTAATATTTTAAATGGAAATAAATTGCAGATATTTATTTAAATGTACCTTAGGGTAAAATTCCATAAGAAACTACTTGGATGTTCTTGCTGTTGGGTTTTTTTTTGCTCATATAGTAGGTAGAGTTGTTAGCAAAGAAGTTTTGTTTCAAGAAAGCGCTTTGTATTTGCATACCAAGCATGTTTTTAGAGGTTCTAAAGACCTTGCACACAAATGAAGTCAGCTGAACACAGTGGTGTTACAAATTACAAATTTTATTGAGTGCAATATTACTTATCTCTGTGTGAGGTCTGGATGACCCCTTTATACAAGGACTTGAGAAAAGTGTTGAATCATAAGTATTCTAAAAACTAATCAACCAGCCAAATAAAATAATCCAACTGCCTGGTTTTTCAAATGAACAGTTGTAGATTTCTGACTGAAAAGTACTATACTGCATGAAAATATGAACATGAAAAATTGAATAAAAATAGAGAATAAAAATAAATACGTAAATTAAATTCTATTTTTAGTATTATACAAGTTAACAATTACTGAAATTGCAGTTTTAAATGAAACTCCAGATGATGTTGGGATTTGCTCTATAGTGTTACAGGAAGACATGACTCATGAGTAAAAGCTTGGACAAGATCATCAGTTCCACAATACCACACCAATGGCAGGGGTGACTGTTGGATCAAGCTTTACAGGGAGGTTCCTGAACTCAGGAAAACTCAGGGTGTGACTGTGCTGGTACTTCCCCATAGAGAGTTATTAGGGCCGAGTCATTTGTAAAGAAAAAGAAACACTTCCCAGCCTTGCAGGATTGCTTCTTCTCCCTTACCTCATTTAACACCCAGCTTGTAGCCTGGGGTTTGGAGTGGCACTGGTCAACTACTGCAAATAACCCATCATTAACAGTTCATCAGAAATGATGTAGAGGAGGGTAGAATACACAGTTTGGTTACACCCACATAGTGCTAAACTGGCATTCTGCTCCAGGACAGACAGGAGGTTCCAAACCTTGGTGGTGGGGGAGCTCCAGAGGCCAAAAGTTTACCACCAGCACGCATGGAAGGGAGGGAGGAGATTAACACAGAAGGTTGGGAAGTCATGAAAAAAAGAAAATTAACAAAAGGAAAAGGAAGGGAACAAAGAAAAGAAAGAGGTTTCCTTCAAAGCCAGACATTCTCCCACAGACGAACCTAGAACTGCTTGGTAGCTCTGCAGACTAACAAGGCAACACACAGCACACTGGAAGAACAGCCAGAGCTAGCTAGAGCAGCCCAATATGCTCCTGAATAAAGAGATTAACAACTAGTTCAACCAAGAAAAGGTGATAATAGTTGGTGACTCCACTTTACAAGCACTATGGCACTCACCTGTCAACCTGACTCACTTTTGAGGAAGGTGTGTTGCCTTCTGATAGCCTCGATCAAGCAGGTTACTGAAAAGCTGCCATGCCTACTTAAATCTACTGATTATTACCCAGTATTTGTGTTCCATGTGGGTGCCAGTGAAGGAAGGAAAGAAGAAAACCCTGGGAACTACAAACCAGCCAGCTTCACCTCTGGGACAGGCAAGATTCACGGAGCAGGTTCTCCTGGAAACTGTGCTAAGACATGTGGAAAAGGTGATTTGTTGCAGCCAACATGGCTTTACAAAAGGGAAACCTGACAAATTCGGTGACATTCTAAGATGAAGATGGGTCTATGGTGTTAGTGGATGAGAGCAGAGCAACTGACATCATCTACCTGGACTTCTGCAAAGCATTTGACACTGTCCTGCCATTATCCTTGTCTCTAACTTGGAAAGACATGGATTTGATGGATCAACCACTCCATGGATTAGGAACTGGCTGGATGACCTTCCACAAAGAGTTGTGGCAAAGGGCTCACTGTCCACGTAGAGACCAGGGATGAGTGGAGTACCTCAGGTTCAGTATTGGGACTGATTCTGTTCAACAGCTTTGTTGGTGCCATGGACAGTGGTGTCACTGATGACACCAAGCTCTGTAGTGCAGTCACATGCTGGAGAGAAGGGGTGGATCCAGGGGGACTGAGACAGGCTGGAGAGGTGGGAACCTCAGGAAGTTCAACAAGGCCAAGTGCAAGGTCCTACACCTGGACTGGGGCAATCCCAGATACACCAAAAGATTGGGTGGATGAGGGATTGGGTGCAGCACTGAGGAGAAGGACTTCAGGGTGTTGGTTGATGAAAACCCAACATGAGCCAGCACTGAGCACTCATAGCCCAGAAAGCCAAACAAATCCAAAGCCCCGTGGCCAGCAGGTCAAAGGAGGGGATTCGACCCCTCCATCTGCTCTTGTAAGACCCCACCTGCAGAGCTGTGTCCAGCTCTGAGGTCGCCAGCCCAGGAAGGACAGGGGACTGTTGAAGCAAGTCTAGAGGAGGTCATGAAGTTGATGAGGGGAATGGAGAACCTCCCATATGAAGACCAGCTGAGAGAGTGAGGGCTGTTCATTCTGGAGAAGAGAAGGTTCTGTGCAGACCTCAAAGCACATTCTGGTATTGGAGGGGGTCTCCGGGAACTTCAGTGACAGGATAGGGAGTAATCTGTACAAATTGAAAGAGAGGAAATTTATGTTAGATATTAGGAAGAAATTCTTTACAGTAAGGGTGGTGAGGCCCTGGCACAGGTTCCCCAGGGAGGCTGTGGGTGCCTGAACCCTGTCAGTGTTCAAGGCCAGGTTAGATAAGGCCTTGAGCAATCTGCTCTAGTGGGAGATGTCCCTGCCCATGGCACATGATCTTTAAGGTCCCTTCCAACCCTTAACATGCTATGATTCTATGATGCATGGATCTGCAGACTTTCCTTTTGGATTCCTTAGGACTGTCCAGAGGACTAGAATGGGAAAAGGAATAGGTGGGCTCTACTTCTTCAGTGCAATAGTGTCCTGGTTTGAAAGACAGGTGTCTGTCAAGGAAGGCAAAGGAACCTCCTTTGGAATGGAAAATGTGAACCCCCTTCCCTCCGAATTATTATAACTTTGAAATTAAGGCCTTTCAGGCAAAGATATAGAAAAAGGAATAACAGTCACTTGCTAGTATGTCTATGGATAACAAGGCAAATAAACAACAACAATGGCACCAACAACAAACAAAACCAGGAAACCCAGTAACAGCCTTCTCTCGGCTGTTGAGCACTTTCCTCTTTGGTGCAGATACAGTCACATCCGGCAGGGGCACTGTTGGCTTCTGGCAGGGCAGGGCAGGTGCGATGATTCTCCCACAGCAAAGTGAGCTGTAGCAGGAACCTTGGAAGCAGCAAGCTGGGATGAGAAGATCCCAGAGTAGCAAATAAAACGTATCAGAAACCACCACAGTAGCAGAAGCCATGGGGTGGCCAGTGGTCGGGTTCCAGTATAGCAAGAAGCCCTGAAGCAGCAGCAGACAACAGTGGGGCTGGGCGGGGAATCACTCCCCTGGGTGGCTCACCAGGGATGGTTGATCCCAGGGATGGGGTGTGCAAGGAGGGGCAGCCCCCAGCAGAGAATGGGGTGTTCCCGGTCCCGGGTATCAGCACAGCATGCACTGGCTTTGGGCTCCCAAGCAGCAGAGAAGAAGAGAAGCAAGCCAGTCAAGGTGCGGAAGGAGAAGAAACAAAAAGAAAGAGGCAAAACCCACAAGACAACAGTATCTCTGATCAGATACTGAGTGGTCCTTGAGCCAAATCTTACACCTCAAAGGACGCAACCACCCCTCACCCCTCCAAGTCTCGCAGGAAATCCCAGGCTGGCTCTCACCCTTTGTGATACTCTTCTAGGGGAGGGGCAGGGCAGTGACCCCTGCAAGACACAAAACAAAATAACCAAAAATGGTATGGGATAAAAACCGAAACCAAAACCAAACCAAAAACAGTAACAAAAAACCCAAACAAAACAAACAAAAGACCCCAAAACAACAACAACAACAAAAAAAAAATTACAAAAAAAATCAAAAGCAAACCAAACCACCCCATGCCTAAGTCCAATAGTAAGGACAAATTTCCAGTATGAAGGTGAAAATTATCTGTTTCTGATGGGAACACTCTCTGTAGAGCCATTTGTATGCACTTTGACTGAGGTCAGAGTGTATTTTGAAATCTATTTATTACATAGTTTGAATATAAAATTATTCCTCATACCCAGATTCAGATCAGTATTAAGCACACTTAGAGTATTCCACTAAAAACTCTTACAGCATCACTTTTAGAGGCTGTTATTTGCTGTGAAACAATTACAATTCTAGGCTGCTCCTTGTGCTTTAGGGATATAAACAGTATTTACGTTTAATGCTTAGTTAAAAAGTTGAATGACATTTTACAAACAAAGGCATGAACACTGTAGAAGTCTTTCCTGTGTTAATTGTAGACCATACTTTGTCAGTCTCATCTGCAACTGAGACTAATTGTCTGCCATATAAAGTGGCATGCCTATTGATTTTGCAAAGGCTGAAACAGGCTAAACTGTACTCTCTTTCTGTGGATATAAAAAGCATTGCCTGCTTATATTGATTGCTTACCCCACAGAGCAATAGCAAATTGCTATTGTGGAAATATAATGATGCTGAACATTTGTTGCACAGATGATAGGGTAATGTTTAAATGCTGTGTGTCCTGTTCTTTGTAGATTTGCTAACAACATCCTTAATCACTCCTCTTCAAAATACCATGAATCCTGGAGCAGACGCTAACCTAATGACACAACATCGTTTATAGACCATAGGATTTCATAAATTCAGAATGAATTAAATGTGCTATTTTTTTCATCATCAAGTAGACTGGATGCCAATTTTGCATAATATTTAGCAAGACTTGAGTAGGAGTGAAATAAATTATCTACAGCAAGATTCTTTCATCTCTTTTTATATATTGTACTTACTTGGCATATAGTCTATCAAAAGCAAAATAATTACTTGTGGAATTATTAATTACATACCATGAAAAAGACAGACTGAATCTGCTCCTTGCATCCTTCTAGGATAAAATTTCATAACATTTTTATACTTCATTTACCTGATGTTAGTATTATGGTCTGATTAAATGAAGTTTGAAAATATGGATAAGCATGAATTTTATAATATGGCATGAATTTTATTTAGCTGGGTGTTAATATTGGAGTTACACAAATTTATTTGTACTGAACATCCAATTAAGACAAGAACTATCAATTTTCTAATGGTATTGCAGAATCACAGAATGGCTGGGGTTGGAAGGGACCTGTGAACAGGGTCACCTCAAGAGGTTGCAAAGGATCACATCCAGGCAGCTTTGGAATACCTCCAGTGAGGAAAACTCCACAACCTCACTGGACAGCTTGTTTCCAGTGCTCTATCACCCTCAGAGTACAGAAGTTTTCCTTATATTCAGATGGAATTGTCAGTGTTTCAGTGCCCATTGCCCCTTGTCTTGATGTTGGGCACCATTGGAGAATCTGGCTCCTCTTGACACCAGCCTTTAAGATATATGTATGGACTGATAAGAACTCCTCCCAGGTGTCTCCTCTCTAGGCTAAACAGGGTCAACTCCTGCAGTCTGTCCTCATAAGAGAGATGCTCCAGACCCCCCTCATCCTGACCCCTGTTTCTTCACAGCTCCCACTCAACCCTCTCCAGTATCTCCTTGTCTTTCTTGTCCTAAGGAGTATGCAACACTCCAGATATGCCTTACCAGGGCTGGGCAGAGGGGCAGGATCACCTCCCTCGACCTGCTGCCAATGCTCTTCCTAATGCACACCAGGATCCCATTGGCCTCCTGGCTGCAAGGGCACTGCTGGCTCACAGATACCTTGTCTACCAGGTCGTCCAGGTGTTTCTCCCCAGAACTGCTCTACAGCAGTTCAGTCCCTAGCCTGTGCTGGTACCCAGGGTTGTTGCTCCCCAGGTGCAGGACCCTGCACTTGCCTTTGTTGAACTCCATTATTAGTTTCCACCCTCCTCTCCTGTCCAGCCTGGGCCAGTGTGGCTGAATGGCAGCACAGTTTTCTGGTGTATCAGCTGCTCCTCCCAGTTGTGTATCCTCAGCAAACTCTGTCCCTTCATCCAGGTCACGGACAAACAAATTGAAGAAGACTGGACCCAGTACTGACCCCTGGGGAACACCCCTGGTTACAGGCCTCCAACCAGACCATGTTGCTGATTGTAGTTCTCTGAGTTCTGACATTTGACATCATGACAGTTCCCAATCACTTCCCTCTCCAGTCATCCAACCCACGCTTCCTGAGCTTTCCTATGAGGATGTTATGGGAGACAGTGTCAAAGCACTTGATGAAGTCAAGAGACAACATCCACTGTTCTCCCCTGCCCAGCCAGTCCTGCCAAGTCCAGAGATAGGATTGGTTAGGTGTTGGTGAAACCATCTTGACTATCCCAACAACCTTCTTTTCCTCCACATGCTTAGGTATAACATCCAGGATGAATTGGTCCATCAAATTTCCAGGGACTAAGGTGAAACTGACTGGCTTGTATTCCCTGGGTCCTCCTTCTTGCCCTTTATGAAGGCTGGAGTGAGTGGCTTTTCTCCAGTCCTCAGGCACCTCTCCTGGAACCCTTGACCTTTCAAAGATGATGGAGAGTGGCTCAGCAGTAACATCTGCCAGCTCCCTCAGCATTCATGAGCTCATCCCATCAGGGCCCATGGATTTGTGGGTGTCAGGATTGCCCAAATGATCTTTAACCCAATCCTTTTAAATGAAGGGAAAGCCATCCTTTCTCCAGACAAGGGAAGAGAGATCTTGACTCCCAGGTGTGTGATTCCTGAGGGTTGGCCACAGCAGTTGTATTGGTTTGGCCACTGGGTGAGAAAGCCACTCTCATGGGTGCCTGGTGTTGGGCCAGTGTCAAACCACAATAACAGAAAAGACTGAAGGAAAGAAATCATCCACCTGGTCTGTATCCTCTATCACCAGGGCACCTCATTCTGGAGCTGCCACACTTTTTCTGCTGGTCTCCCTTTTGCCACTGGTGTACTTGAAGAAGCTGCTCTTGCTGTCTTTGACATCCCTTGTCAGATGTAATTTAAAGTGCACCTTAGCCTTCCTTGTCCCCCTCCCTGCAGAATGTGACAACATTCCTATATTTCTCTGATGCTTGCTGTCTTCTGAATGCCTATCCTTGCAAACCTGAACATTGTTTCCCAAGGAATTCATACAGTGGGAGCTTAAGGTTTTGGGTTGGTTGTTTTGGGGATTTATTTTTTGTGTGTCTGTTTTGATTTATTTTCGTTTGTTTCTGATAGGGGATAGAATACTAGCGGCTTATTATCAAAATAGGAGCTGAACCTGGATTCTGTATACAGTAAGAGACTGCATTGAAAGATGGTATGAAAGTCTAAAAGTTATGAAGTCACAGATCCTTGAGACGCTTTGAAAAGTTCAGTTAGATATTTAGAATATATTTATTATTATAGTATGCTATGAGAGCATATTATATATTAGTATGCATTTTACATATTTGATATATTATTCTTATGTATCATTGTATATATTCTATTTACCAAAAGCACACAGGGACAGGACAAGGGGCAATGCCTTCAAACTAAAAGAGGTCATGTTAGGACAAGGGGGAATGGCTTCAAACTGAAAAAGGGCACATTTAGATTAGATATTAGGAAAAAATTCTTTACTGGGAGGGTGGTAAGGCACTGGCACAAATGGCTTGAGAAGTTGTGGATGTCCCCTCCCTGGAAGTGTTCTAGGCTATGTTGGATGAAGCTCTGAGCAATCTGGTATATTGGGAAGTGTCCAATATACCAAATCTGGGATATTGGGAAGTGTCCCTGCCCATGGCAGGGAATTGGAACTAAATAATCTTTGAGGTTCCTTCCAACCCAGGCAATTCTATGACTCTATGATATGTTTTCTTAATTCATGAAGTCAATAAATCATGAGGACAATATTATCTTGTTTTTCTACTTCCCTGCAAAACATCCTTCTACCACTATCACAATGCACACTTTTTCTTTGAATTCAATAGATTTTCAAACAAAGCAATCCTTGTTGATTCAGTTTGTTCTTCTGACATGCATTGGCTCATACCTGCTTTCAGAAGTATTTCAGTAAGGAAAACCTGTGACCTCTATACAACCTTGCACTAAGTAGCGTAGCAGTGTAAAGGAAAAAGATTTGCAGTTTATTGGATGCTTGAATCCAATATGCTATTTCTTGCATTTTCATATAGCAACTCTATCTAAAGCATGAGTGCTCTTAAACAAACTACAGGTTTTATTTTTTTTAAGTCAACGAAAGATACAAGGTAGTTGTGATTGATTTTTCCTTTCATTATAAAGAAGGAAGTCAGGACAAATAAAATGTAAATTGACAAGAAGAGCATTAAAACTTTTGCACATTTGGATCTCTTTGTAGTAAAATTCAACAACCACATCAAGTTAAGAATTTCAATTTACTCTCCTTCATCTTTTGGCCACATATATATGCATATGTTTTGAAAAATTAATAACCTGTGTCAGAATGATCATTTAAGGTATAGATCTGGTCATATAAACAGTGCTACAAATACTCTTTTAAGATATAAATTTAACCTGTTGATGCAGGCTCTACCAAGGTTTTTAAGAGCCTGTGGTTATATAAAAATTCAGGTTTAACATACTCTTTATGCCAAATCTGTGCACAGGATGAATTTCACCCTTTAAGTTAAAGGACATGCTGTGTTCTCTCTCTCTTACTGTTTAAAATATAAGTACTCATGAATATTTGAAAATCAGAAATTAAGCTGCTTTGTCATGAAACAAAATGATAAACCCAACAATTTTTAAATTAAATTTTTACCTTTTTAATATTTCTAACAAAGTCTTCTTTCAAAAAAAGTCACCTTAGCAGATGTTTAAAAAGTAGGTTTCTAAGCCATTTTTCTACAATGTAAAACCTGAATCTCATAGAAAACAAAAATATAGGAAAAGTATAGATGCCAAGTTAACTTTCAGTTTCCTTCAGGTATTAAGGCTGACAATTAGAAAATATGTTATTGTTTCCCTATATGCATTAAATGACACCTCCATGCAGGCAGTGTCTCTCTTGTCACAGAGATCACCTAGAAGTTTTGTTATAAAAAATATATATTCATCTTCTAAGAAAATATACACAAATATCAATTACCACATGGAGAGCAAGGAAAGTTTTCCCAAAATTTTTCCTATGACTTCAGTTTTGCACTGAAAAATAATAAAAATAATACATTGCCATGAGGTAATTTTTTTTCTGTTTCATTATCTTGAACAAAGGATCAGAGAAACTAGAATGCTAGATAATTAATCATAGTAAATCAGCATTGACTCAATGGAAGTTTAAAGATTATGCTTTTTTCTTACATGAGGATCTAGGTCAGCAGATGTAATACTTCTGAATATATGAATAATCCTTAATTTAATATTCCAGAGAGTTTATTCTTCATCAAGAATTTGTTCTTCATCTTGGGTCCATACACAGAGTATTTTGGACATCTTAAAAATAAATAGGTTCATTGTGAATACTTTCAACTCAATTACCGTGAAAACCAAAACAACTGCCCTCTCTACAAGGTATTTGAGCTTCAGACAAAGCAGGAAAGTATTTATGAAATATTGGCCTCCAGTTAAGGTGAAAGAATTATTAATTATTCAGGTGATGGGGTGAAGAGGGATGATATGCGGGGTACTGACCTGAAACCTTTTCCTTCATAATTTCTGACTCCCTACAAGTTAAGATATAAAATCTTTAATTCATTGCTAGAGAGCAAAGGTTTACCCATACTGGGTACATGTGAGACCATGAGTAATTCTGTCTGTATTCTCAGAAGTTCCTAAAATGCATTGATTAATGTCATGCAGAAGGGTGGGAAGAGTTTTTGAAAAACAAAGCCTATTCCATTAATTGATATTTTATGGCATGTCTTCTATATTATTACCGGTCAATTATTATGTCCTTTTTTTCTCTGGATTTTGAGAGGTTGGTGGGGAGGAAAAGAGGCAAAATTGTTTACCCAGATGGATATTTCTATTGGGAGTGAAAGCTACTTTAAAGTATTTAAAAAAATTATAAATGCACTACTTATTCATGATGATTCCCTTGAAAAATAAGATTAAAGATAATTCAGTCACTCTTTACCACTTTTTCGTTATCCCAGAATGACCCAATTTTTCTTTTATCAAAAGAAATTTTTCTTTTTAGGTTTATCAAGGACCTAATTAATGTGTTTACTTTGGGGTAAATTAAATCAGTTATATTATTTGAAATAAACTTCTGAGAAGTTATTTATGGTTATTTTAGGACTTACAAAGAGCAATTTTCTTCATTACCTGCCTAAGTTGCCATTGCTCTCATTTGAGCTATTATAGTGATGCTATAGACACATATACAAACCCAAATGCAATTAATAATTTATTATATTTTTACAATCTATTTAAATGTAATAATAGAATGCAACTCCAGAACAGTTCACCTGAGATCACACCTACAGCCATTTAATTTAATCCTTATACTTGGGGGTTGAAGCTGGGAGTAGTTGCTACTTTAAATCAGGAAAAAAGCCATGATAGTGTTGGTGGGTATCATAATCTGCCTGATCTTTTTTTGCAAGGAAGTTAGAACTACTTAGCATTAAAACAATGTTCATACTATGCATCTTCAGTGCACTGGAAGAATACTATACTATCCTGTGAGCTGGAATGAAAGCATAAAAATTAATTGAGGTTTGAAAATATTTTCTTTAAGACAACTTTTAAAATTGATTATCTAATAAATATTGAACTGTACTTTTTTCAGTCCTGCTTGACAGTGAACCTGGAGGAAAAGACTTCCATATCCTCATAAAAGGATCAGGTTTAAAAATTAGTGATATAATGTTATTTACTCTTAATTTATCAACTTGAGCAAAATAGGTACTAAAAACATTAGAAACTTTAAAATAGTTTCTCATTTCATGAGATCTATTTTGCTGTGATTTGGAACTTCTACAGAAACTGAGAGAGACTTATGTTTCTGACCTGAAGGGGAAAAGAAACTGCATAAAAACATGCATGCAGGTCGTAATTTCCAGATCATAAGAAGAGTAAAATCCCATTCCCCAGGCAACAGACCTGTTCAAGAAGCAATAAAGAATCATTCTCAAATTTGCCTTTCTTGAATAGCCGAACTTCGGAATTATTTGAATATTTTACTAGTAAATTAGAAATATGCTTTGAGGGGAATAATTTTATTCTTGAGTGACTCTTAGATAAACAGGAAATGCCAAGAAAACCACAGGGCAGCAGAAGGTGTTCCTAATTTAAAACACCACAAGTGTTTAAGCATTAAATGACACAACATTTGACCATTGCATTAATGTGTACTATGTGAAAGGGGATGAGGTGGGAATATATATATATACCACATGTATATACTGTTGATTTTCCTTAGTTTTATTAAATTCATATTTTCAAATATCTCCTGATGATATATTGTTCTTCCTAATGAACACTAACTGTCATTCCAAATTGACACTTGCTTCTGATTAGGATGTGATGGCTATTGTCTTGCACTGCAATATCAGAAGGAAAATTTTCTCTCTAAAATCATTAGCAATACCCTAGATGTATACTGCTCTTCCTAATTTATGTAGGAATTTTTCTTTTCAATTGAAATTTCTTTGATGTTTTCATAGCAGCCCACACAAAATAGAATCTAATGACATAAATGTCCAACAAAAATCAAGAAGAAAAAAAATTAATACATAAAATGCTCTAGTAAATCTCATGAGTTTCCTTATCATTACATTTTGAAGACACCCTAAGAAATAAAATTGAAACAAATCCAGTTTGTATTTTTCTGTTTATATAAATAAGTATCTTGCACAATATCTTCAATATAATTCACAAAAACGAACTTCATCTGGAAATGCACAGCACATTACAAACAGCAGTTAGTTCATTATTAACAACATAATAATTTGGTGCTGCAAAGATCATTTCCTAGAGAATTGTGAGAATACTTCAAACACCATAGTCACTGTAATGAGTGTTAAGAATGATCATCTTCCAGAACTGCACTGAATGACACAGAAATCACCTATGTACTGTAAATTGTGATTTGATTTGAAATCTAATGTCATTGCAATTTCACTATTTCTAGACCATACTATTAATTTGTTATGTTTATTTGAAACTAAATTTAAATAATAGGTATATATGCTCCCCTCTCTATCTCTGAGTGCCATTTTACAGAGACAAAGAAGTGCAATTTTAAAAAAGTGGATCAAGGGAAGAGTGAAAAATATTGCACAACATAGTCAGACATTTTGACTGATAGAGTCAGTGCATATATAGAAGAATGCTGGAAGAAATAAGCCTTTTTTGAATTTCTCTTAAGTGAGAAAGAAAAATCCAAAGTGCATAGTTTCCTTGCATTGTATCTTAATCTCAATTAAATATGTTAAACAAAGTCAATGTTGTAGTTAGTGACTTTTATCAAGACCTCCCAAACTGAAGAAAGTTTATTTTCTTCTAGTTTTAGGGTTTTTTCTATGGTATGTTGTTTTGGTATTTTTAATTTAAGATATGTACACAAGAAGTATTTTTCTCGTTACTGGTATACAGAGTTTATTTCCATATATCTTTTTCAGTAAGTTTATGTAGGCATCTCCCATGTGTAAAGCTACCATTGACTGCCCTCACTTTAAACCAAAATTTACCTTCTACGCAAATCTATTTTCACCTTCATCAGTGTGAATTAAATGGAATCAAAACACTGAAATATGAAACTGGTCACATGCTGCAGACCAGTAGTATGAAAAATTAGTCTTTTTTATATTAGAAAATATTTGTCACTGTGAATTCTGGTTGCATGGTCTTGGCATAAAACCAATATGCAATATTTTCTATACTCTGTTGTATATTACAGATTTCTTTATTTTTCTTTCTTAAAGAACATTTATTGCCTGACTTTTGAGTTACATAGCATGAAAAAAATTAATGACTCATTTTCATTTTTCAGACAAGACACTATAAGACATATTTTCAAAACACAGATCTATAGATAACATTCCATCTAGACAGCATGGAAGTTCTAAATCATAACATGATAAACATAACAATTACTTCTGTGATAACTATATGTGAAACAATTTCTGCAGTAATGAATATGGTAAAACTCTTAATATTGCTTCCATTATATCTATAAAATTAGCTCTCAACAAAAGACCCAAAAATTATATTGTCAAATATTTCATTTTTAAAAATAGATTTGATTTTAAAAGGTGCACTTAAGGTAGCATTATGGCCTCTCCATTATAAAATGAGTGATTGCAGTGGTTGCGGTGTCTCGGGACCCTTGTCCCGCCTTGCCAGGCTAGCTCTTCACACCGGCCGTAGTGTGAGGTATGGTCCAGTATCCAGGGATACCTTCCCGATCTTATGGGTCCTTGCTGCAGCGGCAGCGTGAGCGATGACAAGAAATGAAGGAAGGACTCTGGAGGGTGGACAACAGCTGGGGTTTATTGAGGTCCATGTGGGACCACGTCACCACCAGAGAGTCAGCCCAATAGAGTGCAGATCATCTCTGTGGAGCATCTTAAATGCAAGGGAGGGGCAAAGGGAAGGGTACAGTGTGGGTCCAATAGGAATAAATCCGGGAGTGGCTCTGTACATAAAGGACAGACAATGGAACAAATCAAGGAGGCAAGGGAGGGAACCACAGGAATCCTGCCCAATCACTTGACGCCCTCACTGGAATTTTCTAGACACAGGGAGAGGCCCTGAAATGACTGACAGGACTCAGGGGTTCCTTAACTGATGATTGACTGATAACAGCAACCGGGGCAAACCACGAAGGGTTAAACATGGGGGTACAAGGAACAAACCATTATAACTTATACAAAGAGCATGAAAACATGAAACAAATACATACGTGGAACTGAAAAAACTAAAAACACACCACTACAAGTGATAATTGATTTCTCACTGCAGTCACTTTGTTTATATTAACCCCTATTTTTCTGCAACAAGCCATTCTGTCCTTTCATGAAAAATGTCAAAAAACATTTTGTTTTCTCCTGTTTTCTCTTTAGTTCCCACATGAAACTTTTGAATAACAAAAGAGAACAAGAAAACAGAAAAAAATTGGAGATGTCAAATGTTCCTCAGATGTTTCACCAAGCACAGCTTCTCAGAAGCAAACATCTGTAGGAAATGAAAAAGAGAAACACTGATGGATTACATGAATAATATTATTTGCATTTATCAGTCTCTGTTCTGCTCTTCCCATCTGCAAGTATTTAAAAATGAAGCATCTCAGATACAGAAATATAGCCCTATATTTTCTGCCTGCATTTATCATCAGGGGTTGGACTAAATAATCTTTAAGGTCTCTTCCAACCCTAATGACTCTCTATGATCTTCCCCCTAAATCCAAAGAGATATGAAAAACTCAGTTGCATCTACACTAAAATTTACTACTACAGAGCCCATGCTGTGCCAAAACTAAATAGTTGCACTACCTGCCAGGTGTGCAGTCACAGAGGGGTGCACTGGTGAATACTAGGTAGTTAGGCACAAAGATCCTTGTTACACATTCTTGTAAAAATGTGTTCCTCTCCCTTCCTCACTCATACATGACCATTGTGGTAATCTGTGCCATTTCTAGTTGTGTTTTCTCAGTCTGCATGGTAGTTCTTCTACCAACAGACAGGTGAAGGATTAGGTGAAATTTGCAGAAGAGAAAGGAAGATTTTTACTGCCTTTCACAATAATTTTATCCTGATCAATGACAATAGCATTTTGAAGAGAATTAAGGATGTGGCAAGTGAAAGAGATTTGCAAGAGTGAGCTGGAAAACTAGCTCCTCTGAGGATAGAATGATTTTTGAAAGGAACAGAGAAGGAGATCCACAATGAGGAATCTGGAACTACAGAAACAAAAGCTTCACATGAACTAGAGAAAATGGAAAAGACCATCTTTCAGAGGCACTGAGGTTAGTGAAACCAAGTTTGGAAAACAGTTTTTAGACAAGGAATGAAGGGGATGAGAAGCTTGTATAAACCTCGTGTTAATTTCTTTTCTGATACAGTCAGAATCAACTGACCCAATTTTGTACTTTCTGTCTTATCTCTATAAATATTATAGCCAATATCCTACAAAAAGTTGTTTTCTTTGAAGTTAAAAGCTTTTTGGTCTTCTTAAGGTGGCTCATTATAAGAAGATGGATTTTGGCCAACATTTCACCTCAAAACTGTGATTGTCACACTATTCAAAGATTGCAGACACACCACAGAAGAAGCTGTCTTATAAGAGTGTTATCACAGAATCTCAGAATCTCAGAATGGGTCAGATTTGGAAGGCACCACAATGAGTCATCTGGTCCAATCTGTCTATTCAAACAGGGTCATCCCTGAGCAAAAGGACTGAGTTCAGATGGTTTTGGAATGCCTCCAGTAAAGGAGACTCTACACTCTCTCTGGACAATCTGTTCCAGTGCTCTGTCACTGCACAGGAAAGAAGTTCTTCCTCATGTTCAGAAGGAATGTCCTGTGCATCCATTTCTGCCCGTTGCCCCTTGTCCCATTGCTGGGCACCACTGAGCAGTGTTTGGTCCATCTTCTGACTCCTCCCTGGAGGCATTGACAGACATTGATGGGGTCCCCTCCCAGTCATCTCTTCTTGAGGCTGAACAACCCCAGCTCCTTCTGCCTGTCCTCATGAGAGAGATGTTCCATCCCTTCATCATCTTCATAGCCCTCAACAAAATCCTTTTCAGTAAAAGAGTAATTTTTTATTTTGGCTATATGTCTGAAGGGTGTTTCAACAGTACTTTGGAGTGAGTTTAAGTCACACCATCACAACCTCCTGCATCACCCTGTTCACAGATAATACGAGGCCACACACAAAACTGAAGAGATCAGAATGAAGATTGAGATAAAACCTGTAATTTCATTCTTACTGGACTTCTGCAATATAAGCAGTATAAGCAGTATAAGCAGTTCTTTTGCTTTTTCTTTTATGTTTGATCTCTCTCTTTGGACTAACTAAATAATTTGGATTCTTCAGAAGGTAAATGGGATTATTTACCCTCACCTCTCTGTAATGTTTTTGTAGGATTACAGGACATGCACTTCTACCTGGATAACAAAGTATGTTTAGAACCACATGAATTACATAATTGTATGTCTGTCATTAGAAACAAAATATTCACTACTCCAAAAAATAGAGTAAATGTTTGGCAGAAAGATGTATCCACCAGATAAAAGAAAGGAAAGCTTCAAGAAAACTTCCAGTGCAGTGACATGCATCAAACTCTTTAAAATATTTTTAAATATTTAAAGCAGTTCTTATAATAAAATCCTTCATCTATGACATATTTAACACATATTGGTACATAACTTTATCATTGTCATTATTTTTAGACTGCACTAACATTATTCACATTCTCAAAACCTCAATCAAGAAACTGCACATGCATTGACTTGCAGATCACATTCAAGTTAAGAGAGACTTCTCAATATTTTCAGCATTCCCCACAGTAGAAAGCTAGTGCAGAAAAGAAGAATCGGCTACTAGATGGCAAGCCTTTACTGAGGTGACCTATAACTGTGCAATCTCAGTGTTTCATACCTTCAGCCAGCAAAGACCATCAAGGTATACAGAGGTAACATGGCTTTTTTCACTACATGAGCACTACTTGGTGTGGCAGATAAAATTATTAGGACATCAGAACAACTTAGGGTCTTCAGCAGGTCACAGCTAGATTACAAGCAAAAAGTAAATGGAGGTGACTGAAATCTTGATAATGAGAATTGAAGCCCTGACCTCAGTCCCATCTTTTACACCCATGAATCTCAGTAGGTGACGTCAGCTGTCTTTTAGCTTCTTAGAGTCCTCCATGCTCTCCCAAAGCTGCATGTTCTTTATTCAGTTCACAAAAGACTTTATTCTGTTCATAATGGTGCTCCCCAATGATGGAAAGGTCATATGCTGTGATAATGAACCTGATATTGTCCATCCTGTTCATATGATAAATAAGATGTCTCATGTACAACTTCAGCAGTTGCCATTAGGCAACGAAAGATTTGCTCTGAGCAAAAGCTGATATTCAGGCTCATTGCATTACATTTTAGTCACCAAAATAATCAGTCCACTGTACCAAGGAATGAAATTGATATTAGATATAAGTAACATTTACAAAAAAACAAACAACTTAAAGGATTCAAGCAAATTATGATATTCCTATCCTGCAGTTGGTTTTCAAAATGGTTTTCAGGAGAAGCACAGGTGTTGGCTATTGTGGAAATGCAAGGGAAATGGTCTAGGTGAACACTGCAATTGCCAGTCCCTAATCTAATTAATTCAAAGTATATTTTTAATTTTTTTAAATTTATTTCTAGTAATTGAATTCTCATTGGTTGAAGGAGAAAATCCCTGTAATAGTAATATATGAATAAAATATTTAAACATAATATTTCATGTGTATCTTCTATGTTTGCAGTATTTGTATGGTTACAGCAGTATGTTTGCTCTCACAAAACTTACGATGTAGCATTTTGTCTGTCATTAACATGGTGCATAAGAATTCCTTTAGTATCTACTGACTTTCCCTTGTTCAGAACTCAATTCACTATGACAATTTTATATCCTATATTGCAGAAGAAGCATTAGAAGCATTAGAATCTGGCTTTCTTCATATATTAGGTGGTGTCAGGATTGTCCTGGTTGCAGGGAGGGAGTGGAGAGTGTGGGCATGGCCAGGTTGCTATTCTTTACCACCCACATCATGCTGGGAAGGATAGTTTTGGGGGGAAAATAGATGAGCACACCCTGGAAGACTATTTGCATACCTTAGTAAATAAATACTTGTATAACTTTGCAAATATGTAGTCTATCATTTACACTTTTTGTGCTCCTCTGGTCTATATCCATGACTAGATAAAGCTGCTGTATATCTACAAATTTCAGCACTAGAGTAATGGTATTTTTACATCTGATATCTCACAGTCTGTTAGAGATATTACACAGGTATTAGACAAGATTTTCAGGTTTATATCAGCATATGGTTATTAATTTCTTCTCACCTGTACAACTGAGAACCTGTCATGTCGTTCCTTAATGAGACAGATGGAATCCCAAGTTTCTCTGTAGTTTAAAGTACTACACAAAAAGATAGATTTTTGCTTTAATCTTGTCTAAAATATGTGTTCTAGTTCAAGGGATATTTTTGGTTTGTTGGTTTTCTCCCTTGAAGGGGCAGAATATTCAGACAGGAAGAAATAATTAAAGATGAGACAGTGCCTGCTGTGTGTGTGTATATGTTTTTGTACATATCCTCACATGCATATGTAGTACACTTTTAAGAAAATGTAGATGCTTATTCAAATACTGAGTACTATAGCTTAAATCACATAAAATACTATGTGGTTGGGTGCAAAATTGTGGGGATGCAAAGTAATCTGAATAGGTTTTTGAAACCTTCCAAAGAGTTATAAATATTAATAAATACACCACAACTGAAACCCCAGAGTCTAACATTTATGTCATTTAAACACAGGAGAATATTTAATTAAAAATGCATCATTTTTTTTCAGCTGTGATAGTTAGGAATTTTGTTGAGTTTTGAACTAAGTAAAAGTCAAGTGAGGTCATGTAGGAATTTGCCTCTGGACATGCTAAAATGCCAAAAGCAATTCAACTGTGATTCAAAACATTGGATAGCTATTCAGGTTTTAACTTTGAAGCAATGGAAATCATATTTTAACAGAGATCCTAATTTTTTTTCAGTTAGTTTTCAAGACACTTTTGCTACCAGAAAAATGCACAATGTTAATACAAACAGTAAATAAATTAAAATAAAATAAATAGTTACACTTGACACAATTTCAGAGAAAGACCAACTTCAGTAATATAGTTATAAATTCATTGTGGAAGATACAAACAGATTTACAAGGACCAAAACAAATCAAATCAGTGAATAATTCCTCAGTCATTGATAAAAACTATATTGTGCCATCCCTTTGTACATCTGAGTCCAATAAAATTGGCTGTTTGTAGATGCATTGTTTTACAATGAAGTAACATTTAACACCATAGGACAAATCACTTTATTAATGTTGTGAGCAGTAATTCTTTTTGATTTCTTTTACTAATTCTGAAGTACACATAACATTATTTTAAGTAGCACTTGTATAAAAAGTGCATATCCCATAGGGGTTAGTGTTTATTTATAATTCTTCTATCTTTGCCTTGATTACCACGTCTAGATATTTCAGGCTAAAATAAGTGTCAAATAATATTTGTCTGTTAAAAGTTTCTAGGGTTCTTGTCCTTCTAAAAGAGGGGCAGAGTAGAATGAAGAAAATAAGGACTCTGGGGGTGTTGTCAAAATTAGGTGGGGCTGCCTGTTGAGGATAGTCCTCAGAAAGGAGTCTCAATTTATCTTCTGCAACTTTCAACCCCTTCATAACACAGTAAATGAAAGACCCTGAAAATTGCCTGAAAAAGCTAGACTTACCGAACTATATACTAGAAAATTATAAATCCTTAAATTAAAGCCTATGCTTCTGAAAAATACCTACCTCTTCATATGTGTTCATGAGTGTAGAAAATGTGAAGAGTTCTACAAAAACTTTTGAAACCAATTTGAAATTTGGCTTTTTGGTCCTTTTGTCTACTAGGAATTTAATGCTAACATCTCCTAGTACTTAAATCAGGACTCCAGCCCTGTACAGACATGATGTCCAACTTTATTTAATATCTTATTATTCATATATTGGTTTGATGCTTTCCAAACACTTAGAGAATACATGCAATGAAAAACTGTAGTATCAACATTGCAGCTGAACTATCATAGACTAACTCTATAAAATTTCACAGCTTTGCAAAATAATTGAAATCCTACTGACTTTCATATAGCCGGGATTTCATTCCATGTTTTTCATAATCAAGTGAAAAGGCGTTCAAGTTGAAGTTTGGCTGTGTTATGGAGATCTGGGCTGCATATTCATATACCAGAGGAAAAAAAATACACTTAATCTTCTAATTTTCAGTTATTTTTAATTAAAATACGGGTATTGCAACTGTGTTTACTGGCTAAGTTCACAAAAAGGGAAGGCAAGAGAATATATTGTGCCTTGATGTTATGACTATTAGATCCTTTCACATCCCATTATAAGTTTTGCATAAAATGCAGGTTGCAGATATGTTTCCTCACATGTCAATCTATATTTCTCCCTAATTTTCTTGGGTAGCTAAATAGCTGGACTGCAGAGAAGTAAAGGACGCTGAAAAGTCTTTATTGTGAGTCTTACAACTTTTGCAGAATTCCTAACTCTTGCGAATATCAACTAATTGTAACTCACTGATATTTCATTTTCCTATAATGATTTACTGAATCTAGATATGACTCATGTCTTGAGTTAATAAAACATCGATATACCTGAGACCATGATTCATGACACACTTCCCTAATTACTTTCCTTACAATTTGTAGGTATATAACATGTTTTCTGTATCATATGAAAGTGTGGAAAATATATATTTTAATTTTTAATTATTCTTGTCTATACTTTTTCAACCTCTTAAAAATATCATTTTTTGTGGAGAGATGGCAGAGATATGTGAGAAAATAATCCTGTAATATATTTGTTGTAGAGCTATAAATTAGCTTCTGCCGGTGTACAAATAGCCAAGTAATGGCATTAATGAGATCTCCTTAGCCAACAGTTGTTCACTTTGGCCCGTATTTCCCACTTTGGATTTCACCTGTTCTGTTTTTCCCAGTCCACAAATTCACTTCTCTTCATTCCAGTTTCTTAATTCTGCCTTCTACGAAGGTATCATTCGTATTTTTTTTTTAAATTAAATTTAAAGAATTTAAAGAATTGCAAAGAAATACCACTCTTTGTTCATAGTTTGGCACACAGCCTAATCACCATGAATCACGTTCTCAGGTACACTGGTATTTTTATTAACTCAGGACATGACTCATATCTACATTCAGTAAATCATGAAAAGGAAAATTAATATCAGCTAATCACAACTCACTGATTTTTCAAAGTAGCTAGGAATTCTGCAAAGGTTCTAAGACCGTGGGAATAAAGGATTTGCAAGGTCCTGGTTTAAGCCTGTTGTCCTCAGCCTTCCCTGCAAAGGAGCCTATTTCTGGCAGCATCTGCTCCAGGAAGTCTCCTTCTCCTTTTCTCTTCCATGGCATTAGCAAATTTATAGTCATTAAGCAGGCAGGAGGCTGTGACCCCATGTTCCCTTTTGACACAAGGTTTATAGGCCATTTGGTGGAACACAGGATGCCACATTTTGTCCTGGAACACTAAGCCATGACTTTTTTATGACACTAGGAAAATAAAAAAGAAAGTAGGAAAAAAACCCACCTTGCATATAGTACTCTTGACTGACTACTGAGTGAGTGTGAAGGGTTTGAGGTTAATTTTCCCAAATGCATTTATTTCAAAATCAAAGCCTCCCAATGCTGTGAAAATATATGTACCATAACACTTTAAATGTCTTACAGTAACAGTGATGACAGCTTAAAAGAGGATATAAAAAGGGAAGTAAAAATGATTTAAGGCTCCAAGTATGTCTCTGCATATGTGTATGAACCTACCACCATAGTTAATTGAATCCATACTGATAAACTGAAGAGGAATATTCCAACTGCAGGTGCAAGAAGGCAGTAGAGTGAAAACACCAGGGGCTATACCTACCACACTCAACCTAAAGTTTCTTTCTGAAATAAATGCTCTAAATTTCCCAAGCTTCCTTTGATTCTCATGTTCCTGCAGTGTCATACATGGGTCTTCACATCAGCCAGCTGATACAGTAGCAGTGATACTGCTTTAAAAGTACTGATATGAATATTCTGATAAATCCCATTAGAACGAAATACATGCTGATTTTTCTCAAAAATGGAAACACGTTGCCATCATTTAAAACACAGCTTTTTTTTGCAGGTGGGAATCTGCTTTTAAATGTGTGTTCAAGAAGAAAGATTTAAAGTATTTGTCATGGTCCCCTGAAATACACAAACTATTTTTTAATTTTTTTGATTGTTTTTGATTTTTTTGGGGGGAAGATTCATATATCGCTGTTGGCATTGTATGTGGTAAAAGCATAAAGAAAAATTAGTTCTGTGTTGGTTTTGTATGGCCTGGTTTATGGTAGTAGGGGGATCACAAAAGTGGCTTCTGTGAGAAGTTGCTGGAAGCTTCCACCACGTCCAGCAGAGCCTATTCCTGATGGCTCTGAAGATGGACATGCTGCTGGCCAAAACTGGGCCAATGAAAAAGGTTGGTAACGCCTCTGTGATTACATATTTTAAAAGAAAATCAAAACGAAGTGGGGCGCACAGTTTTAATTCCAGCCAGAGAAGAGGAGGTGGTGAGGACATGTGACGGAAACAATATGGAGACACCAAGGTGAGTGAAGGAGGGGGAGGAGGTGCTCCAGGCACTGGAGCCAAGATTCCTCTGGAGGCTGTGGTGAGACCATGGTGAAGCAGCTGTGCCCCTGCAGCCTGTGGGGATCCATGGGGGATACAGAGATCCACCCACAGCCTATGGGGGAGGTGCTCACACCAGAGCAGGTGGATGCCTGGGGGAGGCTGTGATCCAGTGGGAGACCCAGAGGAGAGAGAGGGTCCCTGCTCCCAGGCAGGAGCAGCCTGTTCTTGGACAACTGCACCCTGTTGATAAGTGAGCCACACCTCGGCAGTTTTGGGAGGAATGTCTTCCTGTGAGACTGGAACCATTCTGGAGAAGTTCACAGAAAGCCTTCTCCATGGAGAGGGACCCCACAGCCTAGCAAGGGATGGAATTTTCTCCCTGAGCAGTTGAAGATGATCCTGGAAGACGAAATGACCAAAACCCCCATGCCCTGTCTCCCTGCTGGGTGGGTGAAAAGGAGGGAGGGACTGGGGGAAGAAAATGTGTTTTTAAGGCCTTATTTTACTTCTCATTATCCTCCTCTGATCTCGTTAGTAATAAATCCACTTTTTACCTCTAAGTTGAGCCTATTTTGCCCTTAGAGTGTTTTCTCCCAGTCCTTATCTCAACTCATGAGCCCTTTGTTAATTTTTTTCTCTCCTCTGCCCAGCTGTGGCAGAGGAGGGTGCCTGATGGGCTTTTGTGGGTGCCTGGCATTTGGCCAGTGTCAAACCACAACAGCTACATAATTCAATTGAATTGCGTTAAAGTACTATCAGAAAAGCAAGATGTCATTTCGTATCAATATTAGTAAACTGGAGTGCCAACTATTGGCACAACTAAGCAGTAATAGTATTCTCTGTGTTATTCTGTTTACAGCATTTGCTTTAGGAATAATATACTCTCAGGAATATTTTCATCAGATGGTTTATCTTTTTATGTTATATTTGACACATTGTATAAAGGCCATTCTTAACCATACTACAGAAGAATAAGATTACTTCAATTTGTTAATCTGGATATAATCAATCAACATACAGCCCAACAAAGAGCAATGTGTTTTTTGTTCAGTACAGTGTTGCCCTGATTCAAAAGCCTTCTGATTGTTTACATTCCAGAACTGGAGTTTCTCATGCATGTACCATAAACAAAGTAGATTGTTTACATTTTTCTCCTCTGGGTGGAGAAATGTGATGGACGGTGATGTTCACCATCCAGGTTGAAGAGGTGGCAACCTGTGTAGCCAATCTCTTGACCTCTGTAAAAATGTATATAAGTAATGGAGTCAGATAATTAAAATAGAAGAGGGAGAAGCTTTCCCTTGACCTGCTGCATCTGTCTCGTTCCTCGGGTCGCCCTGAAACTGCCACAGTACAGTTCCTCCATTTTGTCATATACTTTTTCTTAAACATGACTTATGTTTAAGAATATATGACATATTTGTCATGTGCTTCTTGTTCATAAGCCTGTTATGACAGAAATGAGAATATGTGAGCAATCCTTTTAATATCTCCAGCTTTTCCTTAATTTAAATATTGTGCTGTTATCTAAGAATTTTGTCCTTTTTTTTGTACTTGCACCTTTCCCTGTTCAAGACAATTATGATATCAAACAAATTCATTTGATCCCTTGATTTACCTTCACCATCTGACTACCCTCAAATTCTGTAAAAGGTGAAAAAAAATCAGAGTGAAAGGAGCATACTTGGATTGTGGTAGCATTACTAAGTGCAAAGTAAAACTTTATCTTTGCAAGGCAGAACTCATGTACACTATTCATATGATGATATTTTTTGAACATCGCCTTTTTTGAACGACACATTGAATTCTTCATATGTGTGGCAATAGAAACTGAGAATAGGCATTGCATATCAGATGAATTATTTTAATAGGAGGTTGAACAGGTCTTCTATAGCTGCAACATGAACACTATTAAAGCTATAAATTAATATTCTGTTCATGAAGTTTAATTAGTAAGAAATGCAGCTGGAGAATTTTTCATTACAACCAATTGTTATTAATTGTCACCAAGGTTTCTTAATTATTCACTTTGGCTGGAAGCTAATTAATTTCACATCTTTTGTGCTAGTTAGCAAAGAAATATGTTTTCACCCACATATACCAAAAGGGAAAAAGAAAATGATTATTTAGAATTCATTTTTAGCTTTCATGGAACATATTTGTTTCAGAAATCACAAAATTTTTACTGGTTATTGAAAATAAATGTTTGAGTGGTGTGTCTTGAGAAGGGGATAGGGTATAGTTCTTGAAATATAATAAACAGTTTATGGTATTTTTCATTTCCCTTTATTTTTTTCTTGAAGATAAACTTTTCTTATGCAAATCATAATACCTTATCTCCTTTCCCACCTTGAAAGAGTTAGTTATTCAAAGAGAAATTGTTGCATGAGGGCCTTTTTAGCTTCATGTTGGATCATGCCACTGTCTCTCATTTCACACAGTTGTTACCAAACTTCACGTTTTCCTAATTTCTTTTTCTTTTTACAGAAGGATTCATTCCTGTTAAATTAATAGCTTGTCACTTGGATAAGTTCAAACGTTAGCTAATTATTTTCAAACTTTAAATTCAAATGTTCGATTTATTTTGTAGGCTCTTCCTTTCATGTCCATATTTCTTTTGGAGTGCACCTATCTTAGCAACTTAACTCAGAGATATTTTGTGTGTGTGTGTTTGTGTGCGCGTGTGTGAGAAACCTCTTATGATTTTTAGTTGATTTCTGTTTTTTCTTTGATCTCAAAGTGGTTTTGGTGCATTTTATTTAAATTTCTTTTGGAGGAAATTTTTGTATGCATTCCAGGAAACCTACCAGAATGTGGCCCCCTACATACCCATACAACCCATTTACCACCCAGATCATTCAGGTCGTTCACATTATGAAAGTGTTCAACATTGCATCTTCCCTTTGCATGCAACTCTCAAATCCTTACAAAACCTCTATTTCTATGTCATTCTGACCATGTATTTTTTCATCCTTGCCTTTAGCTTTACTTAAAATTCCTAAATAATTGTAATCTACTTGCAACCTGGTTTCAGCACACAACCCTTAACAGACCCTTCCTCATCTTCCAACTTATTCAGAGCTTTTACTTTCAGATTCTTCTTTGTTGTAGATGTGCTCCAGAATGTGTAGAGGCTATACCAAAGAGAAACATCCTGTGCCTCCGAGCAGAATGCCATATGGAAATGCTTTCCCACTAAAGGACTCAGCATTTCTCAGAGACACAATCATCTCATGGCAGCTTTAGGAGACAGAGAATCTTCTGTATGCTGCAAGGCATCTTGGAGCCAGTGGTGGTTCAAATTCAGGATGCTGATGGCAGTCTTTTTGTGTTACAGCTACTGGAAGTGGCAGCAGCACAAACCTTTTTCATGATCTCAGTTGGATGTTTGGGCAAGAGGATAACCAAGAAGTTAACATGTTCACTCCAAGGCATACACAGGAGGGTCTTCCAGGAAAGATATTGTGCTCTGTTGCACCTATTGTAGTGAATCGAGATGAAGCCACTAACATGATTAGAGGGATGGAACACCTTTCCTTTGAGGAAAGACTGGGGGGTTGTTCAGCCTAGAAAAGAGAAGACTTCAGGGTGACCTAATTGGGCCTTCCACTACCTGAAGAGAGCCCACAAGAAAGATGGCAACAGATGATTTACATAGGCCTGGAGTGACAGGACAAGGGGAAATGACTTTAAACAGACAGAAAAGAAGTTTAGACTAGATAGCAGGAAAAAAATTCTTTACCATAAGAGTGGTGAGGCACTGGAACAGATTTCCTTGAGAAGCTGTGGATGCCACATCCCTGGAAGTGTTCAAGACCAGGCCATGTTTCATAGCAATCTGGGCAACCTGTCCTTGTAAAAGAAGTACCTGCCCATGGCAGGGGGATCGGAATCTTTAAAGTCCCTTCCAAACCTATGATTTTATGGTTTTGCAACCTCCATCCATGGCTTCTGTCAACAACTGTTACAAAGAATTGCACTGAATTCAAAGTTACTTTGCCATTCACTACAGTGTTTATAAGTAGTTTCATGTGTAGCACCTTTAGTCAACACACTCACTTCCAGTCAGGGTAAGTGTCCATCTTTGATAGAGATGTCCTTTGGCAGGGACAGATAGAGGAATATATATTAAAATAATGAGATCTCAATTTTGGGAAACAGCTATCAATTAGGATTCCCAAAAAGTAACTACTGAGTCTTTAAAAGCGTGTTTCCTGCAGAAAGAAGTGACAGGAGAAATTTCCTGTCTATTCCTTACCTTCTTTGATTGCAGAGTCCAAATGAGCTTTACAGTCAACAAGACACGATACCTGAATCATTTTTAGCACTTCACAAAGTATTGTATTGTAGCTCAGATCTGTAGAAGAATTGCAAATTCAAAATGTATGTATCATCACATGTTAGTTGGTCTTAACTGGTTGTCCTCCAGGTGTATCAGTGTGCTATCCCTTTAAACTTGATGTAGCTTAAGATGACTAATGCTTCTTAGGAATCATTGTTATCCTCTGTCATACTGTGTTCTTTGTAGAAATGAAACAAGAAAACTATCATGGTCAGATGTGCACCATCACTCATGAGCTGCATCCATAAGCAAATAAATTCAGCTATTATTTCCTCATCAAACCCACTGCCATGAACAGTGCAAAAGCAGTCAAGCTGTAAGACGAAGCAAATCCAGGCTGGAGTGGTTGAGCTCTCCCTCATCTTCCCAGAAGTACTGTAGGGGATGCAAGATCTTGAACTCCTCACTCTCCTCACTGGTAAAGCCTGACCCTGGAGCATCATGAAGAAAGCTAGGGGCTAGATCTGCCTCCACAGCCTTCAGGCTAGTTTACTCATGGTAATTCATGACCTCCAGGTGGGACATCATAGCAAATTCTATCAGGGAAGTTGATATGAGGCCCTTGGCAGTTGGGTCGTCCTAGGAGGCAACGCAGAGGCACAAAGTCTTGGTGGTCAGAAGCAGCACCAAGATGCCACCAGTGACCCCAGGATGATGAAGGCAAAAAATACAGATTCCACAATAAGGAACAGCAGGGAGATGGGCATTTCCACGTTATTGGGGCCATCTTTGCTTCAGTTTCAACCTGGCCACTGGCATGCTGTCCCTGGACTTCATCACCTATGCCAAGCACACCCTGAGGGAGCGCTTGCCAGCCATTTTTGACACCTGCCTGCGGGCACGGAGTGGAGCTGGGGTTACCGGCCCGGCTGCACCCAAGGCTATGCAGGGGTCCCGGACTGCAACCATAGTCCAGTTCTCTATATACAACTGAGCAGGCAGCAACAACCACCAGGTCACCCTCTTTCATTGCGGCTTTTATTACAATGCTGCCATTTTGGGCAGGAAGCGAGTCTGCCGCTTGTTCACGGTGAGGGAACTCCACACCGAGGGCAGCAGCCGCACAGGGATTTCCATCAGGGTAAGGCAATTCTGCAGGGCACGAGCTAATCTTGGGTTGGATATGGGTTCTGGTGGTGCTGAGAGCTCAGGGGAATCATCTTCTGAAGCAGCAAAATGGTCAGATTTGGCACAGTTTCCCTTAATGGCAGCCATGATTCCCCCCTCACCATGGCAAGATGCCTGCAGTCTTTAGCACAGCCATCCCTGGTTGTATCAAAAAGTCTCTTCCCCACCACTTGCCAGGCTTCTGACCGAAGGGTTCCATTAAAGGAAAAGTCTTTAATGTGAGTAGACACCCAGTCCAGCAAGGTGCTTAGTTTCACATCAGCCATATTAATAGATTGCTGATGCAGGAGCTGCCATACCTGGCCCAAGCTCCTCCTTTGTTCCAGCAATATTCCACCTCCCATTATTGCTCCCACTGGTTTCTCACTTGGTAGATGAGGTGTGCACACTTTTGATTCCCAAGTTCCTTCCCAAACTCTTCCCAGATCCTTTTCCTAGACTATTCCCAGACCCTTCCTGGCCGATGCCTTGACCCAGTGGGATTTGCTACCAGAGTGGTACCTATCCTGTACCACCTTAATAAGTCCTGATTTGGGCTGCCATTTGTAGCAATGGAGGAACAAAGACACGGATCCCCTTGTGCATGCAAAGGAAATCACTTTATTGTAGAAATCACCCCCGTTTTATACCTTTAGTCTCAACCAGACAAAACTCAAACTTGACAGAAGAAGAGCACTCATTGGCTGGCTCAACTGCAGCTTGCTGTGTCCATGAGTTATAACTATCTCTCATCCCCAACTGTCCATCCTGTAGATGTGCCTTCCCAACAGGGCCTTCTGGTAAACATAAACCTTAAGAACTTTAACAAATACAGTCCCATATCCCACATTTTGTGTTAGCAGTTGGCATCTCAGGCTTTAGAAGGTATTTCAGTGAAAATAGGTGTAGAAGAAACTCCATCTAAATTCATTTTGTCTCTGAGAGGCACATAAATGTGAAAAGGTCCAGTAATGTTCTGCACAGGCTAAGCTTTACTGTTATATAGAAAGGTATAAATTAGTTGAGTTTTCGTCACAAAACCTGAGTCATGAGTCCACCTGAAATATGGCTCTGCTAACAAGCCAAGGATGGAGACCAGTGGTGTCCCAATTGATGCCAGTAGCTCTGTTACCAGTCAAAACAATGTGTGCCACAGTTACTCAGATGTAAAATTTCTAAATACTTCTTGCCAGTTCAAAAAATTAGAATAACTGTACCCAGTTAATAGCAAACACACACCTGGCACCAAATGAACCAGCAGCAGTACAAAAGATTTCTGCATCTCTGCCCCTGCCTTGCAGTTAGCAACAACAACCAGAGGAAACCTCTGCAACCACCTGTGGATTCAAAGACATTCACCTGGTTTCAGACATACTCTGCTTGAGAAACAAGAATCTAAATATTTGTTGCCATGTCAGAAATCTTATATGTTTTTTGCTTGATGGCAATTAGAAGCACAGACAATTCTCAGCTGATAAGAGGTCCATATTCCCTATTACAACCTATTTCTGGCAAGTTAAATTTTGACAGAGTATTCTGTATTCTTTCAGAGAATTATATTATTCAGAATTATCATTCAGAACACCAACAAACACATTTTAGTTACTGATTTTATCACTCTTATCTATTTGCACAGTTATAACAAACTACCTGAAAACAAATTGCATTTGTTTGCAATTAAGATTTGAGCTAAATCTGATTTTTTTCCTCTTACTTATCTTAACTAAACTTTTATTTCTAAGTATTTCCTGAGATTTAAATATCTCAGAACTTTTGAACAATCTATTTCAATGGCATTTTGTGCTTTTAATGCTCCCTAAACTACTTCTTCAAATATCTTATATGTTGCATATCTAAATACACAGCCAAAACCACCACAAAATAAAATGAAATGGTAAAAAATTATCTTTATTTTCTTGATTTATATTTATTTAATTTAATGTCTTGTGACAAACCGGACTGTGGAGCACAGACTTGGACCAAATGTCTGCATGAGAATTAATTGCTGTTTGAAAATCTGTTAAATCACTATGATAACATGGTTCTGAGGCCATGAAACATTAACCACAGACTTACACAAGTATTTATGTGAAAAGTGAAGAAGTGACAAAAGTGTTGGTGTTCTCACTGGAGAATGGGAAGAAGGCAAAGGAGAGGCAGATTAACAAAAAACCTTGGTTATGGCAAGCATTAAACGCCCATGTTTTCCAGTGGAGTGGCTCAGGATGTTAATTCTTACCTAGCACAGACACATGTACACATTTGAGTGAATTTCTCTAGAAATGTTTAGCCATGCACCTCAGTTTCCATTTTGTCTCCCAAACACTTCTTTTTTAATCTCATTTGCTATATTTTTGGTATTAAATATGGATAAGAGTCTGTCATATACCTTAAAGGTAACAAAAAAACCACCAAGTATTTTTGGAAGTTTTCTTTTTTTCCCCCAAACTTCCTTTACTAATCTCATTTTTTAAGTTTTGTTTTTCATCTTTTTTTGCATCTTATCAGACTAATGTTGGTTAATTTCATAGGTACTCTTATCAATAGTAAACTCATTAAAGAAAACATACCAGATTGTCAGTGAAGGAAAGTCTTTAAAAGCAAAAAACAGTGGTAAAAATATTGGTACTTTTCTTCAGTTTGAGAGAGGGATCAAACTGTATTTATTTTCATGAATACAAATAGCTGCTCAATGAAATATGAAAAAATTATTCATGAACAGAACTGAATTTTAACATGATCAGCTTGGCTAAAGAGAAATTATGAGGTCTTGCACCGCCATTGTACCAATTTCTTTTTGTTGTATAAGAAGAAAAATCCCAGTAAAAAAAAAGCTCACTGAAACAACATTAGTAATTTCTTTGATAACTCATTTTTAGATTTCAATTAAAAGTTAATAGGAATACTGTGTTGGTTTAGCATGGATGGTGGGGACCAATTGGTGATTTCCTTTGAATTGACAACCAGAATAGCCAGTTGGGGGCAGGTACACACACCTCTGGTGGGACACAGCCTTAAAAAGCCAGAAGGAAGCCCGCGGATTTCCTTTTCCTTTTGGCCTCGCAGGAGGCAAGAAGCCAGTCCCGGCTCTCCCGTTGCGAGGGGGAGGGCCGGGACTCCCGGTGACTCCTGGGACAGGGGACGGGATGGGCCTGTGCCCTGTCCTGGCCCCGACTGGTTTTTAGCAGCTGTAAAACACCCTGCCGCTCCCCTGTGTGGGGGAAGCTGGCCCGAGGCTTGGCCGTGGGCCTGGGCCCTTTCCCCAGCAGACGGAGGTGAGTCTGCAGCCTCTGATGGCAACTCCAAGCTGGGCCACCCCGGATGAGACCAGGGGGTGGGGGCAGGAGGCATCCATCAGCCGGGCTGCTCTGAGATCTCTCAGCCTGAGTTTTTCTTCCCCCATCCCTGCGGCTTTTGAAAATTGGCAGCTGCTTGCCCAGCACAGATCACGTGACTCATCTACAAGAATTTAACTCTTTCCTGGCATAGCTTGAGACTTTTAAGACTTAACTCTTCCCAGAGAGAGAGAAAAGAGACGGAGTGAACATAGAGAAGACCCAGCATAACAGTCAGATGGAGAGAGTGAGTGAAAGACTAATTAGAGGAAGGATGGAGGAGTTGCCTGCTGGCTGGACTTCTTATTGATCTATGGAAATGAACTCTATAGGTAAATTATCCTTTAAATCAGTGAAAAATATGCATTTGGGGAGATGATTTGTGGATTTTTGAGCAAAGGTGTTTGTGATGGACTGAGTAATATTGCATTAGAATCTGTGATTCTTGTGATCTCATGAGATGCCTGAACAGAAAGAGATGAGAAGCCTCCTGCGCCAGTGAAAGAAGTGAGAAGACATCTCTGTTCCTTGAGATGAAGAATCCTTTGCTTTTGAAGTTGCTTGTTTTTAAAAGGTGACGCCCCAAATGCCTGTGTTCCCCATGACCCATAAGCAGCTTGAGAAACTGCCAATGGGAGGGGACCACATGAAAGCAGGTTTCCCTGGGCAGCTGTTTCTGTGAGAGTTCAAACCTACAAAAAAACTGTC
Organism: Trochalopteron elliotii; assembly: GCA_024734555.1. NCBI lineage: Eukaryota > Metazoa > Chordata > Aves > Passeriformes > Leiothrichidae > Trochalopteron > Trochalopteron elliotii. The sequence goes on from JANPWX010000493.1 coordinate 439,707, forward strand.
TTAGGTTGTCAGTGGAGGAAAATTCCATGGTAAATTAAGAGACTCCTCTCCTAAAGAATTGATAAAAGACTATATTCAGATGCTAAAACTCACTGAAAATCACAGGTTTTGTCTCTATGTTGTTTGTAGAAAAGTGAACACTTGTGGGGAGAAGAGAAAGGTTTTGAAGGTTTCAGGTTTTTTTCTTTCCCTCTCCTTTGCTTCTTTTAGTGTGTGTGTTAATAAAATCTGTTTACTTTTAAGTTGGGCCTGTTTTGCCTTTTTCTCCCAAATCCTATCTCCCAGAGGTAAGAGAGTAGATACTTGTTATAAATTAATTTTAGCCAATCGGATAGAAAGAACAAATTTTATTTTTCCATTTTAAAAATCTATCTGGGACATCTACGAAAACAACATTTGAATGTTGGGTGAAACAGATGACCGACAGCAAGGCTGCTATCTCGCCCTGTTCCACGATTTTCTGGGGTTTGAGTCCGAGTTCTTATACTGTATTTTGTGCCTAGCAGTGGGGGTATTGTGTCTTCAGATTCAAACACAGTCTTTTCACCCGGTGATGAATCCTAAACAGATTTCCCAGCACTGGGACACATCTGAAAGGATTTCCTGGAATCTTCTTTTGGGATGCTGATTTCCTCAAACCTGGGGTCCACCCTCGAGATAACTATCAGTGTTTCAATGGTCCATGATGATCTAGGTGCACAGAGTCTGATTTCATCAAGGATCAACATCTTGGCGAGCTGGTCTTCTTTCTTGTGCTAATCGGGGTGTTAATCTGTCACTTCACAGTTTTGCAAGGTATGTCCTGGTATTTGGAAATGCCTTCTTATTCCAGGAACCAGGGCTTAGTTTTGCATTTACAAAGTTACAAAGTATAACATTCATAATACATTCAATCATTTACTACATCTACTATGTTTCCCATATTTTATTACACAAATTTATCAACATATCTATTACAATACTCTAACCACTACACTAAATTTGGCAAAACAGAATTTGGCTGACATAAAACCACTACAAATAGATACCAGACAAAATTGCTATGAATGTCCAAAGAAGAGTAAGGGACTGAGGTTAAGGTATGTGGATAGGCAGACCTTATCAGATTGAAGTTTATAATTGATAATAATAATAATTATTATATGTATATTATATATATTTATATATATATATTTAATAATCCTTATGTGTTGAATGAGAATGAAGCAGCTCCAAGTTATGAAAGTTATAAGTTACTTGTTATAAAGTTATGAGGTTTTAATTAAGAGTCATAATATTAATTGTTAAAGTTGTTCACCCTACTCTGTACCCGTTTTCCCCAAAAACCCTCTTACCTTACCTCTCTTGTCGCTTTTCGTCGGGTTGGGCCGCTGCTGCTCCCCAACATCACTACTCTTCACTTCTGCTGCTGCTTCACCTGCCTGCTCCTAGTCTGCCCCACTGGATTGCTCCCTGCCTGTTCCACTTCCTGCTTCCTGTTGGATCCTCTTTCTACTTCCTGCTAACAAACGGCCTGCCAGTCAAGCTGCTGCTGCCACCCTTATGCAAATTAAAGGGTCCAGCTGCAAAATGGGACCAAGTTGACGCTAAAAACCCCTAGCCAAGACGAGCCAACTCAGAATTCAAACTGCAAAGGACAACACTGGATTGAAAACATGCAGAGGTATCCATTGACAATCTCCTGTATCTTGCTGTGACTTAAAAAGTACTTAAAGAGCAAGACACCTCTGGACTCAATGAGCCAGCACCAGTTCTTTGGAACCCCCGCGAGGCAAGAGCTCCCACTCTGCAGCGCGAGCAGCACAGTGGATTACACCTCCTCCTCAGCAGTGTGGCTGGAAGGGAGTAGTGGCGGCATAGGCCACCCTTTGAGAGTCCTCATTAAAGAGCTGATTAATAAAAGCATTCAAAGGAGGAAACATTGTCTCCTGCCTGTTTATTACACTTATATTTCTACCTAGTTTAAATCTAGTTATACTAATAATTGCTTTACTTTAATGGCACTGAATATGTGGGAAACACTAAAAGTAAAAAGGATTTTTGGGAGCTGAAAAAGCAGGCCTCAAACAGAAAAAGCTGAGAACTCAAAATCTGCTGTAACTGAAAAGTTTGTAACTAGAAAAATACAGTAGTATAGCAAACAAGGACATGGGAAACAAAGGCTGAGTTTGCAGGTTTGGCTAGAATAAATCTTAATACTCCAGAAAATGTATGCCTGACAAGATAGCAGGAGGTCTTAAGCTTAATAAGGGTATTGTGTATAGTTAATAGAAAAACATACAAATGAACACTGTTCAAAGCAGGTGTATGTGTGCTATAATTGATTGGTTAGAACAATTGTCTGTAAGCTTTAACAATATGTTATTGGCTGAAAAAGTTTTGAGATGCTTTGTAACGAAGAAATTTGCGGCTGCTGTGGGCAGACCGTGACCTGCTGCCATCCTTTAGCCATGCAAAGTCCTGTAATGAGACTGATGGTTCATTAAAGCTTGAGAAGAGTCACCCCGGCACAGCCCCATCCCATTCCTGCCTGTGCCAACGCATGAACATACATCATGTTGAAAGCATCTGATGTATTTACCCTCATGGAATGACACAGTAGAACTGTGCTGTGCAAATGGACCTGGGGATCCTGGTCCATGGCCAGTTGGATCTGAGTCAGCAGTGCCCTGGCAGCCAGAAGGGCCAGCCATGTCCTGAGGGAGCATCAGGCACAGCATCACCAGCCCGGCAAGGGAGGAGATTATCCTGCTCTGCTCTGCTCTGCTCTGCTCTGCTCTGCTCTGCTCTGCACTGGGGCAGCCTCAACTCAAGTCCTGGGGGCAGTTTTGGCTGCCATGATACTAAAAAAATATAAGGCTGTTAGGGAGTGTTCAAGAGAAGGCAACAAGGATGGTGAAGAGCCTTGAGGAGAAGCTGTATGAGTAGCTGCTGAGGTCTGTTGGTCTGTTCAGACTAAAGAAGAGGAGACTGAGGACAGAGCTCATTGCTGTTTGCAGCTTTCTCACAAGGGGCAGAGAAGGGTCATGCAACAATCTCTCTTGAGACCTTTATGACCAGTGCCAGAAACTGAGGGAATGACCTGAAGTTGTTTCCGGTGAGGTTTAGGCAGGATATCAGGAAAAGATTCTTACTCCAGAGGGTGGTTGAGCCCTGGATCAGGCTCCCCAGGGAAGTCACCACAGCACCAAGGCTGACAAGAGCTCAAGAAATGCTTGGACAAAGCTCTCAGGCACAAGGTGGGATTCTTGGGGTGTTCTCTGTGAGGCCAGTAGTTGGATTTCAGTCATCCTTGTGGGTCCCTTGCAATTCAGGACATCTTATGATTTTATGATTATTTTCTGTTACAATTAAGGATAGAAAAAGGAAGTGAGGCTGCAAGGTAGGAATTAAAGGCATGCCTTTCAGGTTCTAATTCCTATCATTGATTTTAAATTTGAGCATCTGATGAAAAACCCACCTGTGTAATCTAAAAGCTTTACATCAGCCTCTTGAAAAGATTCCTGTGCAGCTGCCTTAGCTGTAGAGATAGATTGTTTTATGCATACAGATTCCCAAAATGAGGAATAGTATAGCAGTTCTGTAAAAATTCAAGACAGGAAAAAGGGAAGAAAAATAATGACAAGTAGAAAATAAAATTATGGTAAATGACATGCTTGAAAGCCAGCCTGTAATGAGAACAAATGAATGAAGCAAAAATGAAAAAATATATAAGAGATACACATTCTGCAATGAAACTAATAAAGCAACACTTGAATTTTTTTAAATCACTCTTTCCAGTGTCAATTCACTCATTTCCTATTTCTAATTTCTTAAGCGTTCTTTCAATCACATTTTCATTCTTTTTTTCTTCATTTTATTTAGTCCTACGTTTTTGTACTTCTTTATTTGGGAGAGATGAGAGGCATTTTTCCTCTGTCTTCTTTATATTTTACCATGTTCTTTTCTTCTATCTCCTCTCTCAACTACTTATCAAGATTTAGTTATATTCATTTATCTGCTTATGAGGTAGGTGGTTAGGAATTACAAGTGAAATGTCTGGTTTTAAAACTATAATACCACAAAAATTATTTCTTCAGTATCACGTCTCTATCTTATATTTATTCCTTTTTTTCACACTCTTCTTCTAAACATTATTAAGTGGTTTTGGTTTGGGGACTTTTTCTCCCTGACAGGAAAAGAACAGAAGTATAATTCTGACCAACAAAATCTCTTCTACATAAATCACATCCATGACCTGCTTGTTCAAAATCTAACAGTAGTTATGAACTTGATTGAAAAGGATAACTAAACAGTAGACAAAATTTATGCATAAATAATGTTGTCATAAGGTTTACACAACAATATCACAGCAGTTCCTTTAAAACATATTCTCACATGAAAGTCACTATTAACCTCTTAAAAAGTAACATTTGCTACTTGTTTAATTCTGAAATTAAAGGAAACTTGAAAAGACAGTCCTAATACCTTTCTCCCTTTGGTTGTCAAACTTACAGTTTAACATTCTGGTAATAAAGAGCTATTGAGAGTTCAGCCATTGGATTCAACATGTTACGATTTTTTACACAAGTTTTCTGGAACCTTATTTCCCACAGTTACATAAACATGAAACATAAGTTTTTGTTTCTCTTAAAAAATTTGAGAGAGCATCTTGGAAATAAAACTTGCCAAGACAGTTTAGGTTTCCTGATCCTTGAATATACTCTAAAAACAATCTTTCCTTTCAACATAATCAACTAAAATCTTACCAATCACATTTCTGTGTTTTTCCATGTAATTCAGCATTACTTCCTCTGTGGAGTTCCCTCATTTCCGGTTTAGCAATATGGCACTGTTGTCAGAACCCTGTGTGCGCTCCAAGACAGTCAGACCATAGTAACATCTAAAACATGATCTTTTATACTTTGACTTGATGGGAGCTTTAGTCAGCAACATATGAAATGAAATTCAAAATTTAAGTATGAATATTTGTAGTACATTAGCTATTAAAACAGACATTACAGTCTCTTTTGCAACATTTTACAGTAAATTTACAACAGTAAATCTCCATGCAACATTTAAAATCACAACAGAAGTAAAAATTAATCTTTTATATGTAATACATATATTTTTCATTTTTCCTTAAACAGAACTCAGTGAAACTGCTTGCACCTATGCCCTTACTTACTTGCTGTACAAAATGTGTCTCAAGAATCTTGATCATATGGGAGTAGGATAATAGCAACAAAACACACCTAAGTGCAAGGGAAACAGCTAAATCAGTATCTTTGCTGTAGAATTAGTTTTGCTCCAATTTACATATGTACACAAAACTCTGAATTATCTTATACCAAATGTGCATAAACCACAGCAAAATATTAGTAATGTTAATATAAACTGTGACTCAAAAAAAGTTCCCTCTATATAAATAATAAAAAATATTTTTATATTACTGTTTTTGTGAACAGTTTTATATCGTTGCCTTATTGGTCAATTAGTCAAGGAAGACTGGAAAATCCCAACCATCCTGACTAAGCAACTAATAAAGCCAAACCCCTTTTTCAGCTAATATCAGGATCTTCTCAGGTCTTTCAAACCAATGGATGGAAATTAAAAGTTGTCATGGTTGAACCAACTGCTCACTGCCCTGGCCCTCACAGTTAGGATGGTGTGGAGAACTGTAAAAACAAAGGTAAAACCCACAGGTTGGGATTAAAAAAAAAAATCAATAATCCAAATTAATCAAAATATAATCTAAAAGGATTTAAAGAGCCCAACTACCTTTCTCTGTGTCCTGGCAAGACTACAGATGGAATTTTCCATAAGATTAACCACCACAGCAGGATCTTGAGATAAGCACAAAAGGGAATGTCAGGAAGGCCCTAGTTCCAGGCCTGGTAGAGGTTAGATCTAGTTAATCTTCCTCATTAATATATCCAGACAAAAATTCCCTCAGTGGCAAACTGAGTGAAAGGAAGCAGCTGTTTGTACACGTTACCAGTCAAAGTTATGGGACCGAAGGCACCTGCAACCCCCAACAAGCACCAAAGCACACCCAGACTTAATTCTGCGGTCTTCCACCAGAGGACTGCTCATGATCCAGTGTTACAGCAGACATTGCAAATCCTCTCCCTGCCAGGGGAGGTACCTGAGCATTCCCAATTGAACCTGAGTGTACATTAACCCATTGAACTTTATGGTATGGACTGTGACCATCATTTCAATCAGTGGACATAGAAATTGCAAAAATCAAGTATCTCCACTAGATACACAGTGGTGATAGCTTTTCTCTCCACTACCTATTTTATCCTTTCTTTCTCTTTTTTTTCTTTTCCTTATATACTTTCTTAAGTGATATCTTTATCATTTTATATTGTTATATTTCTATAGAGAATAACAAATGTGGCTAAATACCTCCTTTCCACTGCTAGCAAATTGTTCTAAAATAAACCTGCCACCGTCATTCAGTGTCGTTTTACTCTAAATCACCCCAAGGGATCTATTAACAAGAACCTCAGTTACCTCACCTCAGGGGCAGATTGTAACATCATCATCATCATCATCATCATCATCATCATCATCATCATCATCATCATCATCATCATCATCATCATTGAGAGAGAGAGAGAGAGAGAGAGAAAGTGGAAAAACCAAAGTGATGCTCAATGCAGTTGTTGACCACCCACTGACCAATGCCCGCCCCATGCCCCAGTGGGAATCAGCAGCTCCCAACCAATTCTCCTGAATTTATATCCTGAGCATTATGTTCTGTGGTATGGAATATCCATTTGGCCTGTTCAGGTCAGGGTGTGCTACGTTTCAGCTCTTTGTCCATCTGTGCACTTCCAGAGGATCTGACAGTGAAAAGTCAATGACTTGGGTAAGCACGACTTAGCAACACCCAAAATATTAATGTATTATGAACATCATTCTCATACTGAATCCAAAACACAGCCCTGTGCCACCTATCAAAAGGAAAACTAACTTTTTCCCAGCCCAAACCAGGACACTTCTTTACGACCTTGATGCCTGTTAGTGAAATCCTCTGTGTACTTGTAGGAAAGCTTAGAAAGCAGCTCTGTATATCACTGGGTTTACTTTTATGTGCACTATTTAAAAATTATATGTACACTTCCATCAGATAAGGAATTATAGACAAACCCATCCCTTAATAAGCTAACATTATAAAAGAATTAACGTCTTTAGTCTCTCTCTGATATGTAAAATTCTCCAATATGACTTAGCAATTCATCTCCATGTACAGAGAATGCAAGCTGTTTCTGAAGAGTTATCCCTTTCTTATACAGCTTAATTTACACATTATTACAGTGTTTTAAGAGAAAACAGCAGGCTTTTAAGTTGCAATCACTTTTCATAGCTATTTAAAATTTCAGATACCTTTAACTTTTGTTAACTTCCTCAGCAGGGACTGCAATGCTCATTTAGTTTCCTTTCTATTAAGAATTGGGAGCTACATTAGCCCTAAAGCCTAAACAAGATGATGGCACACAAACATAAAAGTTTAAAAATCCTCTGTCCTTGGGTTATTAGAACCACAAAATGTCAAAATCCTCCTTGGAAAAAAGACTCAAAAGAAATAACATCTTTAATGCAGAAAGTGAAACAAACACCCATATTTAAGAAACAAATTTAGGTATGAATAATCTTATCCTTTTTTTGTTTTCAATTTATTCGCAGTTCATTAAATCCATTAGGCTGATTTTCTCTAGATTTTTTTTTATTATGAATGGTTGCCTACATCCTCACAAAATTACTTTTAAAATCATTAGACCCAATACAATTTTCTTTATGATTGTTTTAATAGTATAGTGCACTTGGCACTTAGTTTTGAAGCATTTGCAAGTAAGAGTAATAAATTAAATAGTCTGAAGTTTAATAAGTTGGTCATTTTTTCTGGGTACATACCTATCAGTCAAAAGAATTCAGCATTTCAAGGAAGGCACTTAGTAACTGAAGGCTTTCATAAATGCTTATTTATTAATTTACATCTTTGCAGCACTTGGAATTAGAAGCATTCAGAGAGATGTGTTTTGCTGCTGTGGAAAGGCAGTGGCAATATTTAGTGGGTTCCTAAAGGAGATGAGCAGAAGTAAAAGCATGTTCTTTTCAATTTATAAAGCACTTTATCCTAAATTCTGAATGAATAAGTCAATAATTGCTTAGGGAAAGCGTCATAATGGTTTATTTCATAAATATTCATAGTAGATATTGGTCTGTCTATCACAAGGTCTCCATGGCTTTGGCATGCTTTCCATGGCAGATCTTTTTCCAAACAAGCTCAGCCTGCATTTTCTCAAAACCAAGTAGATCTGCCACTGATGTGAGCAAAACTTTGATGAAATCTCCAATAATTCGCCTTGAATCACATTTGTAAATGGGACAGGATTTGTACTTGTTCAGAAACATGCAATTCTCTTCTCCCTGGAACAGCTTTTTAATTGCAGCTTTAATGAGTCTTACATGGACTAGACTTTAATAAAAAATAACTCATAGGGATGCCATCAATTTGTCTTGTCATCATAACATATAATTTCTTCTTCAGAAATACTGCATAACTGTGACTCAAAAAAATTTCCAATTCTTTCCCCCATACCTCTCAAAGGAAGTCTGTAAATTTTCCTAGTTAAATCCAGCTAATATAACGATCTCCATTTTAAAAAGTTATTCAAGTGTCTCTTTTTCACTCTTCAGGCAGTTTGATCCTCTGATCAATTTAGAGTCCAAACCATAAACACTGTGTTTTAGATAGGAAAAAACCTAACTATACCAAGAATAAGTTTTTGGAATAATTTATTAAAGATAATAAAAATGTTATCATCTTTGATAAATTATTCCAAACACTTAAAAGTATTTTGTTTGTAAATAAGATACAGTTATTTAAGAGTTAAATAAATTAATAAACTAAATAACTTAGCTAATGATAGAGCACATTTTTCCATCTTTTGTATTACTTTTGGAAACACCCCTTTCAAAATATTAAAGCTCATATAGTTTATAAATTTGGTGGGGGACAGTCACTTTTCCCAAGTAACAACTGATAGATTGAAAGGAAATGGCCTCAAGTTGCAATAGGGAAGCAATATTTTGTTAAGAAAAATTTCTTTACTAAAGGGGTTATCAAACACTAGAACAGGGTGACTAGGGAGGTGGTTGAGTCAGCATCCCTGGAATTATTTAAAAGATGCATAGATGTGGCATTTAGGGGCGTGGTTTAATGGTAGGCTTGGTAGTGTTTACAGTTGCACCTCATAATTTAAAGGTTCTGTCTAACCTAAATGAGTCTATAAACCTATGATTCTATATTGTGTGTGTATAAGTAACTTCATTCTAAAAATACTGATACTCTCTCCCATACATCACTCTGTGTATATCTGTGTTGGAGGACATGAGCTTGAGAGGATGAACAGATCTTAATTTACGAGCACTTAATGTCTAATTACACAGGTTCTATTGTATATACATGCATATATAGAATATTATATATAAGATGTATATAAATAAACACACATATATAGAGTTGTATGCTGTATATCCATTCCATGAATAATATTTATTTCCACATATAATATTACCTGGAAAAAGAATTAACCCGAAGCATCTTTTTAACCACAAAGGAAGAGATAGTTATCTTTAATGGTTCCACATAACAAGTATGCCAGTCAGAGCTTACTTACACTAAAGTTCATCAAAAGAGAACCTGGAATCAAAGAGTCTTCACATTAGAAGAAACTAAACAACATAAGTAAGCAAGACTGTGACTTGAATACAAAATTTCCAATCTGTAGTTGAGAAAGTATAATGAGCACATTTAATGAGTGAGTTTAATGTGCAAGAAGAAGCAATCCCAGGGCAGTTTTTGTCTAAGGGATGATACTTACAGAATTACTATAAATGGGTTTTAACGTTCATTTTATGCTGGGACACACATAAAGTATTGCATAACTACAAAAAATTATCACAAATACTGAAATATTATAAACCTTGTTCCACCTTAAGACACAACACACCACAAAAAGAAAAAAGAACTCCAGAAAGTGTTGAATTTTTAAATTTGTAATCTTACCGTACCAGAATGTGCAACTTTGCTCTGACATTTATCATGATTTGCATTGGCATGACAAAGAGGCCATGGTAAATAGGAATATTAACTCAAAGGATTAGCACTTTTGAAAAAAGATCAACATGTACAGAAATACAAAGATCAGCTTTTCTAACAGGGACTGCATCTGTTAGATATTTATGATTATCAAATATATTTTTCCCACTTCTAATTATTTGCCTATTTAAATGACTTTAAAGCATTTAAATGACTTTCAATTGCTTTAAATATAATTTTTCTTGTACTGCTGACTTCCAGTGTCTGATGATATAAAATGTATCTGTTAACATTTTTCTTTATCAACAAACAATAGATAACTGCTTTTTCTGGACTGTCACTATCGATTATTACTTTGATAGCAATGTTTAGTAGCCTCAGAGAATACTGTGTACTTTTTGTTCAAGGCACAAATACACGACATCAGATAGTAAGAGTCAAGAACAATCTAAATAGGAATGACAGGAGTCAAGCAGATGCAAACAAGGTCTAAAGGCATCAATCAATGGAAATAAATCTAGTTGTTTTGTTGGTTTTTTTTAATAGGAGTTTGTAGTCATGGTTCTGCCACCATGTGGTTCTTGTAATCTTGCAAAAATGAGATAGTCCAAAGCCTGGTAAACTTCTTGGAACACACAGGTTTCTGTGTCCGTTAAAAAAAACCCAATCAATACCAACTAAATGAAAAACGGGTTTTGGTTTTTTTAGGCTTCACAGGCAACTTCTTGGAGATGACTGGCGCAAGAAAACTTGTTACTATGCACCGAGTGTTTCCTACATACATCACCTGGCCTGTTCTCATGCCGAGGTTCTAGTTCACTGGGTCTCAGCTGAACACAAATATGTGTTGGAATCTAAGGACACTCTGAAGTCAGAAACCAGAGGAACACTAGGTTGTGTTCATTCAAGGTTAGAGAGAAATAAAACAACTCTGCAAAGATCATTAATTTGTCCAGAAGTCTGAAAATAGTGAACTCAGGAGTTCTATCCAGTCTGATGATAAGTAAGCCAAAATATACAACAAGGAAGATCATGGTCATGAAGACATGAAGACAAGACAAAGATCTCCTGCAAGAGAGGAAATAGCATTTCAGAGGAAGAAATCAGGAAAGACATTTAGAAACTGCAGTTCATCTGAAGAACACACAGACCAGAGGGAAGGTTTTCTTCACAGGCGTGTTAGAGAAGGGAAGCCATTGATTAGGATATTCTCCAGTCCTTTTTCAGATGGAGAATCCTATCTGCTACCACTAGGCATCCAGACTGTGTCTTGCCTGTGAAGATGGCTTATTATTGCTACTATAACAATCAATACATATAAACTTATTTTGCAAAGCTCCCTTAACCAAGGTGCAAAGTTCCATCCTTAAAACAAATCATCTAACCATGATCCATTGTCTCTTGTGATTTGAGCCATTAAATCTTTCAGCTTTTGGATACTTTTGTGGATGGATTCAGAATGGTCAGACAAGTTCATGCAACACAATCTTTCAAATTATTCACTACCATATCCATGTGCCAGTAAAAGAAAATCGATTGCTGCTCTATTTTGAAGGATGGCATGTCTAACACGGCTGATAGCTGTCAGCATATTGCAATGGATGTGGCATTGGTTTGTTTACTCAGACAACACCCTACCTCATCTAATTGTTTTAGTGCTATTGCTGAAGCTTGTTGGGGTAAAAACAAACCTGCTGAAACTCTTTTTGCAGTGTTCCAGAGCCTAAAATCACTATTACAATTGTCTTCATATGGGCAAATCTTTTTCCTCTATGATTTTTCTTAGTGACTGCTCTAGCACTAGGTGCTATCACAGTCAGCTCTCTAATGGTGCATCGACCACCTTCAAGGCATGATGAAATGCTTTGCCAAGCCCTATCTCCACAAATGAACCAATATCCTTTTGGATAGTAATCAATCCTGGAAAGCCCACTCCAACTGTCTGAATAATTACACCAGAAACTCGAGTTCCTGTATGCAAGATAATGGGAAGTAACATTGTACTTTGGAGGATCACTTTCTCGCCAATTACTAGTGGAAAACGTAAGGCAGAAATCCATTGTTAAAGAACCAAGAATCTCCAACTCTTGGGGTTCAAAAAGTGCTTCAGGGAATTCTTTGGTCCAAATGTCCCAACCACTTACAAAATTGCTCCTGTTGGCAACCTTACCTAGTTTACTATTGAGTCGCCTTTTGGTCAAAGGATCATAATATAGGTATTGGGCAATCTTTTACTGGCACACTTGACTAGACAGGATGATAAAGGCTTTTCTGGGTTCAAATTGGACAGACATATGGTGTCTGAGCCTGCTGCCTTGGTAAGGCAATCCAAACAGTTCTTTTGGGTTGTTCCACAGTCAGATCTGCACTGCAAGAAGCAAGCAAAACTAGCAAGCATCAGTGTAACACGTGATTTAGCTCCATACCTTTCATGAGCTAATTTTTGGCAAAAGGCTTTTCCATATATTTCAGTTTCAAAACTCTGCTTTTGTATTTTCCCAGATTTACTCAGGGACTGGCCAACTATAGCAAGAAGGGGTAATTTTACCTTTACAAGTTCATTGAGGGAATACACTTTTTCTGACTCTATGACGTAACACAATGGGTACCACACTTTTGCCAAGAGATGTCTACAAAGCCAAATATTCCCACAATGACATAAAATTCACATTGACATAAAATTCATGGTTTGCAGGTTTTACAAGTGGAACAAGGAATGTCAGGCATGAACCATAGTCGGCATGTTAATTTCTCTGCCCTTGGAATTGTCAGTGTGTTCTTGCAAGTGATATGGCTTCATGTTCTTTGCTGGAACCCACTCAGGTGCTGTACCTGTGGAGACACAAGCATACCCTTTGCTCCAGGTTATTAACTGAAATGGACCTTCAGTTTGTCCTGTCTCAGGGTTTCTAATAAGAACAGGATGATTTTCTTTCAATTTGACCTGTGTGTTATTTGAAAAATGCCTAAAAATTGGTGGGTCAGGTTCTGCAAAAGAGCTGCTCAAAAATTTAAAAACCTATAAACCTTTGCTCAGCCTCATCTGTGGTGTCAATCCCACTCCCCCCTTCTGTTGGTCTAAAATGCATTTTAGAGTGTGATGTGTTCTTTCAATAATTGCTTGACTTGTGGGAGAGTATGGAACTCTGAAAGTGTCACAGTCCATTAAAAATGTGGCCAATTTTTGGGCTGTATATGAAGGGCCACTGTCTATTTTTAGTTCTTGGGGCACACCCAGTAAAGCAAATGCTTGTAGAAAATGTTGACAAGCATGATTGGCTGTTTCTCCTGTGTGGACAGAGGCAAAAACTGCACCTGAAAAAGTGTCTACTGATACATGGATATTTTCAAATTTCCCAAAAGATGGGTACTTGATGATATCTGTTTGCCATAATTGCAGACTTTGCAAACCCTGTGGGTTGACAGCTCCTGTAGAGACAGGAAGCTGCACAAGCTGACAATCAGGGCAACTATTAATGATAGTTTTTGCCTGATTTTGGAAATGTGAAACATTCGTGCTTGTGCATTTTGGTGAAAAAAGTTACGAGTCAGTTTTGCTAGTTCAAAAATGTTTGGCAAAGTGTTTAAAACAACCATTGTGGATTTATCTGCTCTTACATCTCCTTCTGCAATAAATCCTGGAACTGAGGAATGAGCCCTAATGTGAGAGACAAAATATTGGTTAGTTCTGTGTTGCAAAATTTTATAAAGACATGAAAGCATATAGACATAGACATATAGAGTATCATTGGAAACATCTTTTAAAAGTGATCCCTCTATTCTTTTAACTACATTAGCAACATAAGCAGAATCTGCAATTAAATTTAAAAGTTCTGACAAAAGCTGAAAATCCCTATCCATGGTGGCCAGTTCAACAATCTCAGGAGAGTCCTTTGTTTAAATATCTAATTCCCATGCTTTGGCTGTCTGATTTTTCCATACTATTACTGATTTCTGTGTTTTCACTGATCCATCAGTGAAGAGAGTTATAGTGCTAAAATGTTCTTCACTTAGCATGGGGTTTTCTCTAAAACTCAAATTTTGCTTGCAAGAATTTGTGGCCTGGATAATGAATGGAACAAACATCTGAATAATTTAACAATGCATTTTGCAAATCATCTGAATTTTGAAATGCCCAATCAATGTAATCTCTTTTCACAGTTAAATAAATATTTGCAAAGTCTTGGCCTGCTAAGGTTAATAATTTCATCCTACCTCTGATTAAGATTTGTGCTATCATTTCTATAGTTGTGAAAACTGTCTTTGTGGACCTATAAGGAAGAAAATCCCACTCCATTATTAACAAAGGATCTTTTTCAGAAGAGTCCCTTTGAAAAACAAGACCCTAAAGTTGCATTTTTTTCTCCTAACACTGCAAGAAAAAAGGGCTTCTCTGGACCACAACGATGTGCTTGTCTTTTTTGAAAAGCTTTTGTGAATTTTTCAAGCACTTTTTGAGTCCTTCTAGGAGATTTGATGCCACGGTCTTCCCTCAATAAGTCAAAGAGTAGGGCAAGTTCATCACTGGTAATTCCTAAAACAGGTCTGACCCAACTAATCTCTCCTAAAGGCTGTTGTAAATCTTAGAAGGTGTTGACACTGGTCTGAAGTTGTATTTTCTGTGGCTTAATTGTTTGTTTGGTCATCTTCCATCCCAGATATTTCCAGGGTGGGATTTCTTGTATCCATGATGTAGAAATTTCTAATCTGGCATTTTGGACTTCAGCAATAACACTGTCACAAGTTTGTTCCATCTCTGCCTGTGTTGGTGCTGTAATGAGCAAATTGTCTGTGTAGGAGGATCATTGACTGTGGGTGTTTCTGTCGAGCTGGAGACAGCTTGTGCAACAAAAATATTGGCAAGTTGTGGGAGAATTCTTCATCCCCTGAAGCAGGACTCTCCGGTGATACCTTTGCAGTGGTTCTCCTCTGTTGATAGCTGGAACCAAAAAAGCAAATCCAGGGGCTTCCTCTGGATGAAGTGGAATGTTCAAAAACCAATCTTTTAAATCTGTTATGATGAGAGGCCAGTCTCTGGGAATCATTGAAAGAGAAGGAAGTCCAGGTTGGAGTGGTCCCATGTCCCCTATCACATCATTGTGTTTTTCTCAAGTTGTGAAGCAATCTTCAGGAATCATAAGTCTTCTTGTGGATGACAAACACTGGTGAATTCCAGGGACTATTTGTAGACATGATGTGATCTTTCTGTAATTGCTCCTTTACTAATTTTTTAAGGGCACTTAGTTTTTTCTCTGATAAAGGCCATTGATCAACCCAAATTGGGTCATCAGCTTTCTATGACAATTTTAGGGTAGTAGGTTATCTGTGGTCCTCATCAAAGGCCCACTTCTATTTTTGTTCCCCACTGGGACAGTACATCTTTCCCCCATACTGTGATAGGTTTCTGCACAACAAAGGGACAAATGGTCGCTGTCTTTCTTCCTGGACCTGTAAAAGTAATCATTAATTCACTCCGCAAAATGTGGCTTCTCCAGTTCCTGTGAGGGCACCCATAGGTATCACAAAATTCCAACCATTTGGCCAAAACCTATGAGCAATCACAGTGACAACTGCACCAGTGTTCTGCATGCCTGTGATGTAAACTGTTTCACCAGGGTGAGTCAGGCTGCAAGTCGGTTCTGGTTGTTCACAGCCAACATGTTCAACCCAAAGAACATCAGGCACTGGGCTAGGATTCTCAAATGGCATCTCTTGGTACACAGTTCGATTAGTTAAAAGCAGAGTCTCCTGGTTTATATTTTGCTTAGCTATATTCATTGTCAAAGCACTTGCAATAGCTATAGGTGTTTTTGGTTGAATTACTATAGGGACACTGTATGTGAGAGCTAAAGCCATTAGCTCTTCATTACAGTTTGCTGAAACAACTGCTGGAAGAACTGAAAGCCCCCAAGAATTCTGTTTCTGTCTCTGCCTATAATTAAAAAGTCTTGTTCTTGATGTGAAGTACCAGCAACTCCTGTGGATTTACATTCATGACAAAGTCTTTCAAAAAGCATATTGATTTGGAATTTGCCTGTTTACACCATGCCCCTGGGGGTAGCAAGGTGGGGTCACTTGAGAAATGGCTGGTGAAGTTATAAATGACATCTGATTCTGGTTCCCTCCAGATAATCTCAGGTTGTTTACATTTTCTGGAAACTGAGCTGCCACTATTTGTTTCTCCATGCAGTGGTGCTGCACGCTCCTTTTTGTGTTTACCAACAAAAGTCTGCCTTTGATATCAAATTTAGAGTGGCACTGATTTGCAAAATGTTTCCCTTTTTTGCACCGAGGGCAAATATCAGGTCTCAAAACAGTTTCTTTTAAGGTTGCCAGACTTCCCACAGTTAAAACAAAGCCCTTTGGGAGAATGAAACTGCAAAGCAGAAAGGGTTTTTTCGAGGGTTTGTGTTGCAAGGGCTTTTTCCAATTTATCTCCCAGCGAATCTTGGGATTTTGCAAGTTGGTCTCCCAGATTGCTTAAATCTTAGTAATATATTGGGGAGTATTTAATTTACTGCAAGCTGATAACATTTGGGGGACAATACACAGTTGGTTAGGCAAAGCTTAGATAACTCTTTTGCATTCATCATTTGCATTAGAGAAGACAAGGTTTTTAACAAGATATGAGTTAGCTTGCTCATCTCAGCATTGCCATTCACTAGCCTGTGTCAAGCAATCTAAGAAAGCACCATAAGACTCAGTTTCTCCCTGTGTTATTGTGGAATAAGCATTTCCATGCCTCCTTGCTGGTTCTACAGTCAAAAGAGCTTTTCTCGTTGCATTCTTAGTATCTCCAAGCACAGCTTGAGGCAGGGTAGCTTCTTGGTCCTCAGATTTGTCAAATGGGGAATCGCCAGCTAGTTGAACAATAGTAAATTAAGAATTGGGGCTACCAGTATAGTTCTCTATTAATCTGTTAAGAAGCTTTTGCCATTCCAAATCCCACAAAATGTATTGTGAATTACTTAAAATCATAGAAGCAATATCATGACAGTCTGAGGGTGTTAAATCATAGGAATTAAAAATGCTTTTCACTAGGTTGTTAAAATAAGGAGAGGTCAGGCCACTATCTTTGATGGCTTGTCTCAGTTTTTTAATGTCATGATGTGACAGAGACTCCCATTGGGGCTTACAGTTGCTCTGCCATATCTTACGGGCAGAGCTAAGAGTTGCTTGTTTAATGAACCAAAATCCTTATCTTACCTGAGATCATGTCTGATCTCAGCCCAGTCAGGAAAACGTGGTGGATAATTTTTCAGGTTGTTTTCTGGAGTGTCCCCAGATTTAGCAGAAATTGAGGGAGCCCTTGGATCAGACAGGAATAAATCGGGGTCCCTTTTTGTATATACAGGGAGAGATTTTAGCAAGGCAACCTCCTCATCTGAGCTGGAGTATCTGGTGTTTGTGATACAATTACAGGCTTTCCTCTAGCTTCAGCCTCCCTCTTTATTTTCCCATTACCATAACACAATCGGAATTGCTTATCAGTAAAACGATTGCCCTTTTTGCTTTCAGAAAAGGCTTTGAGGCTGCCCTTTGTGTTAAGAAGATGGTCACTTTCTCTTATGTTAACAGAGCATTTACCCTCCTTCTGAGGCTTAGCAGCAGGGAATGGGGGAGTTGGGGGAGCGAGTGGAGGCACAGACTGAGACAGACACAGCTGGTGAAAAGGAGGAAGGTGAGGGGGGCGTGGAGGCAGTGGTGGCGGAGATGAAATATTCCCCCACCTGCAGCGCCCCGGGGCTGTTTGGCTAGCTCAGTCCTTTGGAGGAATATTCCAGGGACAAGACAAAAGATTCAAAAGAGGCTCTTACCCCGTGTTTATTTTCCAGGCTTTATTCTAAAAGGGTGTCCAGGGGGGCAAGAGGAAGAGTAAGGAAGACCAGGGCCTTATCTAGTCTCCTGGCCAGAAAGATAGCTGGGGCTCAACCTACCAGGTCAAGAAAGGAATGAAGGGTCAAGCCCTATAGGCTCCAGGCTTCAGGGGGTCCTTGGGAGGAAAACCATAACCCAGAGAAATACAACACGGAGGTAATGTTGTTTTGAGTCTTAGGTGCCACAAAGGCACAGAGGGGTCCAAGGGGATGATCGGGGCTGTGGAGGGATCTGAGGAGCCAGGTGGAGGGGAGCGGAAGGATCCGAGGAGCTGAGCAGAGGTCAGGAGGGATCTGGGGACCCAAACAGAGGGAAGGAGGCAACTGTGGGTAGGACAGACTGCTTAAAAATGTCCAGAACTGAGGGACACATAGGAAAGAGTTTTGCAGTGGTCTGGTCACGATTAATAGTGAAGGCATTATAAGGTTTCCAGTTCACTAAGTTGTCATGGTGGGCGATGGCCAGTGTGCGGTGACCTTCCTGGAGAAGCGTCCTTAGAAGGACAACCCAAAGGCGCAGGTGCCTCTGCTGCCTGCTGAGTGATTTCAAGCTCTTCAGTGAAATCAGCTCTTCAGGGTGAGGCTGAGTGATTTCAAGCTCTTCAGTGAAATCAGCTCTTCAGGGTGAGGCTGAGTGATTACAAGCTCTTCAGTGAAATCAGCTCTTCGAGGCTATGCTGAAGGAAGAGAAGGGGCCTTCATGTGGAGTTCTGCAGGAGGCTTTATTCAGCTTCTTCCTCGGAGGAGTCCAGTGACAAAATGCCAAAGGGTCAAAGGAAACAGGGGATTATATAGGGAAGGCAGGGGGCAGGGCAAAACATCTAAGCCAGTCAGGTGAAGGATTGAGAGACGGATCAATAAGGGAAGGATCATAAACAGAGAAATCAGCTGGGGTAAAAAGGAGGAAGTAGGGAAAGAACCAATGAAGTATAAGTGATTAACTCATTTCCTCACCATAACTGGGAGAGCTGTCTGCCAGGGTTTCTCCTTTAAGGGGTTGTGTTTATATACTGTCTGGCTTAACTGCTCTCTTTCTAAGGGAGCATGTTTATATTATTGTCTGGATTCTCTCCAGGGGAGTGTGTTTATATTAACACTGTCTGGCTTAACCACCTCCACACTAAGACCCACAGATCATGGATAAGAGAAGACATAGGGTCTGATGTTGGAAAGTTGTTATTTATTGCTCTTGCAATTCATGCTTATGGATAGTAGGATGAGATTTAGTTTTAATAATTGTCTTAAGCCAGTGACAGACGTCTCATTTTTCCCTGGACAGTTACTGTCCCATTACGTTCTCCAGAGTTCACTTGTCAGCTGAAATAGGTGTCTTTCTCAGACTCGGTCCAGCTTGTCCAGCAGGCACAGGTAGAGGCAAGATTCTCTTTCATTTCAAGAATGAACTAAATTATCCGCTTTGTGTGGTGGTGTGTTTTTGAGTTTCAAACATGTTTTATGTATATTTCAGTTTTATGTACTCCATTTTGTCCCCTTGGACTCCATTTTGTTCTTCTACACCCCGTGTTGTGTGTAACCCTCCCCCATACCTTTCCCCAGCAACTGCCCTGTGATTGGTTCCCCCTTTTAGTTGTCAATCTTGTATTATGTATCCCCCTGGTCCTGTCCATCATCCCGGGGCCTCTCCCTGAGTCTGGAAAGTTCGGGGAGAGGCGTCAAGTGATTGGGCAGGATCCAGTCATCCCCCTCCCACTCCCCTTTGGTTTGTTACGTGATCAGCCACTCCCCAGTTTATTCCTATTCGTGCCTTCTGTAACCCATCCCTGGAACCCACCCCCCTTTAAAAGGTGCTGTCCCTCTCTGCTAGTTCTCTCCTGGGGCACTGGCAGTGAGGTGAGGGCTCCCTGCCCAGTAAACTCCTGTTCTGTTTCACCCCCAAGAGAGTCCCTCCTTTCATTCACTCCTCTCCATCGCTATGCACCTGCCCTCAACGCAGGCACAGACCACCGGTTTGCGGCGGCGTCCCGGGGCTAGCCGAGTGAGGCGATGGCGACGCCGACACCGCAGCTTTGTTTCAATGGATTTCTGTAAACCTCATCTGGGGCTTTCCAACGGTTCAACAGATAGCCAATTAGCACTTCTTAAAATGAAACAGAGCACCATTCTGTTGGATCTAATCTCCAATAATGGGACGGGGCAACTGAAAGGCGTTCCGTGAGTTTTTTATTTCATTGTCAGTCTCAGTGAAGGTAGAGACATAAAAGATGGTAAAACGTATCTGGGCAGTGCTGTGGGGTAGCTCTCACCCCACCTCACTCAGTCTTTACAATGGACTGTGTAGAACAACACCACACAGTCCATTGCAAACACCGGCCATGTTGCAATATTACAGAAACCATTCTATGTCTTCAACAGTGTACCAAAGCAAAGTTTCTATAATTAATTATTTCAGTTTCCATGCTGTTGACATGTTTTTTTTTCAAAGGAGAACTCCAAACCACTGAAACAATGGCGCACTAGGAACATAACAGAATAATAAGCCCAGTATAATCAAAAAGAAAAAAAAAAAAAAAGCAAAAGAATTCATTGCTGTATTTGGCAAATTTACAATATTCAGGATTCATGAGCAGTACCCAGCATTGTGAAACTTGATTGTAGAATCTGTTAGTGTATCTGTTCGTGTTTTTGTAAATTAAATGCAAAATTAGTTTGTAGCAAGTTGACAAGCCTCGAATGTTACAAAAGAGCTTGAAGGCATATAAACTACTTTGTGTTGAATAGCAACAGCACAGTGATATATTCAGCAGCATTCTATTTTAATCACCTTCTTTTTTGTATTTGGTTCTCACAGCCAGGTTTTGGTAGCTGGGGAGCTACAGGGGTGGCTTCAGTGAGAAGCTGCCAGAAGTTTCCCCCATGTCTGACAAAGTCAGCTCCAGCTGGC
This sequence comes from Trochalopteron elliotii, assembly GCA_024734555.1. NCBI lineage: Eukaryota > Metazoa > Chordata > Aves > Passeriformes > Leiothrichidae > Trochalopteron > Trochalopteron elliotii. The sequence continues at coordinate 460,582 of JANPWX010000493.1, forward strand.
TTCAAGACAGAGGAGCCACCGGCCAAGGACCCAATTACTGAAGGTGGTAACACCTCTGAGAAAACATATTTAAGGAGAAAAAAATGCTATTGCACAGAAGTAATTGTCAGAAGAGGGAGAAGTGAGAACACATGAGAGGAACAACCCTGCAGACACCAAGATTAGTGGAGAAGGAGGGGCAGGAGTTGCTCCAGAGCTGAGATTCCCCTGCAGCCCATGGCACAACCCATGGAGATGCAGCAGTGCCCCTGCAGATATGAGACCATTGGGATACAGAGATCCGTCTGCAACCCATGGAAGAGGCACCCACCAAAGTGCATGGATGCTCAGAGAGGGAAGCCTGTGCTGGAACAGGCTCCTGGCAGTGACTTGTGGACCCATGGAGAGAGAGCTCACCTTGGAGCAGGTTTCATGGTAGGACTTGTGACACTGTAGGGGATCCATGCTGGAGCAGCCTGTTCCTGAAGGACTGACGCTGTGGGGCTGACCTACGCTGGAGCAGTTTGTGATGAACTGTAGCCCGTGGGATGCAGTCACATTGGAGAAGTTCCCAGAGGACTCTCCCATGGGAGGGACAACCATACTGGAGCCAGGAAGGACTCTGCTCCCTTAGCAGAGGCAAAACATCCTGTGATTAACTGACCATACCAACTCTTCCTCATCTCTCTCTGCGTGGGCAGGGATAGCACTTGGGAAGGAGGGAGAGGTAGAGGAAGAAGGAAGTTTTAAGATTTAATTCTTATTATCCTGCTCTGATTTTGATTGGTAATAAAATCTATTAATATTCCAAGTGAAGTCTGTTTTGCCCATGATGGTAATTGTTGACTGACCTCTCCCTGTCTTTATCTCAACTCATGACCCTTTTGTTACATTTTCTCTCCACTGTGCAGTTGGGGAAAGGAGGGATAGAGTGACAATGGTGGGAACCTGACAACCAGCCAGGGCCAACCCACATTTGTCTACTCTATTCATTTTTTTTAAATTACTATTCATTTTAACAACAATTCTAAATTTTTTAAACAGAAAACATAATAGTTCCTGCTCTTTGTAGATGTGATACCTTTGTTTTTCAGCGCAGAAAAGATTATGATATACTTAGTTTCCTGAAGTTATCAAAAAACTTTCAAAGCTTACTTTTAATTCTACTTGAGAGAATTACAGGAGAATTCATACTTGTAATAAAAATGTTATTGCCTAAGTTTTGAATTTATGTGTATATGTCTACATAGATACATATGGTACGACACTGCAAAAAGACATATAAAGCTCTGGAATAGATGTCACTTGGCTTTCAACAAATTACTTTCCAAGTATTTGTGCATAGTGCATTAAGTGCTG
>JANPWX010000493.1:462319-592076 GCA_024734555.1 Trochalopteron elliotii
AGGGGAGGGGAGGGGAGACTTAAATGTGGCCTTCCACTAGAGAACCAACAAGAAAAATTGAGGGAAACTATTTATGAAGGCCTGGAGTGACAGAGCAAGCGGGGTGGTCTTCAAACTGACAGGGAGTAGGTTTAGATTAGATATTAGGAAAAAATTCTTTGCTGTGAGGGTGGTGAGGCCCTGGCAAAGGTTTCCCAGAGGAGCTGTAGCTGCCCCATCCATGGGACAAGGCCAGGCTCAATGGAATTCTGAGCAACCTGGTCTAGTGGAAGATGTCCCTGTCCATGACAGTGGGCTTGAAACTGGGTGATCTTTGAGTTCCCTTCCAACTCAGGCCATTCTATGATTCTTGGACAATTTTAATTGTGGTTATTTGTCCTCTTAACCTGCAGTAAGAAAGATGTATTAAGACATATTTAAGGAGTATATCCTAGCACAGACACTTTCCCTACAAGAAAGAATGATCCTTGGATATTAGGATTTATCAATCCATTGCTATAGAAAAAGCAGTTTGAAATTGTACTGAAAAAAACTTTTGGAACTCCTAAGTAAGTTTTATTCACAAATTGAACTTTGAGTATGTGATTTCATAAGAAATTCGCTGGCCACCTCATTTAGGAAGTTTGGTGTCTTGCAGTATTACATATTTCATGCCCTGAATACATGTCAATTTATTGCACATAGCTTTCTGTGCTCTGACAGCCAGTGTTGCAGTGCCTGAATTACAGCAACATGGAAAACAGAAGTAGTAAACTTTATTTCCTACCACTCAGGAAATGGCAGCTCCAGTGCAGTGCTCTATATCAATAAGTAACTGATTTGCACTGTTTGAAGCCTTACAGAAAAAAAAAATAAAGCAGAAATGAGTTTATATGTTCCAACTCTCATTCATAAGCATAGAAAAACACTATTGAATTAAACACTTCTTACAGTTAATATAGCAGTAATTCTTTATATGTGTTAAACATGTAAAGAAGCTCTAATGCAGGTGCAAATGTCACTTTTCATTAGGTAAAAAGTGTCTTTTTTTCAAACATTTTATACAGAAGCACAGTCTAATAAGCTGTGCCACTGTAATCACAAGCATTACAGGCATATGCCATTAATGCATTTTTTGATAATAGTTCTAGATCCTTTTAGCTAAGACCATATCTCTGAATCTCAGATATCCTTGTATCCCTTTAAATAAAACTTTTCAGTGTCCTAATATTAGGGGTTTTTCCTATAATATTTCAAATGTTCATAACAATTCAGTCATGAATCTTGTGCTGAAGTGTATGTTTTCTACAGTTCTTGTAAAACAGATGCCTGTATTAGTTTAGCACTGTAGAACAGAATATGGTTTTCTCTTTTGTTTTCTTAATAGAATATAGTACAAAGATCATTTATCTGAAGAAACAAAACATTTTGTAAGTACTCCTTGAGGGAAAGTATTGTACTTAAATGACCATTTTATTTTCACAATACAATAATATTAATGCTCAATAAATCATTCAGCGCTTCCACTCTGAATCAAAAACTATTCTTATAAAGACATTAAATACCACTATTATGATACGTAGTTTTTAGATTGAATTTCTGTAATAATCAGCATTTTCTGCCTTGCTTGTCACATTTTTTTCTTTATTGGTGTATTAACTTCCAAAGTATAAAATTGTGATTTTGCTGAACTGTCTCCAAACAGCAGAATGTCGTCTGTAGTCCAAAAATCTTTTCAGTATTCTAAGAAGATACATAATATTTTTTGTGCAATCTGATTTAAATGAGAATGTATTTTTGTAGGAAACAGTGCTAAAGATTGACTGAAACCAAACTGTGATAAAAATTAATGACCTGTGGTGACCTGACCCTGGCTGGATGCCAGATGCCCACCAAAGCCACTATATCACTCTTCTCCTCAGCTGGGCAAGGAAAAGTAAATACAATACTCATGGATCAAGACTGAGGCAGGAAGAGATCACTCACCAATTACCATCAAGGGCAGAACAGATTCAACTGAGAAATTAGTTTATTACCAATCAAATCAGAGTAGAATAATGAGAGATAAAACCTAGTCTTAAAAATACTTTCTCCCCATCCCTCCCTTCTTCCTGGGCTCAATTTCACTGCTGATTTTCTCTACATCCTTTCTATCAGTGACACAGTGGGAAAGGGAATGGTGGTTGCAGTCAGTTCATCACACATCTCTGCTGCTTCCTCCTCAAGGGGAGGATTCTTCATACTCTTCTCTTGCTCCAGTGTGGTGTCCCTGCCACAGGAGACAGCTCTCCATGAACTTTTCCAATGTGAGTCCTTTCCACAGGCTGCAGTTCTTCACAAACTGCTCCACAGTAGGTGCCTCCCACAGAGTCAGTCTTTTAGGAACAGCCTGCTCCAGCAGGGATCTCCCACAGGGTCATAAGTCCTACCAGCAAATCTCCAGTGTGAGGTACTGTCTTCCCAGGTCCTGCCAGGAGCCTGCTCCAACATGAGCTTCCCATGGGGTCACAGGCTCCTTTGAGCATCCACCTGCTCCATAGTGGGTCACTTCCATGGGCTGCAGGGGGATCTCTGCTTCCCCATGGACCTGCATGGGCTGCAGGGGAACTGCTGCCTCACCACGGGCTGCACCATGGGCTGCAGGGGAATCACAGCACCGGCTTCTGGAACACCTCCTGCCCCTCCTGCACTGCCATGGGTGTCTGCAGGGCTGTTCCTCTCACACATTCTCACTCCTTTCCTGTCTGGTTGCAATTGTCTAAGTTTTTTCCCCCCATTCTTCAACTATCACCTTTGCCGATGGGCTTGGCCTCGGCCAGCAATTGGTCCATCCTGGAGTTGGTTGACATTGGCTCTGTCAGAGATAGTAAAAGTTTTTGGTATCTTCTTACAGGAGCTGCCCCTGTAGCCACTCCACTACCAAAACCAGGCCATGCAAACCCAGAACACTACCATAACTCACATTCAGTGTACTGAATAGGTCACTATGAGTAGTCATTAAAAAACCTTCCACACATAATACCTGAATATTTAAATTGCCATATATGGCTTATAGTCAGCATGTGATTTTTATTGATATTAGTAGAAAATGTAGTCATTATTCTAAGAATATAGGCAAATACAAGCATCTATCTGGCATTTAGACAGTATAGAATTAATAAACATATTTGGATTTGGTGACATAAAGTGTACTAGAGTAAACTTACAAAATTCTTTCATAGGTAGCACGTTGCACCTGAAAATTTCAAATATAGTCAGCTTTTTTTCCCTTCAGTTTTCTCATTTTGCTTCCAAAATACAAATATAATGTTTTTGCTTTTACGGGGCTATTCAGTGGAAAAACAACTATTTGTAACAAGGTAATTTTCAATATTTGTGGCTTCTTATGGAATTTTCTATTTTGAAACACTGCCTTTTTTTTTCAGTTTCTATTTTTAGTGTAATTAGTCTTTCATTACATTAGAACTTAGCATTCTCTGAATTTCAGTAAGTTCCATTAGATTTATTTGTAACAAAAAACATATCTATATCATTAAATTCTCCAAATTATTTTAATGGGTTTCAGACCATTTCCTGCATTTAGAAGTAAAAAAAGAAAATGAATCAGTGCCAACCATATGCAAACTATTACCCTAAGGAGTCAGTGCCAACCATATGCAAAGTATTACCCTAAATAAAGAGTAACTGCACAGTAGCTTTCAGACACTGTTGGATAATTGCACACAGTTGCCAACAAAACACATATATGAAATACAATGATTTAACAAAATAAAAGAAAAAAGGAGAAGAAACTCTGTTGCAAGGCTGGGTTTAGATGTTTTTTCCACTGAAAAGAAGGGAAGAGATTTTGGTTTGTAATTGCTAACTTCTGATAGTATTGTATTGTTATAAGTCAAAACTGTTAATTCAAGCAAAATTGTTTATTCAGTCATCCATTCTCTGCATGAACAGACTGACCTTCTGTTCCACATAGAAGCTTTAGTTCTCACAGTGTTTTCAAATGATGTTTCCTCTAGCTATAAAAGAAGTACCACTACTCTGAGATGTTACTAAGCTCCTTTATTGCCATTAAGTTGTCCATTCAGCACATCTCATTAATAGTGAACATTTACTGAATAATGACTGTTCATTTTTTATCTCCAAAATATAATCAGTTGCTCTCATGACAAAGCCAGTGTTGACATTACAACTATCTAATGTCCAAGAAAGAAGACAAACATCTATTAAAAAACATAAATTAAACTCACTGATACCAAAAGTTAAGGAAAAAAAAATCCCTAGTGGATGGATCTGGTTGTGATGGCTGCATTCAGCTTAAATTGGCTTCACAATACCACAGTAGCCAACAATATCACATGCACACTCACCCCAGTGCTGGTGAAGGTCTGACTCAAGTCATGTTTGGGAGACACTGCCAGCTGTAGTCAGGGTGCAGGTATGACCATGAGCCCATTTCTTCACTCCATAAACAGTGGAGAGCCCAGGGCACACTCAGCTGCATGGGATATGCAGCAGGATCTACGCTGGAGTAGGGAGACCTCAAAAGGTTGCTGCTCAAAGGCTGTTGAAGGTTTAGAGATTCCTTATCTAATCAGACACTCAGTAAGCATTTAATGGCATGATAAGTTTTGAAATCTTAGACAAGTGATGTAAAATACAGTCCTTCAAACATAAACTGTTTACCAAGTCCAGGATTAAGTGTGGATCCTGCTACACCAAAATTCCCCTCTGAAGAGTTTAGAAGCTCATCCAGAGTGTCCTCCTGACAGTTTTCTAACCCTCTCCTGTTTGCAGTAAGTAATCAAGAGCACCTTGTTATCAGATCTTGTTAAACCACCACCAGATTTAGCACCAAAAGTCATTGAATCACTGGTTTTTTTAGTAAACATAGTGCTATCTGTCTGTTACAGGTGAAGTGATGCTTTCCATCCACATGGAATGTGGCACTATTATGTCTTAGAAAAAGCAGGAGATATAAAGCTGTATGTTCTGCAGATGACATTGATTCAATTGCAAAAATAAACCAACCAAAACAGCAAAAATAAAAGAGAAATTCAGCTGTTGAAAGGAAGTATTTGAAGTATTCTGTGTTTGAAAGGGGGAAGATAAATATACCTCCCCAAAACCAAAATGAATATTTCTATGTTTTCTGGTAAATGAGGTCTTGTCCTTCACTTATGTGTTACTATGTCTTATCAGGGTCAAGTCATGAAAAACTTTTAACCGAAGTTGTTTAGCACTGTGTGATTGACTGACTAACAATAAAAACTTAATGGAAAATACTGATTTCCACTGGAAATTCAAATTCTTCCTCAAAAAATTTCAATTTATGCTTTCAAATATATTAACTTTTTTTCATGGAATGTAAAAATATTTTTTGACAATGGAAAATATGCTTCCATATGGAAAAAATATATAAAAATATATGTTTACTGTGGCAATGAGAGCAAATAGTTTAGGACAAAGACAGAACCCCCCATTCAAAAGGAACTGGATAAATAAAGTGTAAATACAACATTATATGTATATATATGCCGCTGATGAAAAGATCACAATTTTTCAAAATTGATTCATTAGATTTTCCTTCAAGTTTCCCAAATCACCCTCTGTGCTTAAATCAAATCTAGTAAAATTTACAGTTCAAAACAAAGTGTTTAAAAAGTTTTGCTGACCTGAATGCATTGTCCACAATGCTTCCTATGTAAATACCATACACAAAGTAATTATATGTCGTGGTTTGAAAGCAAAACGAGTGAGAGGCTCCAAGTCAGAAATACAATTTAATAGAAAGAAGAAAAAAAAAGGGTAAAATAAAATAAATGCAATAATACAAAGACCACTGACAGAGTCAGAATACAACCTGAGTGGGATGATGGAAGCAGTGATCCCGTAGAAAGGCCTGGTAGCTCTGATCCTCTGGGAATCCAGTGGGTAAGGTCCCCATATTGTCCCAAGTCCCAGATTATATCCAGGTGAGAATGCTTGGCTCCTCCCCCTGGGTGGAGCATCTCACAATGGGATAATGAGTCATACAGGGGGTCCTTGATGGCCCATTAAAGTGAGATAACTATGATATCTATGAGTCATGCAGCAGGCCATTAACAAAAGATCCATTAACAAAAGACCCATTAACAGAAGACACCTTAACAGAAGAGGGAAGGGGAATTTGGAAGAACACTGCTTCAGCAATTGGTTTCAACAGTTCATGAAGATGGTGATGGAATACTTTATGCATATCTTATACTACAACCCAGGACATTATACAAAAGAAGGAATATACCTTTCCTGTCCTTGAGAAGCAGTCAATGAGAATCAAAGGATTTTTTTTTTTTTTAACAAGATCATGGCTATGCATTATATTGCAGTGCCTTAATGCAGGGTGCTTTTATATTGGTGAAAATAAGTGTACACAGTGTTACATGTGGATGTGGTTAGTATGAACTTTTAGTGCACCCAGAGCTGTTTGGTTCACTCATGAAGTAGATAGTGCACTTAGCTTGATGTCAGAGCTCTCAAAAAATATGCTACAATAATGTAAGCAGCCTGATGTCTGTAGTACTTCTTTGCATAGACAAAGACAGAAAAAAATTCAGATGATAGGGAGTAGCCTAAAAGGTAGGAAGATATACTTTAATTGTACAATAATGAGCCATAACTATGGCAAAAAAGGACAAAGAAGGGTATATACCCTGCAGAGGAAAAAAAAATGGAAAAACTGATTGGTTAAAATACAGTTGAAATAATTTTCAGAAACTTGAATGCTGGGAGACCTCCCTGGTTATGCCTAGGTTTAGTCCATGAGTAGAATGAACTGTCTATCAACATAAAAACAGTTTCTTGATGCCAAACCTGGTCTGCTCAACTCCCCATCAAGCAGGCTGCACATAAGCCTTGCTGTTGGATGGTCTTATCAAGTAGACAGCCCTGGGATGATGCTATGGGGGTGATACATGGAATGTGGAATTTAAAATTGGTTATGGGGTTTTGAGTCTCCAGAAGATCAGAAACTAATCAAATCAATTTAAATGTTCTCCAAAGCAATAAACCAAAACACTGGTATGAAAGGCACTCATAGCAATTTATTTTGTTTACTCACAATCCCTGGAAAATAAAATTTCCTCCTTATCTAAATAGTTTAGCCACAAGTCACTGTAGATACCATGGACAAATATCCTTAATATTATTTACTTGAGAAATTCCCCAAATTAAGACCAAATAAAAAATATGATAGGATGCTCTGATGATGCAATTGGACATTACTTGTTTGATTTCAGTGTAGTAATCACAATTTATAACTGTCTATGAGTATTACGTGTGGAGCCACTGGGATAAGTACGACACAAACTGTTCTCTTTTTTTTTCCCCTTTGTCTTTGGTCCACACAGCTAAACACCCATTAAAAGTTAATCACTTCACTGGACAACACCATATGATTAGTAAACAAATACCTGAGGCCAGAAAATACTTTTCCACTTCCATCAATTTCCAAGTCTCTTTGTCTTTGATGCTGAGGAAAAACTGACTTGAATGCTAAGCAAATGGAAAGTGCCACAGTGACAGCATGTTTAAATTCTCTTGACCTTTACCTCATAGCTGTACAATGATGTAGAACCCTTCAAACTCAAATAAATAAATACATTTTTTAAAGTGAAATGTTTAGATTTTAAGGGTGTTTTTGGCCTATCCTAACCTCTTTAGAAATTTAAATTTTGAGCTGCAGATAAGAAATGCTTTACTTTCTTTCAATAAGTTCATCAGTGTCAGCTTTCATAATTCATATTCAAAATTGCTTCTTATGATATTGGGATTCTTTCAGAGATTTAGAATCATAGAATCATAAAGGTTGGGAAAGATCTCCAAACAACTCTCTAACAACTAACTACCATATTCACCATGCACATGGAAGTTCATCGTCTAGTGTCTCAGCAAAGCAGCTCCAACACATAAACATATGTATTTGGAACATCCCATAATAGAAATGTTCTAAGATTCCCATCAGCTTTCATAGTCTTCTGCGAGAATGAAAATCAGTAGCAACTGAATGCCAATACTGAGGTTCTTGTTATGTGTGGCCATTTTGTGGGTTCATTTTTTAAATTTTTCTGTAGCCAGACTATCAGAGGTAGCTTTGAAGCTGTGTACATCACAGTTCTGTATGACACGTTGTAGGGGAAGCATGATGCTCATGTTGGATACAGAAAATGAAGGGCTTAAAATGGATTCAGCCATCTAAATCCAGAGACTTCCATTTCCGAGTTTTCCCTGGGCAGTGATTTCTATTCCTGGGCAAGACTGATTTAAAGCATTTCCATTCTTCTCAAAGGTTCATTGTGGTCTAGGCACTGCACATCCCACTGCACCAGCACAACAGAGCTATTTGTATAGCTGGGCTATGAATCTGTTTAGAGAAAAATTGTAGCTTTACAGAAAAGAAAGGAACAACAACAAAAAGGTCTTTTCATTTTCTCCAGATCATTTCTCAGATGCCACTGGCAGTGTGTGACAGATTGTGTGAAGAAAGAGCAAGATGAAGGGATGGGAATGAGCAGTGAAGCTGCTATAAAGGTAATGTTCCAAAACTAGTGGTTTTGCACAGCATTTCATGTTATTAAATGTGCCTTCAGTTTCCAGCCTTAAGGTTTCCACGTAGTCTTAGTTAAATGCGTAATCACACATACCTGACTTGAAAAGGCTAAGGTGTCCAACATATATCTTTCAGCTAAATTATCCAATAATTACACAAAAAACAGAATTGTTGAGGTTGGAAATTACCTCCAACATCGTCAAGTCCAACATTTAACCAATCACCATCTTGTCAAACAGACCAGAGCACTGAGTGCCGTGTGAAGTACTTTCTTGAAGACTTCTGGGGATGATTCCGCTACCTCCTTAAGCAGTCCATTCCAATGTTGTAGTGGTGTGTTTTTAGCTTTGTCAGTTCTATGTATGTATTTGTTCCATGCTTTCATGCTGTTTGTATATGTTATAGTGGTTTGTTCCTTGTACCCCTATGTTTAACCCCTTCGTGGCTTACCCCGCTTACTGTTATTTGTCAATCATAATGTTATGTAAACCCCGGGTCCTGTCAGTCACTTCAGGGCCTCTCCCTGTGTCTGGAAAGTTCCAGGGAGAGCGCTGAGTGGTTGGTCAGGGTCCCAGTTGTTCCTTCCTTCCCCTCCAGGATTGGTCCCCGTAGAAGTCCCTCATCTGCAGAGTCACCCCCAGATTTATTCCTATTGGACCCACACTGTACCCTTCCCCTTGCTCCTCCTCTGCATTTAAAATGCTGCACAGAGATGATCTGTGCTCTGTTGAACAGTCTCTCTGGTGGTGAGGTGATCCCACATGGGCATCAATAAACCCCAGTTGCTGTTCACCCATCAGAGTCCTTCCTTCATTCCTTGTCATCGCTCATGCTGCTGCTGTGGCAAAGGCCCCACAGGATCGGGAAGGTATCCCCGGATACTGGACCATACCTCGCACTGCGGCCAAGGTCAGAACTGGCCAGGCAAAGCAGGACGAGACTTCCGAGACACCTCGACCAATGCACAATGTCTGACGCTTCTTTCCATGAAAATCTTCCTGAAATAATATTGAAGTTTTTATGCCTTTTCATGCCTTCTCTTTAATAAGCAGTGCAATGGCATGACTATTAAAAAAAAGGATGATTCCAAAATACAGTGTAAATACCTGTTTTCACATAGAAGCATTTTAAAAGGAAAAAGCAACCATCTGAGTGAACTTGTGGCAAGAATAATGAAATATTATCTTCTGACATACACTTTGGTATCTGCTATTTTAGTTATAAAGAATGAAAAAGATGAAGGGTAAAGAGTTGTTTAATCTCTTGTGCACATTTTGCTGTCACCCATTGACAAACTAACCTAATAATGGATAGTTGGCTGTAACCCTTAAGCATGCCTTGGTGGCATAATTATAAGAGAGGATAAATAATGAGCCATCAAGGAAAGGAAAAATGAACTTTGCTTTATTTTGTAACCTGAAATATACACTTGTATCAGCTATGGACAATATTTTCATTTTACCAGATTACTTATTAGTGTAGCATTTTTTTCTTCACCAGTTTTTTGGGGTTTTTTTTGTTTACAAAATATTCTGTGAAGTCCAAAATTAAAACCAGTGAGCACAGAAAAAAAGTATCTTTCAAATATTTTGATTTGTTTTATGACTGAAGAGGCTATCCTTTTAAAACATAAACACTAAGTATAAAGCAGGATGAGAAATGTGACAGAATTAAAACTCTCAAGGAATTTAGTTCTGTGAGCAAGGCACGGAGGTGTACTTGCTGAGAAAGACTCATATATGCAAGCATATGCATGAGCAGATTTCCATTTGTTGCTGAGTGCCATTGATAAACTTAGTTTACTATCTTTAAATGTGTATCTCTGTGTCAGAGACTTGGGAATTTAAAAGACCTGTCAATTCAAGGCAGGAGGAGAGAATGGAATGAATTTATTTCATGAGAAGGTAAAGATTTAAATAGGATAGCACAGAAGTTCTAGGTTTGAATAGAGATCAGAATTCAGGCAAAGAAAAAGTCAGGGTAAAACCTAAAGCTATATGAATACTTGAAATACCCTTTGGGAACATGTACAGAATTAATCTAATGAGTTTTCTGGAGCGTGTTAACTGGGAAGCTCACATAACAAACCAGCTAAACTTTAAACTGATTTGTTTATAAAGATAATGGTTGAGTGGAAATTTAATTTATTCAAAGCACTGAAAACTGGTATGGCATGGGTAGGAGTGTGGTACAGGGCAAAGCTGATTATTGATGAAAGAATGAAGATATGGCAAGAAGTAGTCTTCTTGGTAAGAACATCTTTTTTGGGAAACGTTGCAGTTAAGCCAATTGTAAAGGAATAAATTTCAGACCTTGTTTCTAAGAAGTCTGGGGACAAATCAGCTAACTCAAAGGTTATAATCTCATTTTCTCCCTCTTACTACCATGACATAGTACAAATACACTGAGAAAACTCAAGTCCTTCACAAAGATCATCATACATAAATTAGTAAAAGTAGTATAGCTAAGGCACTGTTATCTCAAGAGAGAGAAATAGATTTAGCCAATGAATTCTTAAGATCCATCCCAATTCCCTTTCAAATAATTTTATAAAAGCTTTAATCTATTTAGCTAAAAATTTGCTCCTTTTAGCTACACACTGACAGAGTCGGGTAATCATCTCCTAACAAATTAGCATTAAGACCAAAATGGGTCTATAGTTCATTAGAACAGTCCCTTTTGCTCAAAATTTCTCCTGTTTCACAGAATAGCTGTAGGGGGATTGTTGCTTTGTTAAAGGATACCATGTTTTATTCTAGAAATCAATCCTTAAGGCTGGCACAGTTTTAATGGGTCACTTTGTTAAATGTTACAGAGTTTGGAATATTAAGTCTCTGTCAGGAGACAAAAGTTCTTTTTTTCTAGCATTTCAGGACAGTTTATATTTCCCAATTTCTCCATCTGAAAGAAGAAACACTCTGGATTCATTTTTTCCCCCAATCTTTTCTTCTAATAAGTAATGTTACAGGGGAGACACTTTCAGTTTTTGTAGACTGTCCATTAGGATGAGTCCTGAAAATCAAATTGGAATCATTAGTATTATCACATATTATCTGTTTTTACTAGCAAAGTATTAGCAGTTTTGCATTTTATTGCACAGATTTTCTTCCATAGATTTTCTCTTTCCATTTACATCATATCTTATTGCTAACAAAGCACTTAGATTTCTACTGGTGACCATATATGTACAACTGAAATATATACTTGTAGTTCAGTTTCAGCTTTTTAATTTTTTTTTAATTTAGATTACTATCAGGTTTATTTTCTTATTACTGTAATGTAAAATTATGTTTTATTAGGTTCAAAGAAACATCAAGAGAGGTGGCTAAGCAAAATATTTCCTAATGTATATTTCAAGCATAACTAATAATTTATTTCTTAAAATTATAAACTCTTGCATTCGTGAGAAGTCATGTGTCATCCCAGATGCTTTTTAGAAAAAATATTTATATCATTAGATATATTTAGATATATTTAGACCAGCTTGGGATCAAATCTTAAGAGTACTCACTAAAAATTCACTAGAATTCTTAGACAATCATCAAGAACTTGGGACTCACCAGAATGATTAAACCACAGAAGTAAAAATAGCATCTGGGAATTGATGAAGTGTTCAAATCTTTTTCTGCTTTAAAAACACTTTTAAAAGTGTTAAAAAAACCACTTTTTTGTTTCCTGCAAAGCTATTGCATGCATTGGTGTTCCAGGACTGATATATTCACTGTGTCTTGTGAGTGCCAACAATGCACAAGCATATGCTTGTGTTCTGCTGTGTCCAACATTTCAGTTTAAAAGGACGAATTCAACCTGAATGTTTATTACATGAGTGATAATGGTCTAATTTTCAATGAACAGGAGGTGTTTACAACGTAGAAAGGTATTTGTGATATAAATCTAGGCCGGGGTTTTCTGCATTGTCTTGTACAGTACACTGTCTCATGCTTGCAAAAGAAACCATCTTCTGTCTTTCAGTCGTCCTGTGAGTCAAGTTTTTTGCATTTAACCAGAAAATACCACATTTTACTTCCCACTAGAATCCACTAATTGGCCTAAAGGAACAGCACTATTCTCTCACTAGCCATTTTCACTTCTTGTGTTCTCAGTGACAATTTGAAAGCTAAAATCAGCACCTCTCCTTCCCTCACAGAAAATCTGCTCAGAAGATCAGGGTACCCTAATAAACCTCTCCAAGCAGGGAGTTGAATTCCAGATGGACCTACATGGGGAATTCTACATTTAATTTCCCTCTTACCTTGAGAATTAAAAGACCAGGCACACTCTAGGTAATTACAGATGGCAATACATGTAAAACCTGTAAGGCAAAGAAAGTAGCAGCAGGACATATTTAAATCAATATAATTGGTGAGATTGTAGAGGTTAGTGTTCTTCTGGGATATATATTTCTGGAATGTTGTAATTTGCACAGAAAGAATGCTAATTTGTGCAGAAAGAAACTGAATCAAAGAAACAAATGAAAAATACATTGGACAAAAAAGCAAATACCTTACTTTACATTGAAGATCTATACATCAAAGAAGATTTATATTTGTGTTTGGTGACTATGCTGGAGGTATATAGTTTTATTTTTAGCAATTATGATTGTGTTTGTGCTATACGTAAGACAATAAAGTTCTTTCTTGCTCATAAGGTACCCCTTTTTAATGTGACTCTTTGTAATACATTTAAAAAGTTTCCCGCATCTGATAATATACGTGGTAATTACAGTGTTATCTTGAAGGCTTCTCCCAACTCCTTTCATATCTCACATTTCCACTGAAAGTAAATTCAGCTCTGTGAGACTAATCAATACTATGAAGATTTATGGTATGACTCTGGATCATAACTGAGAACAACTTAATGCCATGTATTATAATTCAGAATATACATATCACTTAGGATAACAAAAGCTAAAGCTCCTCACACTTCAGTAAAAGACAAAAATGTTTTTTTAAAATGTAGTACCAAATGTAACACCAATATCCATTTCAGTATCATAAGAAGAATTAGTAAATTCATTTGCTAGTGTATATTGATCTATTCTGCTGACAAATTAGTTTTTGAAAATTCTAGGCAGCACATGAGAAGCAAATGCTTCAACTAATTTATTTTCTTAGACCATGCAAAGAACCCATTATGACTTCCTTGGCGTTTTTTCCTTGTATTAAAATACCTTAATTCTTATTTTGTATGTTGCACGGGCAATTCTCATTTATGCTTAACATAGGGACAAGTCAGAGAAAGCAAAAGCCAATAAACCTGACAGATTTTCCTGTAGTTTAAGGTTCAAGTTTATGTTAGATGCAGAGGGAGAGAACTGAAGCTGTTAGCTTTAATGTGTTCTCCAAATTGGAAAATAGCAACAATGAAGGGGTAGTTATGAAATTTATATTACAGTTAAATATATTCCTCATAACTCCATATAGACTTGAAAAACTTTTTAGAAAGGAGAAAAACACTCACGAAGATTTGTTTGTAAGAAGGTTTGTGTGTCTTGTTTTGTTTTGAGGATGTTTTGTTTGTTTACTCTTTTGGTTGGATTTTTTCCTCTATGGAAAGAGAACTCGGCAAAGACCAGGTTGTGTAGCCCTGCCTCCTGATATCCCCAGTCATCACCTCATGTAGTAATTGAAATCTGCAGTTTAAAGTAGCTAAGGATTTGCTCCAATCCTGTGTCATTTTTCACCTGTGCTGCTTTGAAGCACCTAGTGAAGTTGCAATGCCCCAGTCCCCAAAAGCAAAGATGTATGGCAGGGATATCTACACTCTGCATTTGCTGACAGCATCAGTCATGAGGTGACAGCATGAAAAGTCAAGCCTAAGCTCTCCTCAGAACTGGCAAATGAATCAAGCTGTTTGTCAGGACTACATAGGGCAAAAAAGCAATGATTTTCTCTGGGAGGGAGAAAAACAGATTGCAAAAATGCCAAGGTAGATGGCACCAGGATGAGCAAAATGGATCGCTTCATTTATCGGGAGATAAGGACGATGACAAATCTAAGGAGGCCCAAAGGTGGGCATAAGTGAGAACTAATGTCCTGAGCTATCTGAAGCACGTCCAGAGGGCTAAAATGACACTTTTTTTTTGTGCAGACCTCAGACTTCTGAGCACAAATTTTTCTTCCGTGATGCCTAGAGAACACATATTTTGAAATGGCTGATAAAAATTACGGGCCTTTGAAACTCAATCTTCTAAATACTTTACCACATTAACTACCAAAACTATGTCAAAAGTATGTCAATCAAAATATGAGCAAGCAGGTTTTCCCAAGTCAGTAAGGAGACAGCTTAAATTGTTGTTCGTTTAACAGATCTGTAAGAGTACTTTTTCCAGACCAATCAACCTGAAGAACATAAGCTACCTGGCAGCCCACGAGTACTAAGTGCCTTTGAGTGAAGCACACCATGACTGTACCTGCTGAGGCATCAGGTGCAGTAGAAAGGAGAGAAGCTTATTATATGTGACTGTCTCTCTACACCATCTGTGAGAGAGAGGAAAAAGAAGACTCCAGCTGTGAAGCTTCTGTATAAATTCTGTCATGGATTTCAACTCTGAATGTGTCAAAAACAAATGTATACCCATTATTTGTTGTGCTTCTTGTCTTTTATGAGATGTAACCCATTTCCCTCCATTGTGTTAATCCTTCAGTCTGACACATGAGCTATGTCTTCCATATCTTCATTTTACTAGGCTCAAAATGGAAAGCTGTTCATGAAAACAAAGATTCCTAATGTACTTCCAAGCATTTTGAATCTACCTTTGACTCCTAGAGGAACAATATTCTGAAGCATTGTCAAGGCTGGGTGGACGTTGTTGGTGACTTGGGAAGCCTTTGTAACTGCTGGCCAGCTCTACTATTACATTATAGAGACACCACAGCTACCTTTCATAGGATAATTTCTCCTTCTTTTCTGCTATTCATAGCAGGCCCTATTACTTAAAAAATTAATAAAATCTATTAAAGGGTTCATTGTTTCTACTGTACAGTTACATGGGTTTGATTAGATTTTTAAGACAGATCCAAAATTTCAGATGTATACATTCATTGTCTTATGAATACATAAGGCAATACATTTGCAAATGAAATTTAATGGTATACTCTATATCTTTTGCATATCACTTAAACTTTGTCATATTTACTCACAGAAAAATTATTTCCAGAATAACTGTACTTTTTTACATTATTATAAATCTGTGACAACTGAAGCATGAGCTTCCTCATTTGGCATGCTGCTGTCTGACGGTGGCAATTCATCCATTCCACAGAAGTCACTAAACATATTGTCCTGGGTTGTAGTATAAGATATGCACAAAGTATTCTATCACCATCTTCATTCATGAACTGTTCAGTGTTCTCCCAGGCCCTCTTCTGTTAATGTGTCTTCTGTTAACATGTCTTCTGTTAATGTGTCATCTGTTAATGGCCCATCAAATGCCTGCTGTATGACTTTAGGTAGGCCATCAAAGACCCCCTGTATGACTCATCATCCCATTGTGAGATGCTCCGCCCAGGGGGAAGAGCCAAGCATTCTCACCTGGATATAATCTAGGATTTGGGACAGTAGAGGCAGCCCTTATCCACTGGATTCCCAGAGGACCAGAGCTACCAGATCTTTCTGCGGGATCGCTGCTTCAGGAAGACCCCCTCATCTGGACTGCTTCCATCATCCTGCTCAGGTTGTATTCTGACTCTGTCAGTGGTCTTTTGTATTATTGCATTTATTTTATTTTATTTCACTTTTTTTCTTCTTATTAAATTGTATTTCTGACTTGGAGCCTCTCACTCGTTTTGCTTTCAAACCACTACACATATTATTGAACCTGACACAAAAGCATTTCAATTATTGACAAATGGCACTTGTGACATCACCCCCACTATTCTCTGGATATGTCTCTTATTTCTATGGAAAATTCATATGTTCATGTAGATTTTTTTTGGGGAAAATGAACAGTGGGATCGAGGAACACTCAGCAGGTCTTCTGATGACACCAAGCTGTGTGGTGGGGTCAACACGCTGGAGGGAAGGGATGGATCCAGAGGAACCTGAACAGGTTGAGGAAGTGAGTCTGTGTGAACCTCATGAAGTTCAACAAGACCAAGTGGAATGTTCTGCACCTGGGTGAGGGCAATCCCAAGCACAAATACAGGCTGGGTACAAAATGAACTGTGATCAGGCCTCTGGAGAAATACTTGGAAGTGTTGGCAGACAAGAAGCTGAACATGAGCTGGCAGTATGTGCTCAGCCCAGAAGGCCAATCCT
Source organism: Trochalopteron elliotii (assembly GCA_024734555.1). Taxonomy (NCBI): domain Eukaryota; kingdom Metazoa; phylum Chordata; class Aves; order Passeriformes; family Leiothrichidae; genus Trochalopteron; species Trochalopteron elliotii. Next base: position 479,142 of record JANPWX010000493.1, read on the forward strand.
GTCCTGGGCTGCTTCCAAAGGACTATGAACAGGAGGTCAAGGGATGGGGTTCTGCCCCTCTGCTCAGCTCTCATGAGATCCCACCTGGAGTGCTGTATTCAGCTGTGGGACCCCCAACAAAACACTGTTGGAGTGAGTCAAGAGGAGGCCATAAAAATCATCAGAGCAGCTCTCCATGAAGGCAAGCTGAGAGAGTTGGAGTTGTTCAGCCTGGAGAAAAGAAGGCTCTAAGGGAGACTTTACAGCCCTTTTCATTCTCTAAAGGGGGCCTAAAAAGGAGATGGAGAGTGACTTTTTACAAGGGGGTATAATACAACGGGAAATGGCTTCAAATTAAAAGTACCGGTTTAGCTTGGATATTAGGAAGAAATTCTTCCATGTGAGGGTGGTGGGGCACTGGAAAAGGTTTCCAAGAGAAGATTTGAATGTACCATCCCCTGTAGGTGCTCAAGGTCAGTTCTGAGCAACCTGGTCTAGTGGAATGTGCCCCTGTCCATGGAAGGGGGGTTGGGACTAGATAAGGTTCCTTCCAATGCAAATCGTTCTATGAGAGTACTGATTTTTTAATGTCTCCCAGAACACATTTGCTGCAGAAAGTGTTTTCTTCTGAATCTCAGAGCTTGAATTTTTACATTTTTATTTGCATTAATTTATAGGCATTGAAATCATCCATTCAGAATCTTATCCCACAAGGTTAAAAGTCAGGCTTTTTAAGATTATCTAGTTATAAAAGAGATCTTTCTTATTTACCAGACACCTAGAGGTGAAGAAACATGTTTGAAAAGCAGGAGAGGCAACTGCTGAACAAGACAGGTTTAAATAAAAAAACAGTGATATGAAATACAGTGGTATACTTCTGAAATAAGAAATATCAAACCTATGGTACAGAACCAGATTTATGATCAGTTTTACAGTAGATACAAATAGAAGAATACAATACATATTTTATAAAGCATAGAAAACAAATTACTTTCTTTCTCCCGAAGAATTTCAGAAACTTCTAATTTTTTATTTCTACAAATTAAAGAAGTATTCTGACTAGCTCTACTTTTATAAACATTTCAGATAGCATGATGGGACCAGCATTGGTCTGTCTTGAATGATCTTTTTGCTATGCTTATTTGAACAGACTATATTTTCTAGCATTTTGTGTGTGCCTGAAAACTAAAAATTACCTTATTTAAAATTAATAATATGTAGTTACAGGAGGAACAGTGTTGCTCACAAGTTTTAATATTTGTTCCTCTTTTCTCTTTGTCCTATCTAAAAAAACTCAATTAAAGATGATAAATATTTTATTTCTTCAAAGTGATATCTCTGAAGAGAGAAAGATATCCAAGCAAATGCATATATTAAAGCTACCCTGTGTGGTTTTGGTGTCAACCACATTCCACTATGCAGGCACCTCTGCAACATATCAGCATTTGGCCCTACAGAGTCTACAAATTTGTTTTAACTTCATTTTTGACTTTACCATATGAAATTTAATGTCTTGCAAACCTCTGTGTGGGTTAATTTTATGAATTTACAAAGTGGCATTTTTATTATTCTCAAACTCTGCTTTTTGATATTTATAACATTATAAATTATAACATTATAGCTGGATGTCACTGTACTAGTCATCTGTTCTTTTTAGCAGAAAAATTACATCACCAATAATCACATGCAGTAAATACCTGTTACAGTATTTGTAGCATATTGTAACATTCTTTTCATGATTTTGTCACTTAGAAGAAATTCAATGGATTATTGGAATTCTTCTTACTTCTGTAGTACAGACTGGGGTTTTTCTGCCTTTTGCAGTGATTCCTTGAATATCATTGTCCTTCTATTCTTTTTTTCTACAATGAGGATTACATATTTTAGACATGTTTTTCCTCCCCAGCATTCCAGATATGTCTGGAAAGCTTCCTTATTACTGTACAAATAGTGTAAATGTATGGATGTGTCCACCCATTCCAATATAAAAATGAGATATTTGGAAGTTTTTGCTCTTGTTGCCAGAATGCTACTTTTTCAGACATACCTTTGCTCTTAACTATGATTTACAGAAACTAAACAGAAAACAAAAAAAACCCCCACACCTTTTTTCAAAATAAAAATGTTTTCAGAGCAGTAGAACCATTTGTATATTTCCAAATATTTACTTGGCTCAAGCTGATGGACTCCAAACCAAAATATCAATCTGGTTATTGAAAATGCACTTGTCAGCTAAGCCATGATGAGTGACTCTGCATGCATTCTTATTTCTTTAAATATTTAGTTTAATCCATCTATGGTGCCTCACCCACAGGTTTAAACTAGTTCCTGCACAGTCCATCTGACTCACAGGAGTTTAATTGTTTCAGTCAGTGTTCTGCCTCCCTCAAATCTAAAGACGTAAGGCTGGATTCCAGTCAATTCTCACCATAACACTTGGGCTTCACAAATGAGAGAAGAAATTGTGCAGTGAAATAGAGGGCCCAGATTTCTGCACTGCCCGTGAGGTCTGGCTGGGGCAAAGGAGCAGATTCCTTAAACATAAAAGAAATTAAGCTTTCACTGGTATGAATTAATCTTGCTAATGAGGAAAACATCCAGGCAGCTGTTAAAGGTAAATAAAGGACAGGCAAGAGAAAGCATCCTCCAGAAAGAGGGCATTACATAGTTCAAGAAATGAGACACTGAGATCTGAGTACCTCAGAAGTTCCTGAGCTACAGCTTAAAAAATAGGTGGGCAAAAGATCCCAAACAGCCCAGAAATAATCAGATCAAAAGATGCTTTTCTTATATGATAAAAACTAAGTGCTAAAACTGAGTCTGACTTTCAATTTTGAAAGCATAAAAAGAAAAATAAGCTGCACCTAACTGGAGAACTTGTTTGTGATTTCAGACTATGAAGGTCCTTGAATTTTGGATAAAGGTAATGGATGCAGAATCCAAGTGCATCCAGAAGTGTCCTCCTAAAAACCAACCTATATTATATGGCTTCTGTTTTTCTTTATTTTCTAAATTATTTTTTATGGTCTGCAGCCAATGGAAAGGACTGTTTGAATAAATACTGGCTTTGTCTTGTAGTTCCTTGAATGCTGTATTTTCAAAGGAAAACAGGGTTGATCACTAGTGTATATGCTTCACACATATAGTGTGCATGTGTGTGCACGTGCACATATGTAAAGTGTTACTTTGTTCCTTTTTGCCAGCAGTGATATTATAGACCTAAATTTTTTATAATACAATAGTTAAAAAACCATACTCTTGAACGTCAACCTATTACGTGATTCCCAAGCTTAGTAATTATGGAATAATCATCTCAAGATCCTAAACATCCATAATTACTGTATGGAGGCTTTCTTATTTCTAGGCTGGTTTATTTATTTGCTAGAAATAAAACATCTCATATGAACTTTACCATGGCAGTTTGTAGAGCAAATTGAAAAGCTCATAAAGTTATTCTTAGCTTGCTTTTATTCACACTGTATGTTTAAAGTAGTGTCTCCCTTTTTAGCCTATTAGACTTGAAATTGAATTTTTGGTGCGAGTACAAGTGTTATTTCAGCTAATATTATTTTCCCATTGGTAATATTTTGTAGTTTTTGAAGAGCAAATAATTTGAAAATGTAGAATCACTGTAAAGAAATACTATTCTTTGTGAAGGAAGCTTATTATAATCTCCTTCATATTTCTTAATTACAATGGCTGGTGTATGCACCTATGGTTATAAAGACTTCTTTTAAATCTACCCACCCCCCTCCTACCTTGTAAATAATTGTATAAGGACATGAGCAACTATATAAGTCAGAGTTCTTTGAAATACAGTGTGGTTCATTGCCAAATCAGATTCCTTGTTATCTACTAAAACAGTAATTCCACAGATAGGAGGTATGGTTTTCTTTCCCCTTAGGAAATGCCTATGAATATTTACATATATGACATTAAAACCCATATTAAAAAAAAAAAAAGAAAAAAGTAATATTTTCTGGCAAGATTATCCTTATCTCATTCTAGATACAGACGAGAATGAGGCAAGGATAATCACATGAGAATTTCTTGTCCCTCAGGAATCCTCCAGTTCACAAATGACTCAGCTTTTCTGTCTCCAGTGAGGCATCATATCCATCACTATCCAAAGCACAGAAAGAAAAACATCTCCCATGTGTGGACCAGCTGCAGCTCATTTTTTTACTCACTCTTTAAGTACACTACTTCCAAGGTATAACCAAAACAACCATTTCACATTTGTGAAAATTCAGTTCCTGTACAGGCTGGAAGCTTTTAGCTCTGGTTCAATTCTACTGAACCTAAAGCAACAGTCCATTCACAGACTGCTTTTTATTCTTCCTTTCTGAAGCACAGCACTGCTTCCAAGGTTTCCGCTTGCCACAGACAACTGGAGCTGTCACTCCATCCAAAGCCCAAGAAGGGAGATCCTACATGCCTAAGCAGGGAAAAGGGGGAACTGCAAAAAGGCTCAGAAATAGCCATTTCTTATCTGACCTTAGCAGGTGGTTTCTGGTCTTATTTGCACTGCTCCATCTCAAAGATGGAAATTATAGCAAAAGGGAAACTGGAGGGAGAGGAAGTCTCATGGCCTCTTATCCTGTATCTAAGCCAGTTGTTAATCATAGGGTAACGCAGTTTCCTGTATTGAGTCATTTATATGCCTCATTGGTTGTCAGGTAGACACAAGACACTGATGCGTACAGTGATTTTTTCACCCAAGCACATGGAGACTAGCTCTATTCTGTACAAAGAACTACATTGATATGCAAATTGAGATATTTTCTATTCATAAATACTTATTCTCATTTCAAATGTTTCAGGAAATTGACAGGCATAAACAGGACCACATTATTTTGCCACATCAAATACAAAAGAAATGAAGTAATAAATGAATAAATGGACAAACTCCATTTGTAAGTAAGTTTGTTTCAAGCCATTTTGTACAGTAGTTGCATTCATTGAAATAATTTTGATCTGAAAAAGAAAGTGAATGAAAAACTATTTCTTCAAAAGGGTTTAGTTAGCTCTAGTTTACAGAAAAGATTTAAGATTTGATAAAACTTTGATCCCATTTACTGAAAAGGATTTCATATCACTTATGTTTGAGTGCTTGAGCCGTAAGAATTTCAGCTACCATTGAGTTGCCTTACAATTTCTCCCCTAATTTGATTATTTATGATTACCCCTAAAAACAGTTAGGACTCTCTCATACACCTGTGAAAAGAATTTGCAGTCTATACTCCTGTTGTAGTGTCTATACAATTAGTTTCTTTTCTTTCTTTAGCACAGTATGAATAAAATCTTCACAGCTATTTATTTAATTCAAATTGAAAAATCAGTACAAACTAATAATTTTCAGATATATAGAAGACATAATTATAGATAAATCTATAATATCATTCTTTTTTAACCTTTCATCATTTAAAAAATTTCATACTTTTTCCATTCTATTTTGCAACAATAAATATTTTGTATACCCACTTTAGTTAATGTCAGTGTCAGTGAGCTCATCTAGCTGGTTAAAAACAAGTGTTAAAAAATAAATTTCTTTATAGTTTAACATGCAGTTCTATACACTTTATAAAATTTCACAAATTGATCATTAAGAAATACTTTTTCCTAATGTTGGAATAATTTTCATACCAGAGGTGAGAACATCTTCCTGGACTATATTCTGAGCCTTTGTGCTCTGTGGCTTTTTTATGGCACTCTGTGAATAAATACACTAACACAGATCAGATAGCTTTTCTATGGGGTTTGCCTATTATGTTTCTAGTAAAATCTGACATTAAAATGGTCACAGAAATTCCTAATGTTTAAAATAAATGAAAAATGTGGTAGGAGGTCTAGAGCACATTCCTGGTGCCTGGACGTTGAGCCTGTTGGGTTTGCAAAGAGGAGATTCAAGAATGATTTAAGGGCAGCCTATTTCTTCCTGAAGGGAGTCATAGAGTAGATGGAATCAAATGTTCCTTCAAAGTGACATCCCATAAAACAAGGGGAAGTGGCCACTAATTCAACTGGGAGAGGTGGAGATGGGATTGGGCAAAGCTTATTCAACCAACATTTCTATGATTATGACTTTCGAAGACTGAGAGATGGCAAGACTGCAACAGAAACTTTTGCTAAACCTTCTAATGGACCACACTTCCCTGGAGCTTTTGTATTTCAAGATGCTGGAGGACACAAACATGAGATCTTGCTACATTATATTGAGGAAGGATTCCTTGCATCATGCAAATGTGTGTCTGTAATACCATAAAGAGATTTTTCCCTAACTCACAGAAAGACCAAAATTGTCTCCAGTGTCTCAGATAATAAGCGCCAGATACAAATTCAATTAACATATTTTAAATTCACTTGCTTATGCAGAATAATTGTAATTTATAAATTAAAATAGTTAAATGGATAAAGTTATGTCATTTCACTAATATTTCAAAGTATAGGGTAAAACTTGAGCTTGCATACTACTTGTCTCAAAATTTCACTATTTATTCTCCTCGGGCTAAATATAAAAGAGGTAAAGAGATTTTTATGAAATTTTACCAAAAGAATACTCAGTTCTAGCCAAAGAATTGAAAAGTTATGTTACTGTAGTCTCTTATTTCAGTTCTATCCTGGTTCTGCACTGTAGTGAAACAGTTATTTCTCTATGCCTGACTTGGAGTTAAATTTTGATATACAGATTTACTGTAAGTGAAATCCACTATATGTATTTCTATTTATACGTTCATTTTTTAAAGTGTTTTGAAATCTCACTGTAATTTGCCCAAAGGAAATGGATGTGATTTCTCTTTAAACTAGTATGAAGCATATAGAACTTGAATAATTTGTCCTAATGTGTGGGGTTTTGTTTGTGGGAGTGCATTTTTCAATTTTAAGTTTAATTCATAAATTAATGTTCTTTTGTAAAATGGTTTGTTCTATGTACCCTTTCTGTTACCCACTTTTGGTTTATCCCTGTCTTCTCCCCAGTGACAGTTCTGTGATTGGTTCTGTGTTCTCCCTAAGTTTTCCCCCTCCAGAGACAGTTAACTGCCTATCACCTGGCAGGTAACCTCCTGTTCCTGTCCATCACTTTGGGGGCCTCTCCCTGCTTCTGGAAAATTCTAGGAGAGGCGTCGAGTGATTGTCACCTTCTACTGTTCATTGTATGATTGTTTTATATGTTTATTATGATATGAGCCACCTCCTCATTAAACTCTATTGGTCCATTGTGGAACCCCGCCTGTGTTACACCCCCCTTTAAAAGGTCCCCCTCGAGGTTCGTTGAGGTCTCTGGAGAGGCTGACGTCCCGAGGTGAGGGCTCCACACAGGAGTACCAATAAACTCGTTGTGACCCAACTTCTCTGGCGTCCCTCCTTTCACCCTTCTGCCTTCGCCACGCAGACGCTGCTGAGCAAAAAGAACCCACCAGTGTGATATTGGTGCTGAAGCTAGCTGGGCTTGAGAAACAGGCACCATATCATTTGTTGTGGGGTTTTTTTTCTTTAATGGGGTGAAGCCCCTCCATAATGTCCCAAATCAGCATTCAAATACCTTGGCACATGAATTTACAAATGTACAGACATGTCCCTACTGAGACATGTCCCCAACAGTGTCACATGTGTGATATCTGCTAGCTATTGAATTATTCTGATTAAAGTTGGAATATATTTTTCAATCTGTGTCCATCATTTAAATTAAGCATGTGGATGGAACAATCTGAGTAAGTAAATGCAGCCTTTTGAAGGAATGTATTGTGCTTAATGTGGTAGATGTGCAAGAAGGCATAAAATAATATTCAGAGAATGACATTTTTTCTTCAAGATTACAGAAATATTAATGAGAAATAAATAAATATCTCTATAAATAAATCCTCTGGAAGTTCCTAGAACTATAGAATGTCTTAAGTTGGAAGAGACCCGCAAGAATTATCAAAGTCCAATTCCTGGCCCTGCACAGGACACTCCAAGAATTCCAGAAAGTCCTTGGGAGAGTTGTCTAAACACTTCTAAACAGCCTCTGTCAGGCTGGTGCTATAACCACTGCCCTGGGGAGCCTGTTCCAGTGCTCAGCCACCATCTGGGTGAAGAAGCTTTTCCTAATATCTGACCTTAACCTCCCCTGACTGCTCCTGATGTTTCCTCAGGTCACAGACAGCAGAGATCAATGCACCCCCAAAGTGAGACAGACAAATTCAAGGCACAGAAAGGAGACATGAAAAATAAAAGAATTTGAATAAATGTGTGTGGGTTATTTAAATTACATTAGAATAATTGTGCAATACAATATTTAGATTAGCGCAGAGTAATAAAAATATTAAATATACTTGTTTGATGCTTTTATGAATTGTAATAAATTCTTTCACAATTAAGCCAAAAAGCAATGCATTGTCACTATTCCAAGATGCTGCTGAATTTTTTTATTAATCTTAAATTTAGATTAAAAGTCTGTACTTTTATCTACTCCACCCTACGTCTGTAAAGTGGTAATTTTAAAAGAAACCCTATGTTACAGAAAACTCATAATCTGATATTCTCACTCACACAAATTTGGAATTGGCAATCCTCTAGCCAGGGCATATAGTAATCTCACTACACTTGTCCACTATCCCAAGATAGTTGTACTTGGACAGTGCCTTGAGAAGATCCACAAGCACTCTTCAGTGATAAGACTAGTGAGCTCAGGAAAGAAGAGGTTTATATACATTTTAATTAATATTATTTTTCATATACACAAAAGTAAACCACAGAAGATTACTGAAAATAATTGCAGCCATTGGCAGAGCCCAAGGCACAACAGATATCCATTGAGGACCTCACACTGGAGCAGATAGTTATTCCTTGAAGGAAGCTTCCCTGGAGGAGAGCCCACACTGGAGCAGCTCTTGAAAACTGTAGCCCTGGGAAAAAAGCATAGTGGAGGAGGTTTATCCTGAATGATTGCAGCCTGTGGAAGGACCCCTGCAGGCACTGGGGAAAGGTGTGAAGAGAAAGGAGCAGCAGAGTGGAACTGACAGGGATTGATCACAACCCCCAAACCCACCATCCTGCACAACTAAGGGACGAGTGAGGAGGTAAAACAGTCAGGAATGAAGGAGTGAAGTTGTCTGGGAAAAAAGAGAAGAGGGAGGAGGCAGGTACTTTCAGTTTTGTATTTGTTTGTCACTATCGTACTCTATTTTTAATTAACAAAAACAAATTAATTTCCCCAAGTCAAATCTATTTTGTCTGTGATGGTAATAACAGGGAAGGGACCTCCTTGTCTTTATGTTGACTCACAAGTTTTTCACTTTATTTTCTTCGCCTGCCCTGTTGAGGAAAAAGAGAGAAGGAAAACAGCTGAGTGGGCAGCTGGCAGCCATCAAATGTCAGTCATCACACTTTTTAGATGAAACTGGACAATTACTTCTGAGAAATCACTACCTCTTAACATAGAGAAGAAGATGGACATAATAACAGAAGAATTTAGAAATTAAAAGATGAGGCTCCAAGCAATTGCTCTTCACAAAGTGAAAGTTGAACAAAGCAAACTCAACAGATTCTTTAGGGAGCAAAAATATATCAGGTAAATTCATACCATAGTAGGCTTACACTATTTGAGTATTACATCAAGACTGCTTAAATTTTTAAGCTTATTGCTATTTTATGTCCTTAACAGGGCTTGTTTAAATGTTCAAAACATAAATTTAGAAACAATTTTGTAATGAACTAAAACTATGCCAAATAAATAAATTAATCCATTGTCACTCCCTATCTTTCCCTGGTTTACTACAGACTTCTGTGTAAAGATGAGCGCTGATAAGAAAACTGAAGATGCTCAGAAGCCCTTGATGATGTAAACTGTATCCTGTGTTCTCACTGGTGTAGTGCAGGTGTTCCATCCTTCAGAAATACACCCAGCAAGCTGCATTGGGGTGAACTCTATTTCATGTTAATATTCAGCTGGCATTGCCTACCTGCAGTAGAAGATAAAGGGCTGATATAATTTGTTTGGCTGGTTCTTTCTGTTCTGTTTCTGTACATGAACACATCACTGGATAAGAGGGATAAACTCTGGCTTAAAAAATTTGGCTAGTTCACACTAAGGTTATTTTCAACTTATTAGTTCTTTTATCCAAACATTGTAACCTCGATTAGCTTGAAATTGTGATGATTCCTGATTGTACTTTTCCCTCTCCAGGTCATATTTCAGTCTACTACTAACTCTGCTCTGAGAGCAGAACATATGTTTACCACATTAATGAAGGTACCTTTAGTCTTCCTGAATCAGTAGTGTGGAATTAAGGGCCAGAAAGTAGGACAGCTCCCAGTTATTGAACCAGCCACTGTATCAAAAATGGCTACAAATGCATCAGTAATAAAGGTACAGCGCTTCAGCAATAAAGGTACAAAATTATAGCTGCAGCAAATCCTTTATCACTGCAGCCTTCCAGTACCTGAAGGGAGTCCACAAGAAAGATGGAGAGAGACTATTTACTATGGCTTGTAGTGACAGAACAAGGGGTAATGGGTTCAAACTGACAGAGAGTAGGGTTAGATTGGATATTAGGAAAAAATCTTTATAAAGAGGATGGTGAGACCCCAGAACATGTTTCCCAGAGAAGTTGTGGATGCCCCACCCCTGGAAGTGTTCAAGGCAGGTTGGATGGGGTTCTTAGCAACCAGGTCAGGTGGAAAGTGTCCCTGCCCATGGCAGGATACTTGGAACTAGATAATCTTTAAGGTCCCTTCCAAACCAAACCATTCTATTATTCTAAGATTTAGAAAACTGCAACAATCTGGGAAACAGACTATGCTAATTAAAACTACTTTTCTCATCTTATTTTCCTATCTTCCTTCTATTCATTCTTGTGTCATATATAGTCTCAATTTTATGATGTCATTTCGCCAGTTATTTTCACTCATACTATGAGCCTTTCTTTCAATCAGCACATTGAATGACCACCCACTCCAGACTTCGATTTACCACCTAAGGAACACAGAAGCATCTCTTTCCATTCTCCACAAAGACCTTGCATGCTGGGGTGGTTTGGGCCAATGTCTCATTTGTGGAGATGTTTTAGGGCTTTTCTTTTCCTCCTTAGAGAAGGTTGACGGTTCTCTGCAGCCCAGAAGGCCATAGTGCTGCCAAGAAACTCAGTACCACTATTACTACTGAAGAGGAGAAGGGACATGAGGTGTCCTCAATATATTCTCCCTCTCAACAATAAATTAATTTTAATATTCAATTCTCAGTTGAAAGCTTTTTTTCTTCATTCAGCTGCTTTTGGTGTTTTGCATTATATTAACTTTTGTAGCTTTACTTAAGAGTGCCAAAGTGTAAAAAACACATTCGGAGTGAAATATGGTACATAAAGTTCTTCTAATTGCAGGTAATATGCAAAAATTACTTTATTGCTGTCTCACATGTAAGAGACTTATTTGATTTAGTTGATTACTGATTTAATATTTCATTGTCAGAACATATTTTACACCTGTCTTTTGCATGATATAAAAGAACCTTACATGTGTATTTTAAACATCTAACAATGAGAAATGGGTCATTTGTTTTGAGCTTGTGCCACACATCAGATATCCTAAGAGCATTAAAGGGTAACTAGAAGTGTCTCATTTACTCATTAACTGGCACTAGGAATAAGAAATAAGGTTCATGCACTGAACAGAATTAATGTTCTATGCAGTCATCACCACAGAAAATGAAAAGCCAAATGAGCAGCAGCATCACCTAAGTACAGAAACAGTATTCACAATTAATTACCATGAAAACTGAGACACATCTGAGAAATGAGAAAAAAAATAGGTGGCAACTTGCAAAATAAACAGAATTTATGAATAGAACTTCTAGCTAACTACTTAATTTTTTTGCTTTAGAAAAAGCATGCTACCCTTTAAAAATATTTGCTTCCTTCAAGGCTCTGAGAAAAAAAAAGGAAAAAATAAAAAAAACAAGGAAGGAAAGCATAAATATTTAGAAGTGAGAGAATTGGTGGCAATGATTCAAAAGTGACTTCTATATTAAAGGCGTTTATTGAAATATTGTCTATAATCGGTTTTTGGAATATTTCTTCAAAAAGTGAAAACCTCAGAAACTTGTAGAACAGCAAGAGAAAACCAGGAAGAGACAGGTGCCAATATATTGATAAACTCACTAAAGAGTAGCTTCTTAAAATTAGGAAAGTCCCATGACAAGGGATCAGAAACATTAATTCAATAACAATAGTCTTCAGTTTTTGATAGTTAAATTATAGCATTCTGATTAGACTGAAGAAGGAATAATAAACCTGTCACAGACACATAGTACAAAGATAGTCCTTAAATCTGCAAGACAAACACCCAAATTTTCATTCATTCCCAGCTGTTGCTTCCTAGAGGGAATGTAAAAGCAGAAAAATATTTGATATACCCAGAGTCTGATGTAATAGAAGACACTTTACAATAAACGAGAACTGTATGTATAACCTTCAGTACAGGTTTCAGGGAGTATTCCTTAAACTTCTACCTGTCCTCAGAAATAGATGCTCCTGGAATATACCTTGTTTCCTTACTGCTTGGTGAACTATAACTAAGATAATCTGGTTTTTTATCCTCTTTTACAGAAATTTGGATAACCTGAGGGTTCCAATATCCACTCACATGACAGATGAAAAAAATATTTATTCTTTCAATGTATTATGCTTGTTAACATAATTATAGAATGGTTTGTCTTGGAAGAGACCTTAAAGATTATCTAGTTCCAACACTGCAATGATGAGGAATGTCTTCAATGAGATCAGGTTCCTCAGAGCACAATCCAACCTGACCTTGAATTTTTGCAGGAATGGGGCATTCACCACCACTCTGGGCAACATTCTCCAGTGTGTCACCACCCTCTTTGTAAAGAATTTCTTCCTAATGTCCAATCTAAATTGACCCTCTTTTAGTTTAAAGCCCCTTGCCCTGTCAATCTGATCACCTGGCCTTGTGCAAGCCCTGGTGAAAAGTCACTCTCTGGCTTTCTTGTAGCTCCTTCAGATAATGGAAGGGGCTCTAAGGTTTCCCTGGAGTGTTCTCTTCTCCATGCTGAACAGCCCCAAGTGTCCCACCATGTCTTCCTAGGAGAGGTGTTCCATTCCTCTGATCCCCTTGGTGCCTCCTCTGGCCTGGCTCCAGCAGGTCCCTGTCCTTGCTGTGCTGGGAGCCCAGAGCTGGATGCAGCCCTGCAGGTCGGGTCTCAGCAGAGCGGGGCAGAGGGGCAGAATCCCCTCCCTGCTCTGCTGCCCATGGGGCTTTGGATGCAGCACACAGGGGTTTCTGGGCTGCAATTGCACTTTGCCAGCTTATGTCCAGCCGTTCATCCATCATGATCTTTTGCTCTAATATAAAATGAAGCAAGAACTTGCAGTTCATTTTCTCTTGCCACTGCCACAGGAACACATACAGCATTTTCTTTTTTCCCCTCTGTTTTTGACTATTTGCCCACTAGCATTCCCCCTCATCCCTCCTACTTATATGCACATCTTACACTCTGTCTGATTGGAGGCTGCTGTGTAATGTAAAATGAGAAATAATCAAGATTTTTTCATGGTAACTGATTGAACTGTGCTATTTTTCAAGAATAGAGCATCAGGACTAGAAAAAAGAGAAGAAAAAGGATAAAATTCTTATAATGTTTCTGAAATACATTATTTTTCGATATATATTTTCCCCCTTTATGTTGACCATATTTCATGTTTTTTTAGTTTAGCTGCCATCAGCACCTCTGTTCTCCTGTGAACTAACTCAGAGTTGTGATACTTTTCAAGCATCATAGTGGATTGAGATAGTTTTTAAAATTACTTTCTTGGATTATTTTGTCTGAGTTTTCTACTGCTTTTCTGTACTGCATCATTCCATCTATATTCATACTGTTCCAAAATGAGGCTGGAATTCATTTGAAGGAAAAATGGAAATTATATATATATATATATATATATATATATATATATATTATATATATGTGTGTGTGTGATGTAGGCCAAAGGCAGTGTGTAAACTGGAAGGTTGACTCTATTTGAAGTTCTAGAAACATGAGTGGTTATTAGTTCTACAATCAAGGAGACAGGATGCATTCCTCTGGGAACAAAAGAGTTTACCTTACTTGAAATCCCCACAAAGAGGCACTGAAGAAATTACAAGCAGTAGGAACAATGAACTGTATTTCTTCTGTGCTTTGCAAAGCAGTGCCATTCACTTACCTTTTATTTTGTTGATTTCTTTTTTCTTTTTACTTCATGCTAAGCAAAAACATTGTACTGTTCTATTGTACATTACCAGCTAAGCTGATAAAAAAATTAGATCACCTGAGTTGGTTGGTAAGTTGGTAATATATTAATGCTTTGTCTTGTGGACTCCTCCCCAGAGATTTGAGCTGCCCCAGCAATAAGGCACAGCAAATTTCCGTATTTTCATGACCTTAAACAATAGGAAAATTTTCAAAATGTAAGTGTGAGTCCTTATATGTACCCTCTATATTTGCCTTAGAAATTGATCTTGTAGAAAAAAATCTATGATCTTTCATCCAGGACTCTGTATGAGAATTAAGTATTTTTTGTTTAATATCATTCCATCTTCGGGACTACAAGTTCATGCAGAAGACCAGAGACCCAGCCTTCTAGACCTCAGTAAAATAAAAGTCTTTTTTTTTTTTTACTCAAGAAACACAGTTTTATGATGTGTTGTTATGTCTGTCATCTGACTTCCGAAACTAAATGAATATTGCCAGAACCTCCAGGTTTTTTCTCCTTGAGAATCTATCCACATATAAAGATTTTCTTCTTTGGTAATACATACCACATGTTGTGTTCATCACCCAAATTAAACTTATCATGGGCTTTTTTTCCAGTTTGTTAGTAAGGCATCAAATTCTATTTTTCATGGTAATGCTATCTCTTTTTCTGGAATTCTGAAAGTACGTCTGCACTGCATTTCATGCACAGATGCAGTTGAACATGATGACAACTGCCCACATTTGAAGCCAGTTGGAAGCCAGCCACCTCCAAACCAGAAACAAAGTAGATACACTAAATAACATCAAAGCTGAGCTAATAAGCCCCTATGAGAAACAATGTACATTAGCTAAGGTTCATTGTCTGACACACACAGCTTCCAGGCAGGTTAGCAAACTGGCAGAGCAAATTCACATCTGCCTTCAAAACACTGTGCAGATACATCTTTCATTGGAGCAGATAATAGAGGTCTCATTACAAGAGGCTAGATTAGACACGAGATCCTATTCCCCAGTGTGGCTGTCCCTTCACACAGAGCCTGATCCAGTGGGAATTCAGCCAACACTGAATCCTGTTGTCTTCAGCTGATATTTTCTGGTTCATTAAGCTTGTCTTGCTGTTTTTCTCTCCTACAGTACTATCCTGTTCAACAAATTCATTGGGGTGTGCCATGTAGTACTGGAATTTTTATTCTACTACAAAAACCAAAACATGAGGGACTCTATAAACTTGTCATATTTGGAAATAAGCTTCCGTAAAGGAGCATAATTCACTTGGTAAAGGTTATGAATATTAAATCAGCTGATGTGTTCTTCCATCAACAAATTGTAAATTGCATAGCTGGCTTTTTTTTTTTTTTCCTTGAATTTCCAACCAGTGTTGCTCTTCCATAAAGCCTACATCAAGTTTGTGGTTTTGTAATGCTTCCAACTTGTTTGAGCAGGAGTGCTCTGGTCTCTCTTGGGTAGTTTGGCAAACTACCTCATGTCTGTAAATTTGCAACAGGTGTCTAAGCTTTGAAATATATGTATTATATAGTCTATAGTGTGTGACATAAAATTATCAGGATGTAGCAAACTTATGGAGTGACTTCATAAGATTTTCACTACTGCAAAATCCATTACTGCTTCTCCACTATTGGACATTCTGCTACAACTGGATTATAAGTGACACATAAGACAATACCACTGATGTGTTGTTGCTTTTTCTGTAGGTACAGGTACGTATTTGCTAACAATGGCAATGTACCACAGGATATTAGAACCCAAATTTATCTTTATCAGAGTTGATTGAATGACTTTGCTCAAACAAAGCTACATCCCTCCCTCTCCTTGAAATGGCTTGTAAAATGTTTTGTTCCAGTAAATTGGAAAATACCTTTTTTTTTTTCCATTTTCTTAATGTTGTAAAAATTTTGTGTCTTGGTTCTGCCATGATCCAGCTGTGACTGGATGCAAGATGCTGAAATGCCACAGACAATTCTTACAGTATTTTGTGTGCAGATTTTCAGACCCAGAAATTTGAATAGTAGTCAAAAATTTTGAGATTTACTCACCATTAGTTTGATCTGTATTTTTGTTGTCTCATTGTATGGTATGGGCAGTGACTATACAACAAATTTGAGCCCAAGATGGAATAATTAATTTTAAATGTCTCATAAAAGTATTTATGTCCAAAGGCTATATATCAAGATTATTTATCTTCAATTTAAAAGACTGGGGAACTATACAATTAACAGCTGCCTACACAATATTTGAACACAAATACAATATGCATTTTTTAATGATATTTTATTATAGATAATATATCCTTTAAACCATACATATAATGTTTGGATTTTCTTTACATTCAAAATGTTAAGTATACCTTTTAATATAGCTTTAGACTGCAGCCTTATTATGCGTTGTTCCCTCCAAAAATCTAGTCCTTCAACTCTTCCTGCTAATTAAGTACATACTTGTTGACAAATATTAAATGAGAAGAAGTTATCTAACAGTTAATGCATTAAACACAGTTCTCCCATCTCATTCAGTGAGCATATCAGATCTGGCCAAAACTCAATTTCATAAAACGCCAATTTTTCATTGTCAAAATTCAATTTACTAGGAAAAGGACAAAACATTTAGGAACAAGTTACTCTTATCATTTCTTACAATAGTGCTCCCAACTTAATAATTGGATTTTATCATTGCTTATCACTGTGTGAGGGAAGAAAAACTACTATGACAAAGAAAGAAAATAAACCCTAGTATATACTTCAGGCTAGAACACTATCACACACATTTTAACTTCCAACCAAGTTATCTGAATTACTGATTATAGCAAGTGATGAGGTACTTTCAAATGCATTAAATCACTGAGAGCATCAACGTGCTTTATATACCTTCCCAGGCACTTTGTGAAGGAAATATAGAACTTACTGTCAGAATTCCTCACGTACAGAAAGCAAGGAGGACATTTAATAGGGACTCACCTTGCTGTTACAGACTTTTTCTGGGCTCCAGGGAGGTTGTTTTTGGCTGGCTGACCATTGCCCTGAGGAGTTCAAGCCCAGCATTCCCACCCTGCACTCAAAGCACACCTCCTGAGTCCAGCCAGCAAATCTCTTCCTATAGCTGATTTTGATTTTTCTCATTAAAGAGGAGGCTGCACAACAGATTTCATCTCTCCAGCTCCCAAGGAATGACAGATGAAGCTGGCAATACTTATATCACATGGTGTCTGGTTTATGAACTGCTGAATTTCATATTTTTTATTCAGCATTTATATGATATCTGATTACGAGAGAGAATCTAAGAATCAGGGTACAATCATATTTTGTTATTTGACTATTGCTCTTCTCACAAACCCCATTTAGAGTGTGTTTATTTTTCTGTAAAGCACTGTGCTGGAGAGGTCATATGGAATAGTATTTAAGTGTATCTTAAAATTTATTAGATTTTATCTTTTGTTAACAGTAAGTCTCCGCAACTTTTCACATTTAGGGGATATCAGGATTAACTTCAGTTGCATGAGTAAGGAATAATGCTAAAAAATTACGCTTCATCAGTAGCGGAGAAATTAATTTTTTTTTCAAAGTGATTTGTTCATGGTCATCCAATTGCAGCATTGCAGACACCTTTTTTTTCCTGCAAATATGCTTTCACAGAGTGTACCTGCCTTACCTTGAATGAAGGTTAAGACCTAAGAACTCTTAATTTAAGAACTAACAATTCTTAAAAGTATTTTTTTTTAAAAAAAGTATTTTTCCAATACTTTTCCAATGGCAGTATTGGAAAAATCTTTCCTGTAACCAATCAAATTGCTCCCAGAATAGTAGGAAGACATCAAACTATATTAACCTAGGCTAGGTCATAAGAACAAAGGTTCAATGAAATAATCTGATGGATAAAAATTTCTATTTACTCTAAAATAGCACAATTAAGCATTCAATTCAAAGATCAGGATAAATTACTTAGCATAGTTAAAACCTGCTTCAAACCTTCAAAAGTAATTCTTGTAAATTTTTCTGTATGATTGGAGATGTTTGGATTACTGTACCTATTATGTATGTATTTGAAGAATTCTGTAGGTGTTGTATTTCAATTTACTGACACATCCTTATTTGAAATATAACATCCTATGAAAATTAGAGTCTAATTTCTTTTTACATAGATATAAAAGAAAAGTGGGTATAGGTATAGAGAAACTGTAAAATGTTGGCTTGATATCTCAGAAAGAATTAAAAAATCCAGCTGAGCACAGCTGAACTCCCAAAACAGAAAGATTCCCATTGATCTGAATAAGATTTGGGATTAATAGATAACCTTCTACAAGCTGTCTCCCAGCAACTAGGCTACAGACCACTGTGACCCATTTTACAGTAGAGAAATAAGTTTTCTCTACAGGTAATACTTAGATCTCCACAAAGCAATGATGCAACTCTCTCTGCACTACAGTTTCACTGCTCATTGTAAAGGAAGAAAGCTTGTGCCAAGCCATGTCACCTGCTGGGGATTTGTGTGGTCTGTGTGTGCAGACTAAGAGTAGATGGAGATTCCTGCTAAAGGTGAGGAAAGAGTGCTGCAGAATTTATCAGTGCAGGTTCAGAACTGTACAGCAGAAATTAATAACTTCACGATAGTTTGTCTACAATTTCCTGGTAAAACGTCCGGAGTAGAAGATAGCCTTCCTTCTTTCTCAGACATTTTGGGTGTCTGACATACAAATGAGTTCACTCAAGGTCAGCTGATAATCATCTATGCTTAGCATCTGTGATGACACCCCTGATGTCCTGCTAGCTGAACAAACTCACAGAAAGGAATGTGTTTTGGCATCCTGTGATACAAGATAGCCAATTAAACTTGTGCTGTATTTAGAATTTCAAAGCAGCAAACAAAATATTTAGTGTGTTTGGTTATAGATATCCCTAAAGGCCCAGAGAAGCTGATGTCCTTAACGGGAAGTCCTCACAGGGATCTTAAAAGAGAAAACCTTGTGTTAGCTCAAATAATCCCACACTTTGGAATCCTAGCCCATCTGTTGTGACCAACCTCTGAGGCATGTCAGCAGGGTCTTTACTAAAGGATCTCTTGGAGCGCATTGAAGTGAAATAACAATAAATAACCAATATAACAACAGCAAGAGTTTTTATTTTAATGACTCCAGGATTTATGGGAGTATATACAGGTGTATATACACCTGTATATAGAGGTGTATATACAACTCTGTATGCAAAGAGATGTATAACTGTCCTGGGATTTGAAAGAAGAGATAAGACATTAAGAAAGGAGATAGTAAGAGAAAGATAGAGAAAGAGAGAGAGACATCAGCTCCCATTATGGGGAGGCACCTGGGCAGTGGAGCAGAGAGTACTTTGGACGTGATAGATGGTCCAGACATTGGGGCTCTTGTTGATCAGAAACCATGAGAAGTTCAAACAGAAATGTAAAGGAGGAAGCAAAAAGGAATGTGGTACTTTGTTTTAAGGTAGTCATGTAAAACTGCACCTGGAATATTGTGGTTAAGCAATATCACTAAGAAACATTAATAACGTGATTATTGCTTGGCAGTATAAAATTTTATCTAAAGATGTAAGAGTTTATAAACCCAGCTCTAGAGATAATAGATGACTTCATGACTTCACAATTTCACAGCTTTGCTGTATCAACAATAAACCACTTCTTGCTAGCACCTGTGTGGAGTCCCGTCTCTTCAATTGCTGACACCCATGGCTCCAGTGATCTGTGGATGATTGTGGTTAGTGACTGGCGTAACAATCCACAGTCCTGGTCTACCAGGGGTGGGGACCCACACACACAGCAAAAAAGAGAGTTTATCAAGGAACACCCCAGTACCTCTGCCAGGAGGAGTTCTGCTGGGGCACGCATGGTCTTTCTTGATCTTTTTTTTAGATCTTTAGAAAGATCTAAAAAGGGGCTCTGTGTACAGGGTATAATTTTGCAGGAAGGAGTGGTACAGTGAAAAACACAATCCTCCCTCTGCAGAATCTGCTGCATACTGCCTGCTTCTCTTTATTTGGTCAAAAACCATTGATTTTAAGACAGAATTTAACCACAGGACCCAAATAGTTTGCCACATTGTCCTAAACTGGCTTCTGCTGTCCCTGCTCTTGCACTGAGAGGCAACTGTATTGCTAAGCTCCTCCAAAACTGCATGCACTGAGAGAAAGTGGATAAACAGAAAATGTGTCGGAGTCCAGGGCATCCCTTTGGATGACCTGGGACCCGAGGAAGAGAGTTTGAACCCTGGACAGGGGGATGTGAAGCCAGTCCAGGGGGGTTGGAGACCTTGGCACACAGCCTGGAAAGGCACCAAGTTTGATTTTAGTCCATGGGAGAGGCTTCCAACACTGAGAGAGGAATTACAAACCTCAAAGGTGTGAAAATAGTCACTTAGCACAGCACAGGGTGAAAAATTATCAAGTTTTAGGATTCTTAGCATAGAGGTAAATGGGGACAAGATGGAGGATTTAGAGTGCTGCCCTAGGTTCTTCTTGTTCCTCATCCTCCATCTTCTGAGATGGTGATAACACAAAATAGTAAAAAGGGATTGGGTTAAGGTATTATAAATGACCTTTCTAGTATGGGCACTAGACATTGTCACAGAATTGTAAATAATGGACATGTAATTATCTGTATAAGAGCAAAGCAACGCCCCATCGGCGGGCAGTCGCCTCGTGTCCCAGCTGCTGTCAGGACCTCGGCTGGGTGCAGAGAAAATTCTGAGATATCAAATAATAAACAACACGAGAAACATGAAAACAAAGCCTTGAAGATTCCACTTTTTTCACGCCACGCGGCTCTGGGCTTTTAGAGGGCTAAGGACTCTTAGCAGCCTGAATCTCGGGTGAGAAACCAAACCCGAGAAAAACATTCATAAAATTTATTGTGTAAAAGATGTTATTGAAAAGAAAAAAGTGTTCTAATACTATAAAACTGTCTAGAAAACAAAGCTAAGACCTCCTGTTGAAGCTCAAAATCTTATTATTGAAAAGGCCAAACAACTGACATTTGGCCTCAGAATCAGGTGTTTACATGTTTGTTCAATGTTGCTCCTTCCTGTGAATTGTTTTCACTGTAAGGGTGGTGAAAGGTTTTCACTTTTGAAATCCTTCTTGATAATCTAAAAAAGAAAAAAAAATTATTAAATTCCTCTGTGAGGAATGTCAGGTAAAGTACTGTAAGGTGTTCTTCATAAAGTTGTCATTCTGCAAATGAAAGTACCTAACAATACATGTAAGATAATGTGTCAGTAACAGCATAGTATTGATTTATTGTCAATTACATATAGAAATTCTTCATGAGACTTTAGTGAAGTGCTTTCTCCTTATAACACTTCCATTACTGTAGGCAAGCATAAAGTTGTATTTCTAAAGTGACCATTTACTATTTGGAATTATGAAGATAACTGTATTTTAGACATATCTGTTAGCAACCTATTGATGAAAAAAAAGAGAAGCCACTTCTCCTTATCATGAGTCTTATCAATAATATATTTTCAGTGCAAAATATGTCAGTACATTTGAAGAGTTACTATGCAAATTCATGACAGATTAGAATAGCATGATAGATAAAACATTTTGTTTAATTGACAAAACATTTTTACTAAATATTTCTAAAATAATATCATTTTCTACTTAAAAGTAGAAAACAAACCCTTGAACTGTGCTGTAGCTGCTAAGGTGCAGCAAGTGTCCTGTCCTGTGTTAGAACTCCAAGTTCAGAAACTGTAGTGGCTAAAAGAACTTGTCCTGCTGGCTGTGAGTGGCATGAGTAAAAGCAATTCTTAATCTCTGAATCATAAAAGAAATTGCATATATACTACATCTCTTGATGCATGTTAAAAAAGAGAAACTTCCTTTCTTCTAAGACTACAAGGGGCTTTACTTGACACCTTCTAGTTGAGGCTGGGTGTTTGTTCCTTGTATTTTGTTTCGCAGAAGAAACATGATCTGATGTTAAAGCAATTGTATTGACTTGGAAATATTAATTTCTTCTTGGATAATGTACAAAATATATTACCTACCTGCCTTTTCTTTTTCTCATTAATGTACAAGAATGAAAGAGGGATTGATAACCTAGAAAGAGAGGTAAGACTTGCAAATGTAACTAATATTTCATTACCTAAATTTCTGTCTATATTATATAAAATGAAAATGAACCTGACTTTCAGGGGATAAAAGTTTTTCAGATGGAATCACCTAAAATCAAATAATTCTTAAAAATACTGGTTTTCCAAGGAAACTGAATAAATCAAGAAATACTTCACTGAATTCATATAGCTTGTTTTTCTACTCAGAAAATGCCTCAGAAAACATGTGTCTTTCATTAAAACTTCTTTATTAATTAGATAAATTGCATATTTCTCGTTAGCTCTTTTAAATCTATGGATGGACTTAGGAGCAGTTAAATATTAGTATTATCTATTAAAGTAATGGAATTACAAATGTTGAATAGTTTGGTATAAATTTTTTGAAGAGCATGGCATACTTTATTTCCAGTTATAAGATGGATCCTTTACCCAGCTACTTGTCCATAAAAATGTTTGGAATTTAAAATTTTCTAAAGAAAAGGACTAGAGAAGTACCAAGACTGTCACAGCCTTTCCTCTTTAACCCATGTAGAAATTAGCTGGTGCATAGTTTATGAGTAACATAAACGCTAGAAATTTGAGAAAATTTGGGTGGAAAGACATGCAAAAGTTATGTTCTGAATAACTGAAACTCTTCCTAAAGATGTTCCAAAAGGATTCATGTGAAATCTTTTTTTCATATGGTGATTCCTTAAGTGGCTTGAAGACATTGTATTTTCAAATACTTTTCCATAAATACAGATTGGAAGAAACCAGGACTTGGTTTTGGATTGTTTTTTTTTTTTTTTCCCAGATAAATTATAAACTTTGTATTATTGACCTCGTATGCATTATTGCCTCCCACTCCCCTCCTCCTCCCTTCCCCTTAAAAAAAACTGGAAGCTAATATTCTTTATTGTATAAAAGAAGTGAGGTTCAAGTTCCGTTTGGTGCCATGAGAAAGATTTCAGAAATAACACAAAAATCCAAACAAGAGTTATTTTAGAACTCTATTGTCTTTTGTAGATATATTCTTCCCATACTTTCTACATACAACACTGAAAAATACCAAAACCTTCATAGATTCAAATATACTAAAAGACAATCCCCTGTCCTGAACCTCAGATTAAAATACACTAAGGCAGAGATATCTGTTGCGTGTATTTGGGGGGTTTTTTACTATTTTTTTTTTTGTTCCAGTCAGAAATTAAAATGTAGAGCAAAACATGACAAAATATAAATTATAACATGATGCAGAAGTTGCTGCTGACTTTTTCTCGCTGAAAGCTGAAGGTTTAGATTAAAGAAGAAATGTTTGACAGCAAGCCAAATCCTTTATATCAGCTTTGAAACTGTTTTGCATTGCAATTTGAACATTGCAATATCATATATTCCAAACACTCAAAAATAGCACATGACTGAAAAAGCATGATGTAGATTTTAACAAATTTTTAATCAATATCTACTACCTATAACAGGAATAGCTTCTAACCTAAAATATTTACATGGCACTTATTCTAATGGGCTCTGAATATCTTGCATTCAAACCGTTTGAACTTACCACACCTGTTGAGGGAGACAGTAATCATAAGTGACAAATGGCTTTTAAGGCTGCCCCATTGAAAACATATAAGGCCCATTAATAAAAAAATAATAACATAATTAGGCAGCAAGTAATTTTTAAGTCCAGGTGCGATGGTGCAGTGCTTCTCTTGGGGCTTTTGCCTGCATTTTCTGGCCAGCTCTGGCACTGGCATCACAAAAAAGGTACGGCCCTGTATTCCGGAATACTGCTTTGATCTAGTGGGTCTTTGCCTCTGCAGAAGTGTGAATAATGCAAGAAATAAAAGGATGGAACTCCGATGGGGAACTTCAACTAGGTTTTACTAAATTCACACAACTTCCTTCCACCCAAGAGTCAGCCTGCTGAAGCCCGCTGAACTCGCTGGTTTTCACCTTAAATCTGGGGGTGGGGGAGTGTGGACATTACAGCTTGGAACCAATCCAGAATGGGAAGGGAGTGACGCCAAACCTATGTGACAACCCATAGAACAAATCAAGGAGCAAAGGGGGAAGGGGAACCCAGATCTTGCCAATCACTCAAAGCCTTCACCAGAACTTTCTAGACAAATGGTGAGGCCTCGAAGTGACAGACAGGATCCAGGTGTCACATAAATGGTGATTGATTAATAACAATAACTGGGGTAGGCCATAGTGGGGTAAAACATGGGGTACATGGGAAAAACCATTGTGAAACAGTATAAAACAAACAGATGCATGTAGAAAACTGGTAAAACCCCAAAACATACCACTACTTCCAGGAGTGCCTGGCATGGAATGAGGAGATTGGAGACCGTCTTT
Source organism: Trochalopteron elliotii (assembly GCA_024734555.1). Taxonomy (NCBI): domain Eukaryota; kingdom Metazoa; phylum Chordata; class Aves; order Passeriformes; family Leiothrichidae; genus Trochalopteron; species Trochalopteron elliotii. The sequence continues at coordinate 503,786 of JANPWX010000493.1, forward strand.
TAAGCCAAAGTCCCCCATGACTGAATAAGTAACAAAAGGGTTAACCGCAAAAGGGTCAGTCTGGTTTTTCTGTCAAAGAACGTAGATATGTCTTTTCCAATTCCGGTAAGGGATGAGCACAAAAATCACATTTTCTTTGCAGCTTTAAGGCAATTAAGAAATCAATGGTTACATCAGAAAGTCTCCTGCCATAGAATTAACCTCACAGCTACACCAAACTTTCAAAAGGGATTCAAAGCAACCATGTGCAAAAGAAGCTTTGTCTAAGTTCTCTCTGTTCTTAAAAATAGATCTGAGGTACTGCAGCTTCCATGTTCCAGCACTGAGGCCAAGAAAAAAGCAGAGCGCGCATTAGTAATATAATACTGCTGTATGCCTCTTTTCTTCTCTGTCTCTTCTTTTTTATCTTGAACTGTTAGAGGAATGAAGAAAGAAAATCATAAGCACAAGGAATGGATTTTTATATACCTTTTGAAAAACATATCCTTTAAACCTTGGTGATAAATACATGAGGTGTATCCACAGTTATCAAAAAGACTCTAATTTTTATAATATTTTTTTCACCTGTTTGATTTAGATGGGACTAAAACTGATTATAAAACTACAGTTGTAGGAAAAATTTTAAATTAGGTATGTCTGTAAGATTACTGCCTATTTAGGACTAAGGTTTGCTGCTTATACAGTAAAGTTTTAAAAAGCAGCTGCTCATACTTGCACTTCCACTCCTCCAAAAGAAAACACATCAAGTCCATAGTTACAGTATTGATTCAGTCTGGCTAAAGAAGGAAAAGGACCTTCTCTGAAATAGGGTGAGCTGGTTTCAGTAGCAATTGTAGCTAGTAACCATACCCCATTCCAGACATTCAGAGGACTTTGGTGTCTGATAAAGGGCAAAACCACCCCACCTTCAACAGGTAAAGAAAAAGCAAAATCAGAAAAGTAAAAATTTTCTACTTTATATTTCTCTCACAAAAATTACCAGCTCTCTCTCCTGAGCAACCAGAGAAAGCAATAAAATAATATAATAAAGTTCAGTACTTCCTATTTGTCTGATGATATTTCCTAAATATTTTCCTAAGGCAAGTCAATTTGTTCTGCTTATGGTACTGTTCTACCTATACCTTAAACAGAGCAAACTGCTTGAAGTGAAAACTCACTCTAAAGCAAAGGAGTGTATAAATGACATGCCCCATGTCATGGTGGAGGCTCTGGTTTAAACCTGAATCATGTTCAAACTCAGAAAAGGGCAACTCAGAGGAAAAATCATAGTGCAAGTGTGACAGAGAGGGGAGAGTGACTTGCTTGAGCATATATGATTTCTGCAAGCACCTGATAAAAAGGGATAGATTGCTTCCTGCCCAAAATTTGGGGTGCTGATTTCACCTTCAACTCAAAAGCAGACTGCGGGTGAGGTCAGCAGTGCAAGGTGAAGCCTGAGCTCTCATGGGTCAGGAATAAAGCTGTGTGTAATAGGGGGGCAGGGTGTCAGCAGGATGTGCTGCTCAAGGGAAGTGTGGAGACAATTAATATAAGCGTGTGGGCTAAGGCAGGTACCTCATTTGAGAGTATAAATGATTCAGGCTTGCACTGAGGTACAGATTGCAAAGAAAACATAGTCCATGGTTTTAGTCCCTGTGCTACGAATGCCAGAAAAGGCACCTACGAAAAGTACCTCTGTCATTGACTAGGAATTGATTAGACTGTTTTCACTTGCAGAAAATGGAACAACAACCTACTTTTTTGGTTTTAACTTCCTTGCAGAAGAGGATTCCCTACTGTTTTGCTAGTAAGAGAAGTAAATATCTATGGAAAAACTCTTTGCTTAAAATGTTTTTATTGCAGCTGAAAATATTTAGTTTCTTATGAAAGACTTGCCTGTGTAACACCTTGCTCTGCATTTTGAGGAATCACTGTGTGAACACTGCACTTCATTCCTTCCAGACAAATGACATCCTGCAAATACTTTTTCATTTCATTTTTACTGCTACTACTTTTTGTATTGATAACAAAAGCATTGCTTCTTTCTTTCTTTCAGTGCAATGATTTTTGTAGTAGTCCAATTTTCATAGACAAGGTATCTGAGGAGAAAAACTGATCATATGTAAGCCTTGTCTATTTCTGTAGTCGGCCCAAAGGCAGTATGACCTTATTTTCTTAGTGTTTCCTTTTCCCCTGTATTTGAGGTAGTCACTTCTAAGCAATGCAGCTACATTTTGTGCATCTGTAAAACTCCTTGTGTGTTGATATACACATTGTTTATGGTAAAAATATAGTGAATGTGGCTTTTCAAAAAAGGGGTTTTTTGCAACAGTCACAGAAAAATTATTTATCTTACTGTTCAGTGAAAAAACCCCAAGACAACAGGTTTTGTCTTGAAACCAAGCACTGCTTTTTCAGATTATAGAATATGCTTGTTTCATGGTTTACAAATGTTATATATGATTTCTTTGGGCTGTTGTTGGGTAGAATGACACCTACTGACTCAGGACAGATGGCAACTGTTCTTATATTGCAAATGTGAAATGCCACCCAATATTTTCCCATTGTATCAATATTATCAGTACTATCAGTATCAGATTGGTTCTTTGGACATCCAGCATCTAATCAGTCCCAGGAGATCTTGTTTTTACCTAATCAATCAGTGAAAGCCTCCAATTCAGAGGAGGAGGCTTTCCAGAATAGTCATATTTCTTAAAATCTATTCCATTTTGGATTTTCACAAGGAAAGAGATCTTGACAAGATATTTGATCAGTCAGCCATGTACTATTATTCCACATATACTTATTTTCTCTATTTGGTATTTCCAGCTTCTCAGTTTATTTAAAGAAGGCTCTGCTCACTATCCTCAAAGGCTACTTTACTCTGGTGAAGTTTTCTAGTTCTACACAGGAAGCAGGATGATACTTTTTTTTTCACTTCTGCTAAATGTTTTATAAGCCATACTGTAAGTATTATATAAAAGTTTATAAAATATCCTTTATATTGATCTTTAAAGTATCATATATATTCTTTAACTAGAATTCTTTAAAAAAAGAAAAAAAAGAAGAGCAGACCAAATTTTGAATCTTTAGCTTGAAAAGAAAGTTAAGTTTCTTCTTCTTTATTTGCAAATCATATCATAATTTTCATATGAAATGTTCCTCAGATAAAATGCTCTATAGCCTTTTAGACATTTACCAGAAACACCTTATTTCCATCTGCTTTTTTGTGAAAAATAATGCATCCATCATTTTCTTTAGGTCATCCATCAGAGTAGCATTAGTAACTGTTTGTTCAATATCAAATTGCCTCTGAAAAAGTCACCATAGACAAAAATGGCACTGTCTTTGATTTTACTTTACCAAGTTTAGACTAGGCATGTTTACACATAGACTTATTTTCTCCATTTAATTCAACAACAAGTGCAAGGAACAAGCAATAACTATTTGTGTTCTATGAAAGTATGTCTAATTTATCATATACAATGAAACACTCAGTGAGCAGAATATTCAAACGGAATAGAATGGGTTTTAAACTGATTAGGAGAATTTCACTTTGACATTCTGTACACCTATGTATCAGACGTATGAAAGGTGGAACATAATCTTGATTTTAATATAGGATTTTAAATTATTTCTATCATTTGACTAATTCTAGAGATAAACCTAGTGTTTATTTGCCAGGTAGGCAAAGAAACTAGGAATGCTTTCAATTTCAGAAATCCCTAAAGTATTGTTCTGTTTGATATATTTTTTTTTTCCTGCTTTCAAAAACAAATATTTCTGTACATGGGGATTGAAGACCTCTTCTTTAATTACAAGTAGTATACTGTTTCCTTCTCATGCAATAGGTTCAGTAGTTCCTGTGGAGCACAAAAGTTTCCACTCTCAGTATAGAAGTAGTGGTCAATTCATAGCTAATTATTCGATAATGAATTACAAGATAAATTTTCAGTTGATTATGATAATAAATATAAGCATTATATGCTAGGGTTCCAAACAAAATGCAAGTTAACAAACATTCTGACAATCCAGGACAACTGCTTAAACTCTCCTAAGTCGAGATATCTTTGCAGCAAATAATAAACAATTGTATAGTTTCCTCTTGTTGCCCTCACAGTTTTCTTGCTTGCAAGTGTTTGAAATTTTGCAGTGCAGATTCTCACGCAGCTTCACAAAAACAATGTATATTTTTAAAAATTATCTACTGTTTACATTTTTCTGCTCTGGGTGGAGAAATGTGATGGACGGTGATGTTCACCATTCAGGTCAAAGAGCTGGCAACCTGTGTAGCCAATCTCTTGACCTCTGTACAAATGTATATAGGTAATGGAGTCAGATAATTAATATAGAATAAAGGAAGAGAAGCTTTCCCTTGACCTGCTGCATGCCTGCGTCTGCCTCGTCCTTCTGGTGCCTGCAACTGACAGAAGTGGTGACCCTGAACGTGTGTCATCCACTAACATTGATTTTACTCCTGACTTTACATTAACTACTGTATCTTTCATTAATCCAATTCACTATCTTCATTAAAGCCTGAAATCAGCAGAGCCGCTAACAATGTAGAACCTTAAGAGCTTTAAGCTGGAAATGTATTATTGCTAACAAGACATTTTCCCAATGTTCTCATTTACAGGGATTTTATCTGACATTCGCATCAAAGAAAAATGAGCTTTTCCTTGAGATATTTTGTATTGCATTACTGCAAGTGATTTTCCTTACAAATATAATGTCCTAAGTGAGAAAGAACAATAGACACAGAAGGTGGGGTTTTTCATTGTGTCTCAGAGTTGCCAAGCAATATCTCTTCACTGGAAATGCAACAGAGTACTCCAAAGACAGCTCCATTAAAAGAGAGATAAAAGGAATATTCTTTTTCTCCATTCAAGAGAGCAAAGTAAAGTGAACTACAGCTCCAGTAAGACCATTTAACTTGGAAGTTAACAGACTCAGTCTTTAACATGAGGACAGATTTAAGCTCCCAAGGAAAAAATTGGCATTATTTGAAAAACTCCTTCCTTCTTACCCCCAGAAACCAAAGGAGGAGTGGAAAAGCTTTGAACTAATTACAAAAAAAGTTGGGTTTTAACACTAGTTACACAAAACAGATAATAATTTTTAAGCCTGTCATTTGTGTAGAGAAAGTTAAAGTATTGACTATAAGATCAACTTGATGCAGAACAAATATCTATTCATTAATTCATATTTTTCACAGATAAAAGTACACAAAGAACATGCTTTGGTATAAGTCATCCCTGAAACTGAAATACTGTGCTGGTCTGTATATCTTGGAAAGACAATCATAAAATATATTTTTAGTGTCAGAAAAATCAAAAAGTGTAATAACTTGAATTTTAGGCTCACATATGCCTTTTATTTCTCTAAGCTATGAAGCACATTTCAGGAAATCAAAATGAACAAAAGGAAAAAGCTAAAATCTGATATGACAGTAAAATATGGTTATCCAAAGCGATGTTTTGGTGTAAACAGGAAACAAATTTTTAATATTAAGAGTTCTGCTACATTATGAGGGCCAGAGGAAAATCAGAAAAATTGTTTTGAAAAAATACTTTCCATTCTTTGTACAGATAGCTATGATTTAATGTGGAAATATATCAATGAAAGATATTAAAATGAAGATTACTAAAACAGAGAAGAAAAAAACTATTATTAATGTTCCTTGTTTACAGATGAAATCACAGCCTTTATTAATATGGTCTATGTGGTTTGAAGCTAAGTACAAAAACTGGTTATATTCTTTATTTCTATATATCCAGTCCAAAATTTGAATCCTTTAAAATAAACAAAGATTTTCCAACCCTGCTGTTGTGTTCCTATCTCTCAGTCTCTGATCTCTGTGAACTTTCATCAACATTACCAATAAAATGCTTTGATACTCCATGAACATTGACCAGAACTGCTTAGCTTTGAACACAGCACATTGATCCTCACGTTCATAAAGGCACATTCTTGTAGATAGAGAGCTCTTACATCTTTCTGTCTGCTCACATGGCTTTCAGATTCAGTCAACACTTTGAAATTTTCTTCAGAGGTGAGGCTTGAAGGTGAATATATAAAATAACATATAACACTAGGAAGTACAGCACTTTATTTCAAAAGTGTTGTCTGAGAACTGCAATATATTCAGAGAAAAACTGAATTTTCAATTGGTTTTCATGTGACAAAAATATGAATATCCAAATCTCAGGTTGGAAAGAGGATATTTAGATGGAAATGACCAATTGCTACAAAATCAGGAAGCAGTAAAATAGTCCACTGTTCACTCCCTCTTCTAATAGAAGAAAAAAAGACCATGAAAAAAGATAATATGTGTTTTTAAAAAAATACATTTTATTTTTTTTCCACAGAATATCTGACATCGCTCTTGGGGAATGTGCTAAAATGTATCATAGGAGAAACCGCAGATGCAGATACTTCATCCATGTTCACACTTTTGTAAGTATGTGCCTCAGCTGGAGGCAGGACACTGGGCTAGATGAAGTCTCATCTAGAATCAGCAGGTCTGTTCTTGAGTTGAGTTTGAGGAAAGAAGACTGAAAAAAATACTTAATTTGAGAGTACAACAAATCATGTTTATATCTAACTACTCCAGTCCAGAAGAGTGTTTCTCAAATGTTTAATGTGAGCATCAATTACAAATTACTGTAGCAAACTACGTGTAGTAAGGGAAACCAAACTTTCTGAGTATTTAGTTTGACTGTTTAGGTAATTTTGTACCAAATACTCATATGAGAGTTTATTTATTCCTTTCAGGCAATGTGTTCAAATCAAGCATAATTTTGACAGTTACTCTTGACTTCAGCAATATAAATGCTGGGCTAATATTCCATGTAAAGATAAAATGCTAAAATTTTCTGCATTGTATTGCTAGACATGACAACACTCTCTTCTTTCAGGATATAGTGATTTTTTTGAGGACAAGACTAGTGAGGAGAGGCTGAGATCTCTTGCCTTGCTGAGTTTGAAGAAGAGAAGGCTGAGAAGTGACTTTTTCACAGTCTACAACTCCCTCCAGGGCAGCAGTGGCTGGGGAGGTGCTGATCTCCTTTGACCAGTGGTAGGATATGGGAAAATGGAATGAAACTGCATCAGGAGAAGTTCAGGTTGGACGTTAGGAAAAGGTCATTCACCCAGAGGGTGGTTGGTCACTGAAACAGGCTCCCTGGGGAAGTGGTCATGGCAGCAAGGCTGCCAGAGTTTGAAGAGTGTCTGGACAACGCCTTTAGCCATATGGTTAATCTTTAGGCAGTCCTGTGAAGAGCAGGAAGTTGGAATCAATGATTCTTATGGGTCCCTTCCAGCTTGACGTATTCTATAATTCTGGAGTCACTGTACTCAGAAATTAGATATATGCATTAATACAATCTTAAATTGACAGTCTTGTAATTGGTTTTTGTAAGGATTTATTTTTTTAACTGTAACAAGAAATAAGTAATTTATAATAATTAACAACTGGCATCAGGGATTAGCTACACAGTACAAGCCACCTGTCAGCTAGACCTAACGGCATTTGTTGTAGGTGGCACATTTCCGAGCTGACAAATTCTGCCAAATAAGATGTATTTTGACTGTTCCACAGGGGTTTGCTGCAGGCATATAGCATTTATGGTCTTAATTTCTGTTTCAATGGAGTTAAATTGGTTTCGGCATTTTGAGGGGTTATTTTTTAGCTTTTATTTGGTTGGCTTAGTATATGACTTTTGGGTTTGTTTTGGTTTTGTTTGTTTGTTTTGTTATATTTTTGGTTTGCTGGGGTTTTTCTGGGAAGTGGCAGAATATTTTTGGGGTTTTGGTAGCTGGAAACAACTGTACTTCCCTTTAGGCTGAACTTCTCACACTCTTTTTCCATCTTATCACCTCCTTCTGGTTATTCCTTCCAGGACCAACTCCTGCAAGATCTTTTTTGTACTATTAATATTTCCTGTCCCAATTCCCATTACTCTTCTGCCTCTTTCAGTGTGTCTGTTACTATCCATCCTAACTTCCACAAATTTCCAACATAGGCCCTGTCCAGACACTGAAACTATTGCCCTCCAAAAGACTAAATTTGGCAAAGCAAAGCTAGTAAAAACACCTGATCACTTTCTAACTAAATCACAAGTCCCCTTTTCAAAATGCGGAGATTAAAAATTCTCAGTAAAACAGACAGAAAAATGTTAACAGAGACAAACCAGCATATGTCCCTCTAATCTGATTCCTGGAAAGAGTTAGTATTTTCTTCCTTTTTCATAATTAATCTTTTAAAAACTTTCAAGCTACAGCCAACATCAAATTCAATATTAAACTAAAGACATGAAAAATGCAGCTAAAGAATTATGACTTGGCTAAATGTAAGATCTGAAAAACAGTCAAATAATAAAAAATGTTAAAAGGCCTTTGTTATTGGAAGAATATGGTTTCTCCATATACCAGGAGTTGTATTTAGCTCTGAAGGTAATTTTATATTATGGATAATTTTAATTTCAAATAATTTTTTTTTTTTAGATTAAGATGGTAGAGTCACCATCTCTGCTTTTAAAACACATGTGGATGTGACACTTGGGGACATGGTTTAGTGGTGGACTTGGCACCATTAACGTACAGTTCGACTTGGTGATCTTAAGGGTCTTTTTCAAACTAAATCATTCCATGATTCTATGATTCTAAGAAATACCTTGCATGCCTACCTATAAAATAATGCTGAAAGCATTTTAAAACAAAACTAGATTTTGGCAAGAAAGGTAACACATCTTTCTAAGAAATTTTACTGTCACTAACACTGTAACATCTTTCTTCTTATGTTGCTTAGTAATTTATTGAATAAGATGTTTCATTTGAAATTAAGATTTTCACTAGGAGATAATAACCAATGTGAATAAAATATAAGAACATAGTCCTTCACCAGAGAATAAAGACATCAAAAAACTTCATCAAGCTAGACAGTAAAATGCATTTTCATTTCAGAATGTTATGACAGGATGAAAACATATGTAGCAATTACTATTTCATGACTCTCAAGAGAATTTATTTCTAAAGTAACTTAAAAAGAAATTGCACTTGAGAAGAGTTTGCTTATTTAAATAAGAACTATTTGTATTTGGCATGGTTAGCACTTTCTTTAATATATAGTTAGAAAATACCAATTTTTAAGTTTCATTAATTCAAGAAATTTTTAGTTGCTGTCAGTTTAAGTTGTCAGTTAATATATCCTGAATTTCTTGAACACCAAGCAGTACTCCTCAGCAAAACTTAACAACAGAAAGATGAGAATAAATGTCTCATCCTCGTAATTTTAAATGTCCCCATACTTTATAATAAGAATTTATATAGTAATGTTCAGAAAGATAAAAACTTTTTCAACTTATGCAATTTAACACAAACAGCTAAACTAAAACTTGAACAATCCAGTATTTTACAAATAGAAATATAACTGCACAACATGTGAAAACTTTTATTTTTGAATCATGAATAATTTACAGGTAAGCTTACTTTATAAAATGAAACATTTGAATTTATAATTTCCTAAAACAACATCAAAATAATAAATAGGTAGAGCTTGCTAACATTAAATGCAAGTATATTTTCTTCTTCAGTTCTTGTGTTAATGTGTCCTAGGGTGACTATGATGCCTGTATCCCCACATCGTCTGTTCTGTGTTCTGTACCTTTAAGACTGGTTCTGAGAGTGAGCAGGGAAAGAAGAAGCGTGCAGTTTGTTTTGAAAAACAGTGTTCACTCCTCAGGATCTTCTCTCGTCCTTGGGACTGTGTGGGGTTTTTTTTCCTTCATCAGATGCACGGAGGGCAGCCAGAGAGAGTTTTTTCTTCCTTTGGTTAGTTTAGCTAGCTGAGGCAAAGAAGATTTCCTGGAGTGTTTTTCCCTTTTTTTTTTTTTTCTTGGGACTATTTAAATCTGCTCTGGACTGAAAAAACCCAGAGGAGCACCGGGATCCTGCACCCGTGGCCCACCGGGCCTGGACTCCTCATTTTCCAGCACTGAAGGGAATGATAAACAGACTGAGGGAGTGAAGTTAACTCCTGGCACGGACTCTCAGTTTTGCCATCTCTCTTCGGAGCGGCAATAGGTTTTATTGTTTATTACTATTACTATTATTATTATTATTATTATTATTATTATTATTATTATTATTATTATTATTCATTCTTTAGACTTGTGGATATTTTGTTTGTTAAATAAATAGTTTTTTCCACTTTTTCTCTGAGGGAATTCTTCTCCCGGACCGGCTAGGGGGAGGGGCTGTTTGGACTTGCTTTCCAGAGGAACACCATTTCGGAGGGTTCCTCCCAAATTTGCCCTAAACTAGGACATAATGTGACACAATTTTCCACTTTTATGCAGCACCCAAAATTTTATTGTAGTTATTTGTTGTAAAAATTGCTGTATATTTTGGATGAGCAGAAGGACTATTTTATAAACACTGGAAACATTTTTGCACCCCTCTTCAACTTCTTTGATGTCTCTACATGCAATGAAGAACTGAGCAGAAGCTATATTCAAGAAATTAGAGAATATGCTTTAGATAATTCAGACTTCGAACTCTACTGGAAATCAGTCGAAAAAGAAGGCATCAATGAAAATGTCATGAAATAAAGTCAGTTCTTCATCATCCCACCTTTTTCAGCTACTGTATGAGTAATTTGTGTCTATTAAATTTAAAAGACAGCTTAATTTAAACAGGAAAACAATGGTAAAGTTTCCTCTCTACATGCAGACTTTCCGAGGCTGGTTTCTACATGTGTAAACATGCTACATACAAAGTGATGTATCTCTAATTACCAATCCAATTCCTTCCCTTAAGTTGGTCCCCTTTCTCCCCGGAATATATCTGACCTTATATATCATTAACAAAATAGATTTATTTTCTTATAAAACACAAATGCAAGTAATGCCTTGACTACATCCCTTAAAGATATAGGATTTATTTATTGTGAGTCACAGACATGTTTTGACAGGAAGTTCTGTAAGTAGTATCAACCCATCCTATTCTCCATGAACACAGGAGCTCTGGGGTGAGTCTGAAGACTCACAGAATATCCTGAATTGGAAGGGATCCATCAGGATCATCAAGACCAACTCCTGGCCCTGTGCAGAACAACCCAACAATCCCACCACATGCCCAAGAGCATTGCCCAAATGCTTCTTGAACTCTGTCAGGCTTGGTGCTGTGATCACTTCCCTTGGGAGCCTGTCCCAGTGCCCAACTACCCTCTGGGAGAGGAACCTTTTCCTGATATCCTACCTAAACTTCCCCTGACACAATTTCTGGCTGTTCCCTCAGGCCCTGTAACTGATCACTAGAGAGCAGAGATTGGTGCTGTCCCTTCACTGTTCCTTGGGGAGAAGTTGCAAACAGAGATGAGCTCTATCCTTAAGTCTCCTCCAGGCTGAACAGACCAAGTGACCTCAGCTGGTCCTCAGACAGCTTCCCCTCCAGATCCTTCATCATACTTGTGACTTAATGTGGTTTTTTTGTACTGTGGTACCCAAAATTGCCCCCAGGACTCAAGGTGAGGCTGCACCAGTGAAGAGCAGACCCCAGCTGGAGATGCTGTGGGACATCCTGCTGAAGCTGCATCCACATGTCCTGTTCACCCCTCGTACCAGCTGCCAAGTAATGAAATACTTGTCTGCATCTCTGCCTTTCAGTCACAGAATCCCAAGGTAATGAAAGGAAAAACCATTTTTAGCAATAATTCTCTTGTGCCAGAGAAACTTGTCTAAGCTCTGTGTACTCCTCATGCTGATGTAGAACCTTAATTTCCCAGTATGAATCAAGCTTCATTCAATTTTCAAGGTTCAGTTGGTACATTAGCCAGAGACTAGAAATTAGTCTATGGAGGTCCCAAATACCTTTCAATGGTAAAGTCAGTTTTATTGGACAATCAGCTTTTACCTAAACATGTGAACCAATTTTTAATGGAAGATTTTTTATAATATAAAAGACATTATAAAGAAATACATCTGTACCTTCTATATACTCACAAATAGATGCATTTTTTTCAAGCTTTTTTTTAACCCATCATCTCAATTACTTTCTAGGTGGTTGAAAACTTTACACAGTTCCTGTTTTCTCTAGAATATATTATATTTCCATTTTCCTGCTGAACTGCCTGTGTATCTGTTTCCTGCTCTCTTCAGCAGTCTCTGTTCCTATATATGATACATCAAGACAGTGAAAGTAGTGCTTGGTAGTACAAGTAATATGCAGACAAAACTATTGCAATAAAAAATAGAATTATGATAATACAACTGAACATGATGTTCTAAACTAGAGAGAACTTAAATATAAAGTTGTTGATGCAATAGCAGCATGCAATAACTCATTGAAAACAGTTTCTACTCCAAAAGATGGGAAGTTTCCAAATACTACCCCTTTTTTAAGGACTTTTGGGATTATTTTAGAAAATTCAGACAGCTAGGTGGCCCATGTGTAGCAAGTAACTTAGCATGTTTTCTTCTTCCTGACTGAAATAAAGTGAAAAGAGTTGAAAAAGTTAACCTGGAAAAGAAAGATGTGTTGACCCTGCTCTAAGGGATTTTGATACTCATCCAAATGGTATTGTAAATATCCTAAAATGCTGAATGTACTGAGAAAAAGTGGATAAAGCAGAAAAAGTTCATGAGATGTACAAGATACTATTGAAAAGTATAAAAGTTTAATGGTTTGTAATGGCTTGTAATGGTCTAGGAAAAAAAGCTAAGACTTCATATTGAGAGTCCAATAATAAAAATAATAACAGTAACACCCATGATATTTGTTTTCAGAATCATAAGATATGGTCATGTTTATTCAGTGCTGATTCTTTCTGTGAATTGGTTTCACTGTAAGGGCGAAAGGTGCTTTCAAGATTCTTCTTGACAATCTTGAAAAGCAAAAAATAATTATTAAATTCCTCTGTGAGGATTGTCATATAAAGTACATAATGTGTACTTCATTACAAAGCAAAAGCACCACTGCATTATTTGAGATAGCATCTAATCAATAGTCAATGCAAAATTAAATGCACAAAGCTGTCATCTCATTTTCACTAGCACTGGGTCTATATATTTATTATATAGAATATTTATGAGTTGCAATATTTTATTGTACTTGATCATGTGATGTAAAAGTTCAGTAACATAAAAAGGCAAAAACATTTTTCATATCTCTGGGTAGTGTATGGGTAGAACAAAGAGAGAATCAAATCCAGCCAGGGAATAAGCCAGGCCAACCAGAACAGCAACAAATGTTCCCCAGCTGCCTCCAAGGTGAGAACCAGAAGGCCAGACACTTCAAGGTGTCTATGACTGTGGTGAATCCTCTCACATCCCTCCTCAGATCCCTGTATGCTTGATTCCCTCTCTGAAATGCCTATAAACCACCACAGACAGCATGAGGAACCCACAGGAAGAATTAGAAAAATGGGTGCACTTGCAGCAACATGATCTCATTGCAATTTCATGTCACTCTAGTCTTCAAGAATGGCAAGTAGGAGGACCCTACTAGTATGTAGGGAGCTACAAGCCAGTCAGCTTCACCTCAGTCGCTGGGAAGTTAATGGAACAGCTCATCTTGGATGTCATATCTAAGCATGTGGAGGAAGAGGAGGTTGTTGGAATAGTCAGTGCGGATTCACCAATACTTGACCAATCCTATTGCCTCTGTGATGGCAGGACTGGCTGGGCAGAGGAGAACAGTGGATGTTGTTTCTTGACTTCATCAAGTGCTTTGACACTGTCTCCCACAACATCCTCATAGGAAAGCTCAGGAAGTGTGGGTTGGATGAGTGGTGAGGGAGGTGATTGAGAACTGTCAGAGAGCTATGATCAGCAACACTGTCTGGTTGGAGGCCTGTTCCCCAGGCATCAGGTACTGGTACTGGGACCAGTCTTCTTCAATTTGTTTGTCCGTGACCTGGATGAAGGGACAGAGTTTGCTGAGGATACACCACTGGGAGGAGCAGCTAATACACCAGAAGACTGTGCTGCCATTCAGCCACACTGGACCAGGCTGGAGAAAGGGGCAGGGAGGAAAGTAATGGAGTTCAACAAAGGCAAGTGCAGTGTCCTGCACCCAGGGAGGAACAATCCCGGGCATCAGCACAGGCTGGGGGGAGTGACCTGCTGGAGAGCAGCTCTGGGGAGAAACATCTGGTGGTCCTGAGGGACAACAAAGTGTCCATGAGCCAGCAGTGCCCTTGTGACCAAAGCGGCTGATGGGATGCTGGAGTATATGGCAAGAGTGTGGCCAATGGGTGATCCTTCCCCTCTATTCAGCCCAAGTCCACATCTGGAGTGCTGTGTCCAGTTCTGGGCTCCTCAGGGAAAGAGAGACAAGAAGCTATCTGAGGGGGTCCAGGGAAGGCTATTGAGGTGATTAAGAAACTGGGGCATCTCTCTTATGTGGAAAGGCTGAGGGGTCTGGGCCTCTTTAACATGGAGAAGAGTGGATTGATAGGAGATCTTACCAATGCATGCAAATATCTTAAGGGTGGGTGTCAAGAAAGTGGTGCCAGACTTTTCAGTAATCCCCAGGGATGGGACAAGGGGCAATAGGCACAAACTAAACCACAGGAAATTCCAACTTAATATGATGAACATTATTACTGTGAGGGTGACAGAGCACTGGAACTGGCTGCCCATTGAGGCTATGGAGTCTCCTTCTCTGGAGATATTCCAAATGTCCCTGGACACAATCCTGTACAACCTCATGTAGGTGATTCTGCTTTAGCAGAGGGGTTGTACTAGATGACCTTGAGAGGTCCCTTCCAAGCCAAACCATTCTGAAATTCCGAGATTTTGTGATTCATGCTTCACACTTATTTAAGATTAATCAGAGTGAAATCTGTGTGCACAAACTCACAGTTTTCTTGGCAAAGTCAGATCATTTTATCCTCATACCTGAACACATGGTATTGGAAAGGGACCCTTTTCAATGACTCCAAAGTGCTATTTGCATTCAGTTAAAAATACCTAAATTATTGTTTTCATTAGAAGTCCAATGTCCAAACCCTGTCTAAATTACAATTGAAACAGGAATTCAAAATGCAACTGCTGATAAACCCAGTCTTTGCATTGTCTCTTAAAAAAATATCCAGCTGTAAGGCACAGCAGACACAGCAGTATTTTTCACTTCAATTTATACTTCTGCTAAGTAAATTATAGCAAGAGGGAAACAAACAAATCTCACTTAAACTAAAGAAAATAAATTTGTCAGGAAAAATAGGCACGTCCTGCTCCATTTCAATTATTTAAAGATTATTTTTGCTTGTATTTTTGTTTCGCATTACTATGCATATATCCTTGCCTTGAGCTCTGCACATTGTATTTTTTGCCCTAGTAGGATGCAAGAAAATCTTCCAGGAGTTTAAAAGGCAAGTAAAGCAACCAGTCAATGCTGTTAAACTTTTTAAACTTTTTAATCCCTGTAAGAATTTTCCTTGAGAAAGATTAACAAGATAAAGTCAGCAGTAATTAGTTTCCAAAGGGTTCCCATTTCCAAGTGGACCATATCATGCTTATCCTCCTGAAATTGACTAGGAGCACCTTACTGGAAAAATCTCTGAGTCTTGACACTTCCATGTTTAGGGCATAAATTTTTCTGAGGCAAGCTGTTTCTTTTTTTTTTTTTTAAGGGGAAAAATCAGGAAGAAAATTCTTATTTTAAAAGAAAATCTCTTTTCTAATATGACATTTTATAGAATCACAGAATGGTTTGGGTTGGAAGGGACCTTAAACATCTAGTTCAAATATCCCTGCCATGGACAGGCACACCTTCTGCTAGACCAGGTTGCTCAGAGCCCCATCCAACCCGGCCTTGAACACTTACAAGGGTGGGGCAGTGTTACAGTCCAGTTTTTAAAGTTATTAGAAATGCCTCTGCCCAAAATAAGGTGCAAATAAGACCATATGACAAAGTCAATAGTATGGGGTTCATTTTATAGTAAATATGAGAGTGAGAGAGAGAAAGAGAAAGAGAAAAAGGAAGAGAAATAAATAGAAAATACATAGGGGAACAGAAAAGTAATGACAGATTAAAGAAAATATCAACATTCCATGGATCCCACCAGCATCCTGATGACTCTCTCCAGCTGGTCTTGGCGGTAAAGGTCCCCTGCAAAAAGAATAGAATCCATTGGATTAACATATGCTCAGGCCAGGTGGGAGTGCCCAGGTGATGTCTTAAGTTTTAGCATTCATGTTTTCAGATTCTGTGCTGCTTAGGTGTAGTTCTGAGCCTCATATGAAGTGCTAGTGAGCTCTCTTCACAGAGTAGGGAGACAAAACAAATCCTTTTTCCTGCTGAGGACTAAGGACAACTTTCAGCCCAACAGCATAAACAATGGTGGACTGAAGAGAGAAAACAAGAAGGATGAGACCTAACAACCTGAAGCTGCAATTGGACTATTAAACCCCAATATGCAAATGAACAAAAACTTATAAAAATGTAAGATCTCCTGACGGGTCAGCCATTTTGTGACCATTCTTAGTCCACCTTGGGTCCTGCCTGAGGTAGATCTTGGAGGCCTTTTAATAAATACCTACTTTATTCTCTAGCTCTGTCCAGTCTCTGTGTCAGGTCAGCCTTCCCAAGGCATCACAGGTATCTCCCTCTGGTCAGGGTTGGGGGGAGGGGGCAGGGAGGAGCAGTTTGACACAGTCTCTTGCAGCAGACTCTGGATCTGTTGCATCACTTTGCATCACATGCAATGCTGTCGTGCAAGGCCTCAGGAATGAGTCTGGGGAGCACTTTGAGGGTCACGGATTATGACACCCTCTCAGCTGCCTCCCAGGTGAATGTCTTGTGGATGTGGCCTTTCAGGACACAGGGTTGGAAGGGTGGGGGTTTCATAGCTGGGATGGTTTGTGTAAGGCAGGATGAGTGTTCACTGTCTCTGACCAGAGGTTACACCACACATCAGAAACCTCCTTCTCTCCCCTCGGTTGTGGGGGGACTCTGTGTAAAGCTGGCCTCTGTGGGCTGTGTTCTCCCCCACCCCAAACCCATCCAAGGATGCTTCTCTGCTGTGCTTGCTTTCTTGTGGATGCATTCCTTTCCCCTCAGCCTCATTAGTTTTTCCCTAGACCTGAGATGATTGAACAATAGTGTCTCCCCTTTATCTTACCTACATGGCTTCACTCACAGTTCAAGGTTCCAGCCAGGAATCTTCAAGGAGGGGTGGGCTTCTGTGGTTGTAGCTTCTTTATACAGATTTTGCTATAACGGGCAAAACTCCTTCATAACAATGTTTCAGACATGAACCATTTCAGTCCCTGACAGCCAGCCACTGCTTCTCTGGAAAACTGTTCCAATGCCCCACCATCATCACAGGGAAGAATTTCTTATCATTTTCCCAATTTACAGCTGGTTGTTCCTGCTGAGAGATTTAAAATGTCTCAGTAAATCTTGATATGATTAGAAGCCTTTAGATGATGCTATCAAAAGCAAAGACTATGTTTTTCTGTAATCCTTATCTCCATTTTATGAAGTAGGTTTTTGGAATACATGAATGTGCATACACTGTAATATGAAGGGCCTCGCAAGAATTTGAGACTTTAAAAATGCACACAGAACTGAAAATAAAAACTTTCCATTCAAACAGATGTTCAGACACTCCCAGTAAATTGGAATTCGAATACATTTAATAAGTCTTAGTTTTGCTAGTATCAGAAAGAATACTTACGTAGGAATTGAACCTGAAGTCTCACCCACTGGGATTCCCACTGAGATCACACACATGCAATCAGAAAAATGCATATGCATTTCTAGATAAATTATACATGAATCTGAACAACCAATTAGCATCTTGATTTCATTTGCTCAATTTAAGGCTCAAAAATATTGGAGTAAAACTTACAACACAGGAAAATCAGTGCTGTGTTTCTAGAGAGGGAGAGAGAAGGGAAAGTCAGAAAAGATACAGAAGAATGGAAGTCCCTGCACCAGTTCCTTTTACAAGGTAATTTTCCAAAGTCATCCTCTAATACAGGGGAATAAACACAATCCTTAAGGCTTAAGATGCATTGTAAACTAACTAAACACTGCCTCAAATGTAAGGCATTTAAAAGACCAAATAAGGAAGGGCAAAAAATTTTCTCTGGTATCTTCTCTCACATATGTTCTTCAGCCGAGTCGGACATTTCAGAACAGAGAATTTATGTTCCTTTATTTCATCTTCACATTCATAGTATACACACCAGCCTCTGAACATCAAGATTTCCAGTCATACCCCTGGGCCAATTTACAGTTCTCCAGAATAAAATAAATATAATGACCGTTACTTTAAAAAAAACTACCAAAACCAACCAAACTCTTCAGATAATAAATCTTTTGTTCTACTTCTACTGGACAACTTCAGCTAATCTTTAAGGTTTTTTATTCTGTCTATACAGTGCAAAGCTTGATGTTTTTTTCATGTGACACTAACTACCAACTGGCTTACAAAAGCATCCAAACCTCTCACCAGTAAAAAACTTGTGCTAATAAACAGCAAAATAGCATTTAGGACAGACAAATGTCAATATTTCTGGTTCAAAGAAGAGTCACACTAAATTCTGGGGTATAATGTATTAAAAGATTTGTTTAAAAAAATATTTCCCAATCAAATTCATTAACCTTGGTGGCAAACATTTCCAAGATCTCTTCTGTTCTATAGTAATACAGAGATTTTAAAAAAAATCACAGATGAGAAAACCCTACAAAACTCTTCTCCTCATGCCATAGTCTTAATGTCCTATTCAATTCCTTGCACATTGTAAAATAATGATAACCTATCTAGTTAGGTGTTCTTTAGAGAAAAGAGAAGACAGTATAATTGCTATTTTAATTCAAAGCTAAGTTCAAAGATGACATCATTAAATGTATTTCAGGATTACCTGGCGCTTTTCCTCTCTAACTTGTGTTGTCAGGCACTGGAACAGGCTGTCCAGTGAAGTGACTGAGTGCACATCCCTGGAGGTATTTAAAAGGTGTGTAGAGGTATCATTTAGGGATATGGTTTAGTGGTGGACCTGACTGTTTCTGGTTGGACTCAATGATCTTAATGGTTGTTTCCAACCTAAATGATTCTGTGACTCCTCTTGGGATATTTCCATTCTCAGTGGGGCAAGAAGGAGGTCATTATCTCTGAACCTTTCTTCTTAACAAATACATCTGTTTTCCCCTCTTTTTAAATAACATATCCACCCTTATTCCTTCTGATCACCTATGAAGTAAATAGAATATAAAAAAATGTCTTGCCTTTATATTAGTAACTAGTAAATTAGTAAACTAGAGAATCTTCAGTCACTTGAATGCTAATCTGTATTATTAGATCAATTATTTTGATGACTGATGCATCATTCAAATCACAATTTCCTTCCATTCAAGTGGCTGGTGTAATGTTGATCTTCATAAGAAATAAATTGTTTCAAGTTTCATAACAGAGTGTCCAAAACTGATGACCCTGGAGAGAAATCAGTCTTAGAATATTTTTACAAAGCTTGTAGAGAAAAAGAGAAGAAACTGTAGTGAAACAGGTGAATAACACTATATTTTGATTTAGCTGGTAGCTGGACTATATTGCAATCATGATTTTCTCATGTGAGAAACTATTCATTCAGTTTAATCTTCTAGAAATGTAAGAAGAATGGAATTTTCAAGGAAAAGTATTTGGAGTATCTTTAGGCTTTTATTTTGCCAGTTATATTACAGACTGCATTACAAATTAAGAAATTTGCTTTGAAAATAATATTAAAGGTACCTCTAGCTATTTCTATTAAAACAGATAAAAATATTACTTCAGAAAACTAGTATATTCACTCTAAGTTGAGTGGATTGGGATTTTCTTACTGGTTTGTTTTTTGGTTTTTTTTTTAATATCCACAACCTGTATTTTTTTTTAAATCATTCAGGAAAAAAAATGAAAATAAAATCTCTATGGAGCTTACTATTTTTTAATCAATTATTCTTGGTGCATTACCTGAATATTGTAAAACAGAAATATGACAAAGCTGTTAGAGATTCACAGATTTTTTTTAACAGAATAAAAATCGTAGGAGTCCAAAGTAATATTTATTCTAATGTCCATAGTACTTTTAAACAATATATTGAGAAGGCAATGTCACATTTTTAGCAAAAGGGTTTTTTATTTGCATTTTTCATAATTGGAAGTGTATGATGTCTACCCATTATTCTGGAAAAATTCGAAAGCGAAACTGGAGAACTTCCAGCCAACTGTGACTACTTTGCACAGTCACAGTACCAGAAATCTGCTAGGCTACCTTCATAACATGCAATTAGACAAGGGAAATTCTATAGGATACTTGGATACACTGTGGGATATCTATGGAGTAGGATCGTGTAAAATATTCTGGTATCTGCAAGCTGTTGAATCTTTCATCTCTTCTAGGATGGAAGGGTTTGCAACCAGGAATATGTTCCCTGAGGCTGTGGAGAAAGTCTGTCAGGAAAGTGACAAGTGGGGCTTTTGTAATGGAAATCTTGGCTCACCAGCTTCCTGGTATCATAGGAACTGTCAGTAATCATGTAGATAAGGAGAATCAGGCAGATATAAAACCCTTGACAAAGTTCCAGACTAAAAATCAACAGGAACCTGAGCTACCATGAATTGGAGAAAAGTTGCTTGCTTTGTAGATGTATTTCTTTTACATAGACAGAAAATTCCTTGAAGAATGTGAGGAAAATTCCTAGACATCAAATATTATAATAGAGAAAAATCAGAGGTTGTGTCACTGGTGGATCAGTTTTGAACCTGTTTTTATCCAATATGTTTATAAAAAGGCTTTTATACAGACTATTAGGACATTCCAGGTAGTCAAACACCAAATTAATGGCAAGAAATAGCAGAGGATCTCAGAGAATAGAACATGGGAGTAAATAATCAGCACGTGAGCTATAGTATAGGTGAAATTAAGGCAACACATGTAACAAAAATAATCCAAACCATGTCTGTGTAATGCTGAACTTGGAACTGAGAGTCTCAGTTCTGAAAAATGATATGTCAGTTTTCTGAAATAATCTGCTCTGTGTTCAGTGGCAGGAAAGAGACAACAAAATGTTGGGTACCATCAAGAAGGGTATTGAAGATGAAACAGATGGTGTCATTTTTCTGCTATATAAAGCCTTGGTAGACTGATTTCTTGAACACTGCATACAGCTCTGGCTCTGTTATTCAAAGTCTTGTAATTACCAAAAGGGAACACACCACGCATACAGAGCCAAGAATGCTTGTTCAAGTGTTGTTTTAATAGTCTTTATATATATAGTCTTTAATAGTCTTTAATGCAGGAAAGCCTCAGTAGTAGCATAAAACTGTTAGATAAAAATCTTTTTCTCTGGTGTAATGCTTACTCTGTCAATGAATTTAGGTGCTAAACTCATACGTTTCACTCTTCTTTTAGAAAAATGAGGTGGAGAGAGTCTACATCAAGTCATCAGCTTCCTGAGTTCTTCAGTGGGAGACATGATTTTCCTAGGGGATGGTTCTTCATCCTCTGAATTGGATCTCCTTTGGGTAATTTGAATGTGAGGACTGCTTCTTATCCCTGTGGGTCTGGCCATGTGCCTGATAAAGACCAAGAGGGCTGTCCAGAAAGCCATCTTTTCAATCCAGCAATCTGAAAAAACTTTGTTTTCAAAGGATGCTTGGAAATAGGCAGCTCTCTTATATACTCATTTAATATGGTTGCAATTACTATAGCTAAGATTATATCTCAAATGTCCTAATCTTTGTTTCAGACAGGAGGAGCAAAGCAACATTTATTTTGAATTATTTAATGAGCCATTTTAGAATTGCTTGAAGGAAATTATTTCTTAATTTAAAGGTATTACGACCTTTTTTAATAATCCTTTAAATAATCCTGACCTTTAACTTAAAACACAACATATTTTCAGCTGGGTTCATGTAAGTTATATGCCAATCTGATCACATATTTACTTTTTACCATACTTTATGACGCTTGGTTTTTTTTATTTTTTTCCTTTTATTGAGCTAGTGACATTGGGATTGTTCTGCATTATGTAGTTGTGAATCCAAATTTAGATACATTTCCTAAGCTACTAAAAATAAAAGAAGAAGCCTGAAAATTGAAAACAGTGTGGCACATCAAAAGACAGTAGTGTTAGAGTCTAACATAAGAGCACATAAATGTCCCAAATGTGGACCTTGATGCCTAGGGAAGTACTATTACCTATTTTTATTAGGAAATAAAAAGTTACAAAAGGAGGAAAATGACAAAACACAACCACATCATATTTAATATGATGTTCTAGTTTCACATACTTTCTGTGCCCAGATTCATCACTTTACACTCAAATTCTGCATACATATATGAGCTTTTAAACACTATTCTAAGCATATATAAGAAGTACTTTTAATGCAGGAGTGCAGTAGTCCCTGAGTAAACTGCACAACAATACGTAGCTGGGGTAGCTCAAAGAAGAATAGAAAATGACCTTGATCATGCAGCTTGCATGCAGGTTGGAAGGATCAAGATCAATGGCACCTTGTTAAAGTGCACCTTCAGCAGCCTCAGCACTGCTATTAAACATCTGTTTTATTTCAGACCATTTTTAGGGGCTTACTTCACTCACTTTTTGATCATCTTTCTAAAGGGGAATGGGGAAATCAGTTGGGACTGGCAATGTTTATTCAGTGTTTCATGCTGTATTTTACTAGTTTGTTCTATAAAACACAAAATGAAACTTGTTCATCAGTAATTGGGATGGAGCAATGACAAGCAAAACAAATTGATCCAGGAATCTGATTCATCACTCTTCTGTTGCAGAGGTTAAAATGTGCACTTACTCAGCTGGTCTGTGAGAACATAAAACTTCCAAGGGAAAACCTTGGGGCTGGACAAACAGCAAACAACAAGATACTAATTCTATCTTGTCAATGTCTTTCCTTTTATTTTTTTTTTTAAAGATGTAGCAAGCATTCTGTTAAAGCAAGTGCTATGTGGAAAATTTTCAGATTGGTAATGTTTGAAATAGAGAATGCCATCCTGTCTCAATACCACATTATCAGAATTAATTTATTTAGGCTTACAAGGCTCAATCTCTCAAAGACATTAGGATGCTCCCAGTTTTTTGTATGTAAAAAGATTCAACTTTAACACTTTAATGAGCGTATAAAGTGAAAAAGCTGTGGTCATAGTTTTGTTATAAGAAAAAGCCAGACAGACTGTGATAAGGAGATTCAAGCTGTGTGAACTTTTAAAAAGGTAAAATGGCACAAACCATATCATGGTGATAAATAGTTAAAATTATGCTTTTTATAGCAATAACTTATTGAATATCGTCTGTCAAAAGTTAGAATTCTTTATGTTGCATGTTCATAAAAATATTCACATCCCAAAAGAACCTTCATTAAATGACTGAAGATTGAAGGTTTATGAGAGTTCTTCTGCAAGTCAAGCAGTTTCATGAACACCAGAACTAATGAAGCCTGTTTCCTACAGATTTGTGTCTCAGGGTTGATTTGTGAGCCCTGACTGATGAGTTCCTTGCAGCAGAGACATATTGAAGAGCTCTGCTGGAGTGGATTCCTTCTAGTATAAGAAAAAGTGAACTTCTGCCACAAGTTCTTCCTTAGTTGGGCAAATAAGTGAAAACATACATGTTCATGAAAGAATACATGATCATCTGTTTTGGGCAATTTATAGACCCAAAAACCTGTGAAATATTAATGTCAGTGAGACCTCTACATTTTTGTGACAGCTTGCTTGAAATAAATTAGGGTGTCTAAGAATTATGTGGTGGAGAGTGGATAAAGATAACTGCTTTTCCACAGCTGAACATGAATATATTACAACCAAACCAAGAAAAACAATTTCAATACCTTTCTTTGTTTTTGTTTCAATGTCCCCTTATGCAGATAAATTAATTAACAGTGTGCAGTGTTCTCCTAAGTTTAATGTGCTCCTTTTTTTCCAGTTAGGCAAAAGAAATATGTTGGCTGTTCCCGTAGTGTAACCACATGAGATCCTTTAGATTTCATTGTATGATATATTTCTCTAAAAATTTGAAATAGATACTCTTACTCATATAAAAAGAAGAATCCAAACTCTTTTATAAGGTGAGTAGGTATGTTCAATGCTGTCTGGCACTTACTAATTCTGCTTTTGAAAAATTATGTCTTCAGAGGATTGTGTTCACCTATAGAAGTGGTGGGGGAAAGTGAAAATGCTGTGCAACTTCACATATTTATGAAAGTACATGATTTTAACATATGGAAAGGCTGTGTTCATTATTTATTACCCACATGTTGCAATACAAAGGAAAAATAATATATTTCTTCTTTACTGCTCAGTAGGGACAAAGGATGTTAATGAAAGAGCTACTTATTCTTAGCCCAGAAATAAATTTACAAAACAAAGCAGAAATCCACCTGTAGAATGGATGTCCTGAAATCTTTATACCAAAGGTTCTATTTTCCCATTTTTCCTTAAAAATCTACAAACACTGTCATTCCTTGAGATGATCCTGTATCTGAGGATGTCTGCCCATTCCCCACCTCACTTTCCAATACAGATGACTTTTTAACTGATTTCTGTTTGGCTCTCGTTCAGGCACTGATACCTCAGCCACACAGATTTCCAGTCACAGTTGCAGCTAAAAATAACTTTATTAAAAGGTGACTGGACAGTTGAATTAAAAAACTTAAATTTATTTGGTTTATTGTATATGTGACAAAAATCAGACTAAAATCTATTCACGTTCTGTTGTCTTTCTAGAGATAATGGTGATTTTTCCATACTGTACAAAATGCAACACTGATTTGCTGCATGAGAGACACTTTGGAATCTCACAAACAGAAATTCACAGAGAAAAGAAAAGGTCTATAATTATATGTTACAGACTTCAGGAATAAGAAAACTTCACCCCATCATCAATTTAAGCAATGGCATTGTGTAATTCTACAAATAAAAAATCCCTCAGAAGTTACAAAATACAACTTACAGAAAATCAATATATCTTTGACCCCATGAGGGAAAATAGTGATTTTTAAAGGCTCTCTATACCTCCAAAATATTATTCCATGTTAAAGTGATGGTCAAATTAATGCAGACCTGCACAGATTTGATAATGAAGTTATTTTTTTTCTTTTCCTCAGTGATATGCAATTGTTGAATAGTAATTTGTGATATATTTTCTTGTTTTTCTGGGTTTGCTTAACTTATTTTATTCTAGCATGAGGTTTACTGGGAACAATTACAATATGAACCAGAGGGTATGTTTTTCATTTTCATGCTCCAGACTTGTATAATGTTTTCATTATGATTTATTTTAATTGAATCAGAAACCATAAATCTACTCTTCAAAGGAATCACAGTCTTTGCAGATTGATAATTATAACTCTTGTCTGTCAGATTTATCTTAACATCTAAATCACACCATAAAAATGCAAACCAAATCATTCTGTAAGAAGCTTAGCCTTCATGTTTACAGCTCCAAAGTGTTCAAAACTTTCACTTCAACTGAAGAAAGCAGTAAAATTAGGAAAAAAAAACCAACACGTTTTTAAACACTGTAAACTCCATTTATTATCCAAAATATAACTACTATAGGTATAAAACAAGTGTCACACAGAAAGCAAAGTAAACTATGACATTTTATATTAGCTTCAGGTCCAGATTTTATATACAGTGGTTTGAGGTGGATATTATTATACTAGTTTATACCCACTGCACTGTGGGTAATCCTGTCTGTCCAAACAGAGGTCAAATTAACTTTTAGCTTTTTTTTGGAGAAATTCAATTACAGACTGATTGTTTTACAAGGTTTCATATTCAACAGACCTATTCATATCCAGACTTTATTTCCATTCAAATTATTTCTGGAGGGCATCTTCCCTCTATTTTTCAAGATGAAGCATCAAAGGATCAGAAGATCAGTGAATTCAAACAACCTGTAGAATTCTTCCCATGCCCTGAGGAAATTCTATTTGAATATGAATCAGTACTGTTAATTAGATGAATAGGCAGATATTTGAGTATTTTACTCCAGGCTGTTAAACTCTGAATATGTAAAATTGTTATTTCAGTGCTTTGTTGTCCTCAGAGAAATTGCTTATTGGAATTATCACACTATGTTTATGGGGAAAGAGTGGAGTTAATTACAGCTTTCCTGTCTTATATTAATATTCTTTTTATTTATTCAGTTTACAAATTTTCTAGCTTGGATTTGTTTGGGTTTTTAAATGTCAGTAAACATGGGTATTACCCTTTCTAGTTAAAAATAGAGGTATACTGCTATAAAAACCTAGGATCGTTTCTATGATAGGTTTTCTCAGACATTCAGGATATCTAACCAAACATACATGCATAGTATTATTGTACTAAGGTGTTATTTTTCTCCCTTTCTAATTTTTTGTGAATGAGACAACTCATCAACTCATGCAAATCTGCAGATAAGGGTTTTCAGGGACGATAATAAAATGAATGCATATGTTCAGCAAGTGATGATTCTTTTTGCCAGGATTACTGATTGGTCATTTACATAAAGCAAGGAATTGCAGCACAGAAATTCCTGAGTTGCCCCCTAGCAAACATCCACATTGCTTTCACACAGCCACACTTGCCATTCCAGCACTGGCTCAAGGGATGTTAGGTTGGAAATCACTGCTTCAGTGTTGAAGGAAACTCTGTTTGTACCGGAGAAAGAGGCTGGACATCTTCCCACTTTTGCATCACATGACTAGGAGCAGGAGCTGACCTTGGCAATCTTAACAGTGGTAAAGAAGAATAATTCTGCTAGTCCCCTGAGAAGGAGAGGGAATATCTGTCTAGTGCTCTATTAGATGTAAGACTGCCCTTATGTGCCATTTGTCTTTTCACTTTACCAGAACACAAACCCTGATAATACTGAGAAGGTGAACACGTTAGTCTCATCTACTTTGCATCAAGAAATATTACTACTGACAGGAAAAGGAAATAAAAGTTAGGTGGGGAAAAAGCAAAAACAACACTGAACAAACCAAGTAAGACACTTCAGATCATAAATCGAGCAGTAGGTGTGATCCTGTTTCTATGACTTTTACCAAAGAAACAACATTTTTCTGTTGTTGAATAACCTAAAAAATTCCAATATACTCACTACTTTTGAAACAACCATGAAACATATTTTTAATATGGTGGAGCCATGACCATGACCAACTATTATGGAGAAAGCTTTTGTATTTTTTTAGGAAAACAACACAACTGAGTGGATTTCTGAAGTGCCTGTACACTCACAGATACAACACAGGGAACACACAAGAAAAATTAGAAGTCAGTGAAAACTGCAGGAGATCATAATCCCCTTGGTTTCACAGACACATAGTGAGTTAGCCAAACAACCAGGGTTGTGCCATGGATGGATAGAGGTTGTTTAGGAAGGTAAGCAGAGAGGGCAAGCTGCAAGTGAAAAAGGAGCAGGATCACAGAGAATTCTGCCTTGGGATGGGTGACAAGACATTTGAGAGGTGATGGATCAGGATTAGAGGTTACATCAATGTTGGTGATGCCACGGTGGCTGTTTGCTACAAACTGCCTGTTAGGCTCTGATTAGCGAGATGCCTCTGCCAAAATTAAGGTGCTAATGAGAACATATGCCAAAGTCAATAATACAGATTTTGTTCAAGAGCAAATGTGAGGTAGAAAGATTGAAAGAAGTTAGACGAGCTAGAGAAGGGAAGGAGGAGACAGATGGAGAGAGAGATCAAGCAAAAGATAGTCACCACCTGTAGATCTAGAGGCTTCATGTTGATCCTTCTTCTCCCAGGGCTTCACAATAGTGGGAGTTCCAGAGCCATCCTTCTGAGGCTACACCTTTATACAGCCCAAGTTCTGGGTATCCACAGGGCAGTCGCAGATGCGTTTCCCATAATTTGGGGTGATAAGCATGAGTTCCTTCCTTTCCCACAGTTTGCCACTGCGGGAATATTTTCCAGATATATTAAGCAGGATATGGTAAATCAGGTCTCACCTCACCAGTCTTGGAATTAGCACCTTCCTATTTCTAATTTCTAATCTCAAGTTCCCACTGTCATGGTTGATCTTGTGGCAAGTTCCTTCTGTGGCCTTGACAGTGTTTTGAGACAGGCAACTGTGCCCTTTATGTCCTTACCCTGCCTATTCAGGGGGAAGCAGCAGATGAGGTCTCTTCAGACACCTGGAAGAAGCCACATATATGCAAGCTTTGCACCTCATAAGTGATTTGAATCACCCTGACATCTGCTGGAGGAGCAACACAAAAAGGAACAAGGTATTTGTGAGGTTTTGGGAGCACATTGACAGGAAGTTCCTGTCAAAGGAAGCTAACAACTTCCTGTCAGAGCAGTTAGCAAGGGAAGATGCTCAGCTGGGTCTCACACTTACAAAAAAAAGGAAGGGCTTGTTCGGACTGTGAAGGTCAAAGGCAGCGTTGGTGGCAATTACCACGAGGTGGAGGAATGCAAGATCCTGAAAGAAGGGAGCAAGGCTAAAAGCAAGATCACATCCCTGGACTTTGTGAGACAGCTTTGGCCTCTTCCATGATCTGCTTGGAAAAGCCCCATCAAATAAAGCCCCAGGAGGAAATAGGAGCCAAAGAAAACTGATTAATATTCTGGGATCATTTCTTTCAAGCTCAAGAATTGTCCGTTCCAAAATGCAGGAAATACAAAAATGCCAGGAGGCCTGTATATATGAAGAACAAGCTCCTGGCAACTTTAATAGGTGAGAAGGAAGCATACAGAGTATGGAAAGCACGGACAGCTACCTGGGATATACTGTCCAAACCTGCAAAGACACAGGAAATCCAAAGTTCACCTGGGCTTGAATCTGGCAAGGGAGGTCAAAGGCAAAAGAAGAGCTTGTACAAGCACTTAGGTAACAAAAGGAAGACTAGGGAAAATACAGACTCACTGCAGAATGAGGCCAGGGAGCTGGTGACATGGCATGGAAAAGGCTGAGACATTGAATTACTTCTTCACATCAGCCTTCTCTAGCTGGATCAGCCTTCATAAATCCAGGCCAGATGAAGAATGTGGAGCAAGGAAGATGTACTATTTGTGGAAGACAATTGTGTCAGGAAATACTTAAGAACACTAGGTGCACCTGCTTTAGCATGGGGTCAGACTAGATGATGCCATGCTCAGCATATAAACTGGGGGAAGAAGATGAAAGAGGAGGGGGGGACATTTGGAATGATGGTGTTTATCTTCCCAAATCATTGTTACCTGTGGACCTCTGCTCTCCTGGAGGTGGCAGAGCACCTGCCTGCCAGTGGAAAGCAGTAAATTAATTCCTTGTTCTGCTTTGTGTGAACATGCAGCTTTTGCTTTATCTATTAAACGACCTTTATCTCAAGCCATGAGTTTTCTCACATTTACCCTTCCATTTTTCTTTCCCATTCCACCAGGGAGAACATAAATGAATGACTCTGTGGAGCTTAGTTGCCCTACCAGGTTAAACCATGACACCTCCCTATTTAAAGAACCATCTCTGCTGGTACTTAGGTTGTCCCACTACATTCCATATTCACAAGTACAGTTTAACTAACTAAGTGAAAACCCCGAAGTTTAGTACTGTGCAAAAATTTAAAGGGTTTCTGATCACAGTCACAGAAGAAAACAATGAAATAATAGAAATAAATTTAAATAATTGACACTGACATGTTTCTGCTCGATAAAATAGGGCACACAAAATAAGTAGATGAAAACAAACCACTAGAAAGACAAAAGCAAATTAGCCCTATTTCTGCACTGATTGTGCCATGAAACTGACGGAGAAGGCAGATAGGATAAGGGGGAAAAACAGGATTACGTCTCCCAGAATACAGGACAACAATCAGGTTAAATCCCTGAGACGCTGTTATATCCTAAAGGTTAGTTGCATAGAAGTAGAAACCTTTTCATGTGCAACAATAGATAAAGATAACATTTATGAGTTAATTTCCTGGTTTTTTGAGGGAAGTAAAAACTATTTCTGAAGTTCCCTTTGATTTTATCATAATTTCATTGCATAGAAATGTTCTGTATTGATTTGGTTTCATTCTGTTTAGGATTGCAAACATTTAAAATATTAATATTTCTTGATGTTGTATTGGTTTTGCACAGCCTGGTTTTTGTTAGTGGCAGGGGCACAGAGGTGGCTTCTGTGAGAAGTTGCTGGAAGCTTCCACCATGTCAAGCAGAGCCAGTCCTCGATGGCTCTGAAGATGGACATGCTGCTGGCCAAAACTGGGCCAATTAGAGAGGCTGGTAACACCTCTGTGATAACATATTTAAGAAGAAAATCAAAATGAAGCAGGCACAGTTCTATTCTTTTAGTCAGAGAAGAGGAGGAGGTGAGAACATGTGAGAGAAACAACATGGAGACACCAAGGTGAATGGAGAAGGAGGTGGAGGTGGTGGTGGTGCTCCAGGAGCCGGAGCCAAGAGCCCTCTGCAGGCTGTGATGAGACCATGGTGAAGCAGCTGTGCCCCTGCAGCCCGTGGGGATCCACAGGGGATACAGAGATCCACTCGCAGCCTGTGGGGGAGATGCCCATTACCTCTAAGTTGAGCCTGTTTTGCCCTTGGAGTGTTTTCTTCCAGTCCTTGTCTCAACTCATTAACCCTTTGTTAATTTTTTTCTCTCCTCTGCCCAGCTGTGGCAGGGGAGAATGAGTGATTGGCTTTCGTGGGTGCCTGGCATTTGGCCAGTGTCAAACAACAACAGATGTCTATGAGAAATCTTACAATAATTGCATAATAACAGAAAGGTATTTTACTTACCTGTTTGTCAGTGCTTCAATCCATCCTGTTGCATACAAATTTACTAATATGCAATTTTAGATTGAAAAATAACCTTTTAAAAACTATGTAGGTTTTGGAGGTGATGCCTTTGAAGTTTCTTTCAAGAATCCATCTGGACCAACAGTTTTACTCTCTGCTGTGTCTTAAAAATCATTAATTATTTCTTCTACAGTTACTATGTTGCTGTTTTAAACATTTTTCTGACTTCAATTTAGCTAATTTTAGATTTTCAGCTGTTCCTATGCTTAATTGTTATTAAGAAGCTGATAGCTATGTAATGATTTGAATTACAAAATGAATTCCAATTAATTTTCTTTATATTATCTAAAATAATATCACTAAGTTTTTAACTGCATTTTTCCAGTCTCCAGCATCAAAGTGTACACTTGTTTTTATTCCATAATTCTCATAGTAATAGATGCAGTTCAATTCTCCATTGTTCCTTATATGTCATGTATTTTGATTTACTTTCCCAATTCTACAGGTTTTTAAATAATGTTCCTCACCTATTGTTTTTAATAACATTTCTATAAATTTTGAATTTTATTTTGAGAAAAAGGATATTATATGTTGTAGAGATGTAAATTTGCCTTTGGATGTTCTTTATATTTCAGAATAACTACAAATATTTCTGTAAATCAGTGTTTTGTTTGTAAAATTTGAAAAAATATAACTTCTATGGGAGTACAATCAACCTTTTCAATCACAATCTGGTGCATGAACTTTCAAAACTGACTGAAACCTAATTTAATAGGAGAATATGAGAAAAAAAGTGATAACTAAAAGTCTCTCTCACTATGACTTCTCCCAAATTTATTGTTAGAAACATTCTCTATATTATTCTTCATGTACCTGTTCACCAGTTATAATTAGTTTGTTGAAATACAACTATTTCAGTGACTTTTTTTCTTCAAGAAGGCTCAGCATCATCATGTTGCATATCTGCTTTTAATTTTTTTTTTCTCAGAAATAAGTATATTACTATGGCCATAAAGACAATAGGGATATTTGGACTGTCATGATGGAAAAATTATAGAGAAATGCATTTGAACATTTTTGGCAGGCAATTGGAGCCACCCGAAACAGTGATGTACTGACAAATATGTTGTAATTACTGTTGTCTGTCATGGTGATAATGACAGTTGCAGACAGATTGCTGTAATGGCAAGAAGAAATATTTCTGTCTTCCACAACTACTCATCTGACTCTGATGTCAATCTAATCTTATACAGAAGAACTAGAGCAGTGTTGCAAAAGTGGTATCAAACTCAATGTGTTGAGAGGCACAGGCTCAGTTTCCTGAGGAGAACTTCTATGAAAATACTGCTGTTTTCCAGTGAAAAATGAAAGTTCACTTTGCTTAGGGGAGCCAGCAACTTGTTTCTACACAGTTCACTTTGCAGAGATGAACCTTCCTCTGAAACATTTTAAAAAAGTGTCATCAGCAACAAATGTGTAGGATCACCAAACTTCAGTGAAAGTTTGAGACAGAACAACTTACCCAATGAGCAGACTATCCTTGCTACTTTTAGTTTATAGACACTAAAGCATTTGGACAGAAAATGTAGCCTTAAGCAATAAAATAGGCATGGATCATCCAAGGTAAATGTCCTGACTACAGAAAATTATGCTAGGAAATAATAATAGTCCTTTAAAAATCCAGAATTTAAAACTCTTGGTGAATTAAGAAAAAGATCTTAAAAATATATAGCTCTTATTTTACTTGCCCAAGAGTATGTAAAACAAAGACATTAGGCTATATTTGTTATTCATTAAAATATTTTTTCCCAAAACATTAATCTCAGACAAATGATACAAGAAAATTATCAGATGATAAAAATAATTCTTCTAGACACACTATTTTGAATGTTCTTTATACACTATTTTGAAAATTTTGGTGAAGTGGTTATATGGACAGTCAAGAGAAGATTTTATATTTAAACCAGATGAAACTTGATGACACTTGATACTGTGGGTCTGTGTAGGGGGTGTTCTGAACCAAAATGACATTACCAGCCTAGAGAGTTAACATGCTGATTGGCCTCCTATCAGCTGTCCTTGCTGTGACATGGCCTTGGATTACCAAATAAGCAAATTTACCTTGCAACTATACAATTTTCTGTGCTTTCTTTCCTTATATAGCTTGGAGAAATGTTAAGGATAGTTGTGATTTGTTCACCTGGCATTTAACAGTTTAACCACTGGTTAGTGGGAAGAAAAAACTGTGGACTTTATGCACTTATAGTCTAAGCTTCTTATAAATGGTCAGCTAAAGATTCCTCTAAAGTCAGACAAGTTAAAATTCTCCTTGATGAAAAGCGTGGAACATTTTCTGAAGTCTGCTGAGGCAATGAACCACAGAAATGGGGGTACTTGTTTTGGCAGGGAGAACTTTCCCAGTTCTCAGAAACAATTTGAATAAGAGGGTTTTCACCACCCAGCTAAGTAACACTGACAGGAACCAGCCTTGAGAGTAGTGAAAAATAGCATTTGCTATTCTTGATAAGCTGTGTGATGTCCCCTATCTTTGTATGCTCAGAGAAGAGCAGATACATAACCCATGCAACCCTAACTTGGTCTCAAACTCTGAATCAGTTATTTCAGCATTTTCTTCTCTTAGAAGTGGTATAGTGGTATAAATCTTGTTGAATTCAGTAAGGCTTAAACACATTCTGAATTGTTTTTCTACATTAGGGCTTTAGGTGAATTGTATGAAGAAAAATCAAAAACCATCACAATCCCTTGATAATGATCGTCCTGTCCTTGTAGGTGCATTGTAGAAAAGACAAAATCCAACTTAAAGGTTCAGAAAAATAAATGTGATTTATAAATATATATATATACTTTCTACAAAACTAAGAGTATTTTCTGAATACCTTCATTCTCTGCTAATTTCGTATTTTCTTATAGTAGTCATTAGAAGGAACAGATGGAGCTTTATTTCCAGTTCTTTATAGAATAAAGTAACTACTGAGACATTTAATTTGCAAACCAGTTTTCTTAACATGTTGACTGATACAAATTGTCAAGATCTACTTCTTTCTCTTCCCTCTTCACCCACATAATGTGCTTTGAGTGTGGTTTTTATAAAAGTAGCTGTTCAAGGGATATTGTACTGTGGGAAATAAAACAATGTCTGTAAAAGAATTTTGTGCCTGGTATGGGATAACCTATGTGCAAATATTTAGACTGTTAGCTATTGTAACCTGTCAAAGAAAAAATAGAACAGAAATGCTACTTCCTTTCAAAACAATTTAGAGCAAAACCTATTCCAAAACTGCAAACATGATTAAAATACTAAAGAATTGCAATTTTTTTTCTTTGTATTAAGTTAGTATATGGAATGAAATTTTATTTGAATTCTGAGAAAGGTGCTCATATTTTATGTATCAGGTAGATGGCCTTTGTACTTGTTGGGAATTAGATTTGTTTGTTTTTTACTTGTAGGATTTTTTCCCGTAAGTTGCTAGGAAACTAACCATTGGGTATTTATTGGTATTTAAGCAAAAAACACGCAAGCTGTAGCCCTGTATCCCCTGCCCTACTGGGATGTCCCACAGTTCCAGCTACCACCACAAAGCTTTTGATAGATCTCCACCACCAGCCCAGGATTTCTGCTCATTCCTGCTGTTTCAGTTTGGTGCTCCTCAGAGTCCTGCAGGGGCGCCGGGATCAGACTGCCTGTAGCAGAATTTCTTAGGGAAGGTGGACATGATCTCTATTTAGACTGTAATTGAATCACCCAGATTGGGCATCATGGTTGAGGCCTGCAGGAGTTTGTGGCGCAGGTAGAAATTCAACTATGGCACAGTTAAAATTACAGCTTAAGGTGTTAGCCAGAGACAGAGGGTTTTCTAGTAGGTAGTAAGTACAGCAATTAGTGTGGACACAGTAGCTGCCTTAAGAGTTTGTTCAACAGTAAGTGTTTGCATTTTTCCCTGTGCTGTATGCCAATAAGAATACACCTGTAAATGTAAACTATGTAGAGATGTATATAACCTGCCATTTTAGACGGAATAAACGAAGAACGTAGCATTAACCATACAGGTCAGATCTGCGTTTTTGCTCTTGCCCAAACTTCCCATTATTCGGAGTTCCCTCACTATTACTGCCCTAGGGTTTTCTGAAGCAAAGCCTCTCCTCCATCCCTTCCCATCTCAGCTGAGAAGACTGTCATGAGGTTCCTACTTCTGTTTTGTTTTTAATGCTGTAGTTGTTGTTTTGTTTGCCTTGTTATACATACTAGTAAAGAACTGTTATTCCTATCACCATACCTTTGCCTGAGAGCCCCTTAATTTCAAAATTATAATCATTTGGAAGAAGGGGATTTACATTCTCCATTCCAAGGGAAACTCCAGCTTTCCCTGGCAGACACCTGTTTTTGAAACTAAGACAGTACTATAATCATCTGACTCATAAAAATGCATTGAATAACTGCAACAGTAGAGAGTGTGATGCACATGCAAATGGGCACAACTTAAACATTACTGGCCAAACAAAAAAATGTAGTGCCAAAATGAGTTTAAATCAGAGGACATATGACTTGTAGCAGAAAATGCACCTAATATTTTTGATGTGGATGAAAGAGGACAGGTCCATTGAAATTTAAGATACAGCAGAGTACTCAGTAAGATAAATTCAGCGTTGCAAGGAAACCAAAATGAGAAGACGGTAAATGAACACATTTAAAGAAGACAAAAATTTTGAAGTTAGCATAAATTTTCCAGTATTTTGCCTGAAATTGGATAATCCTGAGATTATGGCTTACACTGAGCTTGGACAAGGAGGTATGATTTAATCTCCTAAAGTAGACCTAATAATTCAAATAGATCCAAGGATGCAAATCAAGGTATTGCCTCTGTTTGCATGAAACCCAACAGCTGGTGAGGTCAATTATAAGGGACTTTAGTGGGACAATTACTATCCATTTTATGTCCTGTATGTACATGGTGATGTAGATGTAAGCAAAAACATTAGAGCAAAACCAGCCTTCCTGACCAGCAAATTAGATTTGCTGGAAATGCCATATTACACATGAAAAGGTTAAAAATAAAGTTGGAGAACTGCATTTTTATCTTTTTCCTTGAAATGAGATATTGAAAAAACTATTGTTTGACAAATCAAAAAAGTATTTGTTGATTTGTCTAAGTAGTGTGCCTGGGTTTGGGTTTTTCCTGTAGATCAACCCTGTATCTCAGCTCCATGGAAGATGCCCAAACTATAAAATTAACAAGGCATCAGAAATAAATAATTCCCTACGAAGTGGGTAGCAGAATGCACATAAAAACTGCATAACTCTGTAACCCAGTAGTTACACTCCTGTGAATGATCATAAACCTGGCTCCAAAAATGGCTTTTATTCTGTGACTTCTTGATGCAAAGTACATAAATAGACATTATTCCACCTAACCCTCTGTAACTTAGTTTCTGCATATGAAATGAAGATGATTAGTGCTTCCTAGTGTTATAGAGCTGTTTTGAAAATAAACTATAAACTATAAATACTTGTCTAAATTAATACAGTTTCTTCATATTAAGCTATAGCATTTACACTCAAGGCTGTCAAACCCCATTTTCAGAGTGTTGAATAAACCATGTTCTTCATTGACGACACTAAGAAATATAGGATAAATGTCATAGAAAGGGCAGGGAAAATAAATAAATATCTAAAAGGAAGAAATTAATAGATTTTACTGTAAACTTCCTTATTCTAAACATCTTAGAATGATTTTCCCAGCATATCTGCAAAGGCATATTCAGACCACTATCTTACCTCTCCTGTGATGAAGCTGTTCACAAAGCTTTCATAGTGATGCACGTAAGAACTATCAAAAACTACTTTCCTGATAAAATCATTATCAGATTTACCCTACATACTGTATTTTGTTGTAATTGAACTATTAAAATTTTATAGTCTGCTTGTTTTAGGAGTTTGCATGACATTTTGAAGACAAATGCTTGGCACAGTGACAAATAACATGTAATAACCATATAAAATTGACTCAACATATGGGTATAGAATTAACATGAGTTGTAGGACACTTGCTCACCAACTTACTGAGGTTAAACTACTTAGCAGGATGAAAAACTTTGAATATATCATCCTGTCAGGGTGCAGAAATGGTGAGTGGAACTTTAGACACACAGTTCAATCTTGACTCTGATGAAGACAGATTTTCTCTTCTCCAGTGTAAAGCATCCTCAGGTCAGGCTTGGTTTACCCCACTTTCATCATGCAGAGGAGTGCTGAACATGCCTCGGCAAACTATTTCAAATATATTGTGTCTGCAGACACCACAGCTGTTCCTACACCAGCTCATTTCCTTTGTGTCTCTCTGATGGAACATTGTGACTGTGTATCATGGTGCCTTAGAAATTACTTATCACTGTGAGAACACTTCCTTCTCTACTTTTAGAGAGAAATCCCTCAAGTATTTGGGATACAATAGATATGTACAGAGACATTTGCCATAAGGAATTCAGAAATCATCTGTGACATAAGCACATTTGTGTAAAGTAGAGAAAGTGCATGAAAATATTAATTAATATACCATCTCACTACTGCAGGAGAATGTGGTTTGTAGAATCATAGAATCATAGAATAATAGAATCATAGAATCATTAAAGTTGGAAAAGACCTCCAAGTTCATTGAGTCCCACCTTTGACCAAACACCAATTTGTCAACTAGACCATGGCACTAAGTGCAACCAGTCATTTCTTGAACACCTCCAGGGATGGTGATTCCACCACTTCCCTGGGCAATGCTTTACAATGCTTAACCACCCTTTCAGTGAAGAAAGGCCCCCTGACGTCCAAACTAGACCTCCTCTGGTGCAATTTGAGACTGTGTCCTCTTGCCTGATCACTGGTTACCTAGGAGAAAAGCCTGATCTCCACCTGGACACACCCTCTTTTCAGGGAGTTGTAGAGAGTGAGAAGGTTCCACCCGAGCCTCCTTTTCTCCAGACTGACCCCACACAGCTCCCTTATCTCTGCTCCTAATCAGATTTGTGCTTCAGACCCTTCCCCAGCTGCATTGCCCTTATCTGGACATGTTCCAGCCCCTCAATCAATGTCTTTTCTTATTTGAGGTGCCCAGAGCTGGACATAGGATTTGAGGTGTGGCCTCACTGGTGTCCAGTACAAGGGGACAATCACTGCTGTGCTCCTGCTGCCACACTATTGCTGGTACAGCCCAGGTGCCTTTGTGCTCCTTGCCCACCTGAGCACTGCTGGCTCATGTTTAGCTGCTGTTGACCAGCACCCCCTGATCCTTTTCCACCCAAAATAGAGCCCCCTAACCAGGGATGACCTGTAGGCACCTGAGAAAACAATTGTACTGGAATTAATTAGAAATACAGAGGACAGTCTTCTATTTTTCAAAGGAATATATCTCAGCTACAATCTACAAAAATCACCCCTTAACACCACTCTCCTTTGGTCCAGCTAAATCTTATTTTAACATGGGTGAATTCATAAGAGAAATTAAATAGGAAGACTGTCAAGTTCCACTGTGGAGAGCCGCAAGGAGATCTTTTAAAAATTGATGGTGTAGGACAAAATTAAGTCAAACAAGACAACATTTGACCTGAGAACTGATTATTGGTAACAAAAAAAAAAAAAAAAAGAGTTGGCTTACTAAAGAGGACTAGAAAAGACAGAAGAGGAGGAAGGAAAATGGAAAAGGATGGAGAAAGAAAGAAAGAGAGAGGGTGGAGTCATCGAGAAAAGCAGGCAATAGCACCAGAGGGTTGGGGAGCACCATCAACATCCACACAGTTGGGTGGAATGTGCACACTACCTGCTGGGGAGCCTGTGCAGCTCTCATAGAGATGCAGATCCACAAGCACAGCTCCCACAGTGGTGGGTGGCCGGACATGATGTGAATGAGTGGGCACTTGGGCAGGAGGGCCAGAACCTTGGACAGAGGATCACAGTAACAGGCTGGATCAGCAAAGCAGGGTAAGCAGGCAGGGCATTGGGTAGGAACACAGGGAATCAGGACAGGTGAAGGATAGCCAGTGTCTATCCAAGCTCCCAAAGTGAGAGAGAGAGAGAGAGAGAGAGGAGTGAGTGAGTGAAGGCAAGCTTCACTGCCTCTGGCCAGTGAGGACAGAAGAGCCAAAAGGCAGGCTGGAACCAGGGCAAAAAGGATAAAAAACAGGCTAAGGCCAGGGCAAGTAGCAGACCTCAGCATGCTGGAGCCAAAGCAAAAACACTGTGGGCTCAATATTTTTTGAGGTTAAGAAGAGCTAGCTCTTCTCAAGGGAAACTTTTCAACAGGCTTTTTTTTCCTAAAACAACCTTGTATAAACAATATTCCGTTCTTATAACAACAGGTGTTGTTTGCTATTTTTGTTACTTAGTCAATGGGAAAGGTGTCAGCCCTATGGACCAACAATGTACTTTTTAGTGCAGCATGTTATAAAAACAGTTAAATAAATTGTAAATAAAGCCTTCTGATTTCTACTGACGAAAAGCCCAGCTGGGTAGCCAAAGCAAAAAACACAAGACGTAAAAGCCCTAGAGCTTGTGTCGCAGTTACTTTTGGAGTAACTGGCCCCTTCCAAAGTCTGCCTGCTGACAGGAGACCAGTGGCCCAGTCCAACCTTCCACTGCAGTCTATGGCTGGAGACCTTTCACCATCTGATTGGAGAAACCTCTCTGAGGAGTACAGTGTCCTTGTGTTCTCCTGCTGACTGCCTGTCCCATGTGAGGAGTGAAATGGTTACCAGACAAAGTCTACCCAGAGACTCTCCCCATCTTCTCCTAGCTGCCTCTGGAAAGTGGCACATGTGCAGCCCCTCCCCTACATGCCTCTGACAACCAGTATTGAGACAGAAATCAAAACTAAATTGGCTCCCTACCAAGACCAATCCATTTTACAATTTCTTCAGACATCACAGTGTGTCCTTAGCTGCAAGAGGAAATCTTATTGCCATAAGCATGTCTTGATATCTCTATAGAGAACATTTGTAAATCAGAAGATTTTCTGATCTTCAAAGATGGGCAACTTCATCCAACCTCCACATTCTGTAGGTTCCTGACCATCAGGTTGATGTGTAAATAAAATGGTTTGGGGGTTTCCACAATTAAAAAAGATAAACAGACAAACACAACAATAAGAAAGAAAGAAACAAAACACCACAAAAAAGAATCCAAAACAATAAACCAGAATGAAAATAGAACAACTGGTGAGGAAATAACCACTCTCCTAATTTTAGGGATAAGCATACATATCCCCTTAACATTTCCAGTGATGCAACAAACTTGAAAAAGAAGAAGTTTGAAGTGTTCTGCTAATAATTTCCTTTTAATTAACAGATTGGAGGCAGAATTGTTGCTATCTGTTCTGTATGTCTGTCAATACAGTAATTTTTATCAGCAAATTGTTAGCTAATGTCTCAAAACAAAAAAAATGTGCAAGAAAAATTATAAATGGTGGGGGAGAGGTAATTTTTCATTCGTGCAGCTTCAATATTAACAAGGTAGGCATAAAAGTGATAGCATAAATTAATGGAAGTAAAAATGTGGCCAAGAACATAGAGGGCACCAAAAACCAGTTAATGTAGCTGGACACATACTGTCCTATCATGAAAGTTATTATGGTATTTGCCTTTTGCTATCCCCTTAAAATATCTTTTTTTATCATATTCACCTTCAGAAGATGGCATTCCAAAAAATTCAGCCAGGTGCTATGCAAAATTCTTTAAAAATGCTTGGCTGATATGAAGATTAAGAAAGCAAACTCCTTTGGATTCAAAAATCTTTAATGTCAGGAGTTATATGTACATGTTCCATTTTTTTAGGAATAAAATCTAGATTAAAATATGTTTGACCCTAGATAAAACCCTTGGAGCAAGAATTCTGGATCATTAATAAGCCAGATTTATACTTGTAAATGTTATTTATAAAATACATAACCCTTATTGACATAGTACATACATGTCCCAAGAGATGTAATTAATGATAAATCCAACTCTCACTATTTGGATGATTCAGTTTTTTACCTTTACCCTCTTCTTATCATCATCCTCAAACATTCTTTGAAATAAATAAATAGGGGTCAACCTGTAATTTCTGAGTAAATTTTAAATGAGACTGTGAAGCTGCAACTCAGGATGAATGTGTAAATTGCTTTTCCAGCTTCCCCTCAACAAATATGTAAAAGTAGAGATTCAGTATTTTCCACCAGTTAACAATTTTATATCTGTTCAAATGTTTGGACTTACTAAAGTAATTTTAAACAAGCTAAACACATACTGTTGATAATTGCAAATATTTTTTACATTAATTTCATAGATCAAAGATATTGCTAAGTCTAATTAGGTGAAGTCATATCAGCTTTGATAGCTGTGGCCCAGTAAATATGATTGCATTTGCTATTGCTGGGGGAGGGTGTTGGGCTGTTTCAGATCTCAGGGGGTGGCTGAGAAACCTATTGCCTGAGCAAGGCTGAGCTGGATTC
This sequence comes from Trochalopteron elliotii, assembly GCA_024734555.1. Taxonomy (NCBI): domain Eukaryota; kingdom Metazoa; phylum Chordata; class Aves; order Passeriformes; family Leiothrichidae; genus Trochalopteron; species Trochalopteron elliotii. The sequence goes on from JANPWX010000493.1 coordinate 544,997, forward strand.
ACCAGGGCACCCCAAATTGGGCTGGTCTCTAATAGTGATGCACAGAAAAATGGAACTTCGCTTCTGGACCTATAAGAGGTGAAATCTCATTTATTCATTATTGTCATACAAAGGATTTAAGTACCTGATATTTTCTAGCCTTCTCCAGGATGAGAACTGGACAAGATTGAAAAGTGGCCCATGGGAGTCTCATGAGGTTTAACACAACCAAATCCAAGGTGCTGCACCTGGGTCAGGGCAAACCCAGATATCAGTCCAGGCTGGGGGATGAACAGATCCAGAGTAGCCCTACAAGAAAGACTTGGGGGTGCTGGTGGGTGAGAGGCTGGACGTGCCCCAGAAACCCCCATGTGCTGGGCTGCATCCTAAGCCCCGTGGACAGCAGGGCAGGGAGGGGATTCTGCCCCTCTCTGCTGAGACCCCACCTGCAGGGCTGCATCCAGCTCTGGGCTCCCAGCACAGCAAGGACAGGGACCTGCTGGAGCCAGGCCAGAGGAGGCCACCAAGATGATCAGAGGGCTGGAGCATATCTGCTATGAGGAAAGGCTGAGAAAATTGTGATTGTTCAGGCTGGAAAAGAGAAGGTTTAGGGGTGACCTAATTCTGGCCTTCTAATACCTGAAGGGAGAAGTGATAAGGGCCTGGAGTGATAGGACAAAGGAGAATGGGTTCAGACCAAGAGGAGGTTTAGACTAGATATTAGGAAGAACTTCTTCCCTGTGCGGGTGATGAGGCACTGGAAGAGCTTTCCAAGAGAAGTTGTGTCTGCCCCATCCCTGGAAGAGTTCAAGGTCAGGATGGAAGGAGCTCTGAGCAACCTGGTCTAGTGAAAGGTACCTCTGCCCATGGCATAGGGGTTGAAATATGATGATTCTTGAGGCCGTTGCCAATTGAGGCCACTCTATGATTCTACGATAGTAGTTTTTAAAGTCTATTTTTTCAGAATATCTATCAGTTAAAACTCCCATAGTGATTAGTGAAACTGTTAAATCCCTGCCATGCCATGCTTTTTAAGGGCTTTGATCTACTGTTTTTACATAATACATTAAACATAAATAAGCTCCCACTTAATGTATACTAACAATATTGCTTCACTTAAAATTCCTCATGATGTTCTCTACTTTTGAGACCACCTATCCATCATATCGGTTATGTTGGGTAATGTTTACATTACATTGTGTTTGTTTCTGAAAATTAATTTACTGTGAAATACTTTTTAATTAATTTCTTTCTCACTCTCACCTTTATTTATTTGTATTTCTCAATTTTCTTAAAATTATTTAACATAAAGCTAACAAGTTTAACTGAATTTATAAAACAGTCAAACTAAATTCCCACATTTGTGGAGGTTTTTTGGGGTTTTACTCATTAGTTTTTTTTTGCAACAACCATTTACTAGTTATGAATGTCAATAGGATAAAGTAATACTGAGATATCTAATGTGTATACAAATATAAAATTTATTTTCAGCAGTGTGGTGGAATAAGTAATCACTAGAATTACTTACTCATTTTCTGTTGTGCGATAAGAATTAATAGGAGAGTAAAGCAGGCTCAAAACTTTAAAGGGTATAAAGAACACCTTATTACAAAACTAAAAGTAAACAAAAAAAATTAGTACGAATCAGAATAAAACTTTCAGACTCCTTTCAGAAACTTTCAAAACACTTCACCTCCTCCACAAGCTATTTTTCTTTCCCACTGACAACTTGCAGAGAAAACACTTGGGACTTAGATTAGTTTATGATCTCTAAAATAGTCTTTTATCAGTTCTCTTAGGGAGAGGAGTCTCTTTTGCCATGTCATGGAGACTCTTCCACAAGAAAACAGTTCACTCGTGGCTTCAATTCTCACAAAGAGCAGCTGCCCAGAAATCCGCATTTGTGAAGTCCCTCCCATCTCTTGCAGCCTTCTTAGAGCTGCATTCATGGGCCACGTCAAACTTATGGAGTACCATTTTAAGGATGAGCTGTTCAAAGTAAAGGTTCTCTTTATCTATCTCTGAGATCATCTTCATCTCTAGGAAGAGAGGTCTTCTTCTTTTTCTCTGGGGCAGAGCATTTTTATCACTCTCATCTTCTCTCCGTTTAAGCTTCTCATGAGATCACAGCTACTTCAACATTTACTTGCTTCAGCAAAAATGCTTTTGCACATACCCACAATTTGAACCCTCCATCTCCCCACACTGTTTTCATGAATTAAAGCGATATTCTAGTGTATCAACAGTCCACTACCATGGCCTTGCAAAAGCATTTCAGCCTAAAGCATTTCTTCATTCTCCTCCCATCTGAGAATTGACTCCTTCTTCATTGACCTTGGTGTCTTCATGTTGTCTCTCTACGTGTCTTCACTCTGTCCCTGGTCTCAGCTGCATGATCTCCCACGGTGCTGGGACATGACTTGGTACCAGTGGCCAGAGATGTTTATGGTGGGAGGATTCTCCATGCTGGGGTGGGCAGAAGCACGCTGTGATGGCCTCCCCTTCCCCTGCTCGGCAGCTGCTGGGGCCCGGCCCCGCCAGGCTGTGTGGGCTGCGGTGGAGCAGAGCCTGGACTGGCCTGGCCCCAAGCAGGGGGCAAGGCCAGTCTGTTACCTGTTCCCAGGCCAGAAGAAAAGAGAGCTTTCCCAGGGATTGTTCAGTTTTTAACATGCGTGTTCACAGCGGCATATTCAGCTTCCTAATGGTTTTCAAGGCGTCAGTATTCAAAACTAGTTACTGATTGGTTTTGTCAGATACAGAGGAGACTCTTAGCAGCTTCTCTTAGAATAAATCATTTCCATGGGTGTTTTCTTCCCTCCTCACTAAATGTCAATCCATGTAAAACTAGCACAAGGAGAAAAAAATCTACCTTTATCCATGAAAATACTTCGGGGAACATGTCACATGAAAATATTTTTGTTTATTTAAACTATCATATTAAGTACCTAGCATATTATCAGGCTTCTCTGAAAAGTTACAAAGTTATTTCAATTTACAAAATATCCTGTAAAAAAAAAAATAAAGGGTTGGAAAAGGTATTGATTTATAAGAAGAAGCATGTAAGAGCCGCTTGACAAATCATCCCCTTTAGACTGATAGTCATATCCATAACTGCTCTTATCTCATGAGAGTTACCAAACCAAGATTCCTGAAGATTCTGTGTGAGGATAAATTTAGTGAGTTATGTCAGTAAAAATGCAGTTAGAATCTGAGATAAAATTTTAAAAAATTAGGATTGCTTGAAATTTTCACCAATCAACATGTTTACTGATACATAATGTGTCAGACAGACAACTTTTCTTAACACTTTTCTAAATCAAGGAGCTGAACCTATTTCATCATTATAAATCTAACTTCTGTGTATTTCTTTTTGACTTTTTGCAATACTTCTACTTGCTGTTAAGTAAGACAAAGCCCTGCATGATTTTATACTAAAATATGGATACAAAATCAACAAAAATTTGGGAAATAAAATAACAGCTTTTCTAACTTTGATTAATTATATCATCTCTTGCAGATATACACAGACAGACTGACACACAAATTCATATCTGTTGTGGCGCATGTTTCAGGTTTTTGTATTTGCATTTTTTTATTTGTCTGTACTTGGTATGTTCCTTTCACCCTACCCCCCCATTCCTACCCCTACACCTGGTTTCCCCCTCATGTAACCACACCCCTTCCCTTCTCCAATTGGCCCAGAGTGTTCCCCGCCCAGGCTGCAACCTGAGAAAGGGGGACAAAAAGGCTGAGCACATGTTCTGGCCTGTTCTGGCTTCCAGTTTTGGCTCTGCTCTAGCTCTGGAGCACGTGCTTTCCTCTGCACATGGAACCGCAGAAATAAACACCTTTTTCCTACCCTGTGTTTGTGCACCCCGTTCCCTTGTGGCAGTGAAGGTGCGGCGGGATCCCCCGCCCCCAATTCGGGCAGCGGAGAAGGGGTGACCTGCGGCAGCCCGGCGCCCCCCTGGTGAGATGGCAGTGGCCGCAGCGAGGTGGGGGAGGGTGGCAGTGAGTGCAGAGAGCAGCAGACCCGGTTCCCTGAGCCCGTCCCCCGCGGTTTCAAACTGGAGCAGCCCCATCCCTCTGCGAGACACAGAGGGCATGCAGACATCACCGAGAGCCCTGCCCCACCACTGCCGCCGATTCAACACGGCCCAGCCCGGCCCGACTTCACCGGGGCCACCTGCACAGCTGACCTTGGCCCCGCAGGAACTGGGAATGCCAGGAAAATGCTGGTTCACCTTGTGCCAGCCCCTCGTAAACATGGCGCTAACCGCATGGGCACAGCGTCCCCTGCTTCTCCTTCCCGACCTGCCTCGCAGCCCCGAGCCCTTCCTCCTTGGCCCGCCCTGAGATCAGTGTTTCGGCTGATGTCACCAAAGAGCCAAACCACTCCCCCCAAGGCTCGGCACTGCCCTGCCTCGGCTGCCAGCGGTGACCCCACCCCGTTTCCCCGCTCTTGAATTCCCTCCTCTCTTGACTGTGAAATAGATAGCCCCAAGACGAAAGCAGGTGAAAAAAATCTCCCTTACACTGCAAATCCAATTTCCAATAATAACGAAACTGGACATGAAAATTTAGAATCAGGAAATTCTAAATTCCATGCCGTTGCAACACAAACTCCAGATGCTCTCCTAAGCACAAGGAAAAAATTGTTAAAATTAATTGATCAATTTGATTTAAATAATTTGGAAACAGCTTTAAAACAATTGCAAAATAAAAAGCAGTGCAAGTTGGATTTTGGTCAAATCTCAGTGATTTCTACCCCTGCTCTTGAAAAAGTTATAGAAGTGGCAGCTCAAGTGTTAATAATGGTACAGATTTTTGATTTTTTGAGATTTTTCAGAATTTTCATAGCTTTGCTGATTGAATTGTTAAAAATTCTGCACATGACCAGACCACATCAAATCAACAAGGAAAACTAATTGCTATCAAGACTGCTGCTGGAAATGATCTGCCTGCATCCAACACATCAGCCTAAAATGAACTGTGCCTGCAGAATGGAAAAATAACATCCTGGCCTTCACAAAAACGAGAAAACAGGGAGGAGAGAAAGGAGGAGGATGGGAAAGAACAGAGAGGGAGTGATGAGGGAGAAGAACAGGGTGGGAGAGATGGGAGAGAAAGGGGAGAGAGTGAAGGAGAAAGAAAAACCATAAAAGCCCTTCAAAAAAACTTCTAAGACAACGCTGGCCTCCTCAGTGTGTGGATAAAAATGCAGCAGGTGAGAGGAAAAATAACATCATTCCTCATTTCAAATTTGATTCAATTTGGCCTCATGTCAAAATTTTCAAATTAGCCGAAGCCTCTTCACAAGAAAAAGACCAAGTCTGCTTTGCAGCTTGGCAGAGAAAGAAAAAAAAAACCTTGGAAGGCAAAACAAAAATCACTGAAAAAAATTTTTTCCCTTTTTCCTTGATTTTTCCCACACTGTTTTTTTGTTTGCTTTGTTGTGTGTTTGTTAAAATGTCTTGAGTTCTCTTTGCAGTCTCAGAACACCTGCCCAAAAAAGAGAAGAGTCCCACCAATGTTAAAACCATACTGCAGTTCCAGCCTTCCAGTTCCTGTGACACCTGCAGGTGAAAACAACCTTTCCTGAAAAGCAGAACATCCATCAGGACATCCTGAACGTTATCAGCAGTGCTGGCACAAACTTGAAAAAACTGTTGCTGAACTGGGACTCCTGGCAGTCTGGGTTTCTTATCAAAGCTGAACTGTCATTTTGTTTATTGTTGTTTTTGTTTCAATAGTCCTTTGTCTTATCAAATGTGTAGTTCATATCTCTGATAACACCACACCCTCTGTGATTGGCATGCTTGCAAATTCTGAAGATAAAGAACATCCAGAAAAATTATCTTGATCGAAAAATAGTCCACTGACCAAAGGTGAAACACAATTTCATTTTTTAAGTCTAAAAGTCTGTTTACTCAAAACCAAAACACTTATCTTTAAAGAAAAAAAAAAGAGGGAATTGTTGTGGCACGTGTTTTAGGTTTTTGTATTTGTATTTTTTTATTTGTCTGTACTTGGTATGTTCCTTTCACCCTACCCCCCCATTCCTACCCCTACACCTGGTTTCCCCCTCATGTAACCACACCCCTTCCCTTCTCCAATTGGCCCAGAGTGTTCCCCACCCAGGCTGCAACCTGAGAAAGGGGGACAAAAAGGCTGAGCACATGTTCTGGCCTGTTCTGGCTTCCAGTTTTGGCTCTGCTCTAGCTCTGGAGCACATGCTTTCCTCTGCACATGGAACCGCAGAAATAAACACTATTTTCCTACCCAAGCCAGGACCCGCTTCTTTCTTCCAAGCCTGAACCCACGCACAGCCAGCTAAGCTGAGGGACCCACACAAACTGCTTCTATGGTCTGGGGAATTGCTGCTTGCCGGTAGCAGCCCCCCCACGAGAGAAACCACACATTTCTTTCTCCTGCAGCTCAGCTTTGAAGAATGTTTTAGCACTGATGCACTATTAAATTAACTCCTAGGAGACAACCTTAGCATGTGAGTCAAACACACCATCTCACAACGAGTTAAAAAGCCAGAATCCAATCTGCCTAGAATACTTGAGAATTATTCTTAGGAGGTGATTTTTGGTGAGACATGAAGAGAAAGTGACTTATGCAGTAGGTGCTTGTCTCTGCTTTCTTCTTGAATTTGGCCTTCTCATCTTCATCACTCACAACATTCATTGGGAGGCCTCCTGGCCTCCAGTGAACAACAATGACTTCTTGTTCTCCCCAGACAGCAGTTAGGGTACCTAGGAAATAGATAATCCTTTATTCAAAGGTATGGCATGTTGCAGTGCATGATTAAGCCTTTCAAAGTTTTATATGTAATTTGTTTGTTCTGTACTTGGTATGTCCCTTCCCGAATCCTCTTACCCATCCCCTGATCCCCTTGGTATCTCCCAGAGGAGAGCCCCTTGTCAGTCACCCTGGAAACTTGAAGAGAGATCATCTCCCATTTGGCCTGGTGCTCAAGCACCTGCCCTCTTCAATTGTCCTGCTAAGTGTCCCACTCTAGAACCTCCCAACCCCTTCCCATCCATTGGCCCAAACTCTCCTGTGGCCTCAGGCTATGTCCTGGGGTACATAAGGGAGAAGGACAGGCCGAGCCTTGCCTTTTGCACGTGGAGCTGCAACAATAAACACCTTTCAAACCCACTGCAGAAGCCCGCTCTTCATTCCAAAGCCCCGCCCACGCTTCCAGCTAGCAGATCTGAGGAAGCCACAAACTACCGCTGTTGGTCTGGGGTAAGCAGCCTGCTGGTAGCTGCCCCCCAGAAGGAAACCGCTGCAATGGCAGTGTTAGAGGAATCAAACTGGCACCCACCAAAGTGCTTTACAGTGAAAAGAAGCCAAAAGTTAAGTTTTACAAATTCCCTCAGGCTGTGGATTAGAAGATTTTCTGATCTGCATGCTGCCATGGATGGAGACAACTTTAATTAGATCCGCTTGTTCAAAACTCCATCCAGCCTGGCTTTGAACATGTACTGGGATGGGGCATCCACAACTTCTCTGGGCAGTCTGTTCCAGTGCCTCATTACCCTTACCCTAAAAAATTTCTCCCTAATGTTTGATCTTAATTTACCCTCTTACAAGTTTGAAAACATTGACTTTTACCACTACAGTCCTGGTAAAAAGTTTCTTTCCATCTTTCTTATAATCCCTGCTTTAAATAGTGAAAGGCCACAATAAGGTCTCCCCAAAGTCTTTTCTTCTCTAAATAACTCTAAATTTTCCAGCATTTCTTCATAGGAGGCATATTCCTGCACTCTGACCTTTGTTATATCTGTCTTCTCAACCCACTGTAATATGGCCAGGTCTTCTTTCTTATGCTGGGGACCCAGAGCTAGATTCCATGTGGGCTCTTACGAGAGCAGAGAGGAAGAATCACCTCCTTACACCTGTTGGACAAATTTCTTCTTATGCAGGTAGGATACAGATGACTTTCTGAGATGCAAGTACACATTGCCAGCTCTTGTCCAGTTTTTTAACCACAAGAAATTCCAAGTACTTTTTTTGCAGGGATGCTCTCAATCTATTCATTACATAGCCTATATTACTACTGGGTATTGCCCTGAACCTGGTGCAGCACTTTGTGCTTTTCCTTGTTAAACTTCATGAGTTTTGCACAGGCCCACTCTTCAAGCCTGTCCAGGTCCCTCTGAATGCCATGCCTTCCCTCCAGCACATCAATCACACCACAGCTTGGGATCATCAGCAAATTTGCTAAGGGTGCCTTGATCCCACTATATCATCACTGAAAATATTAACTAGTATTGATCCTAGTGTGCACCCTTGAGGGATGCCACTTGTTACTGTTTTCTGCTTAGATACTGAGCTATTGACACAGTTTGGATGTGGCAATCCAGCCAATTCCTAATCCATCTAAGCATTCATCTGTCAAATGCATATGCTTGCAATGTAGTACCAAGAATGTTGTGTGGGACTGTGTCCATGGCCTTCCAAAAGTCAAGATAGTTGATAACTACAGCTCTTGTCTTGCCCTTTCAATTGTAGAGGACCACAAGATCAGTCAGGCACAATGACCTTGTTGAAGCCATGTTGGCTCTGTCTAACCATCTCCCTGTCTTCCATATGCTTGGATATGTGTTCCAGGAGGGTCTGTTCCATGATCTTAAAGGCACTGAGGTGTGGCTGGCTGGTCAGTACTTCATAACTAGGATTAATACCAATATCTGCACATATTTCAACAGAAGAGAACATTATGATAATATAATGAAGATTTAAAGTAAAGGATCTCCTCTGAGTTACTGCATATCCCAAGGCCAGCAAAGACTTTTAAAACTCAACCACACTTTCTATGTCTGTACTATCCTGATTAAGAAGAAAATCAGTCTCTGACAGCAGAAAAGCCTCTTCTAAATCTGCTGGGGTTTGTACCTGTACCAATCTGTCACTACTGTCTTTAGTGTTTGGTGGAAAGGTTTAACTTCTGCCTTTCTCATCCAATGAGAAAATGACTCAGAACTCTGCTGTGTGCATTATAGATTGTAGTGCAAAATGTATACATACAAGATATTCAACACGTCTGGAAGATAAATAAAACCTCTCAAAGGCAATCATTGAGGTCTATCAATTCTAATGACAGGCAGGTTAGGTAATTTCAATGAAATACGATAACAGAACTTTAAATCCTAGTTTTAGAAGGCACTGCTGAAGGATTTTACTCCTTACAGCCTTTAGTTAGAGTGCTGGTTGTTCAATATCTCATGTTCTCTGCATTCTCTAAAAGAATGCAACAAGAAAATGAATTAGGGCTTTCTTTATGTTTTAGAGACAGGTAATGGATTACTACAACTTGGAAAGATGCTTCAGGACTAGACAGTCCACCTAAACCTAGACAATTTTAGAGAAATAAAAATCCCAAATTTGCTGCTCTAGCAACAAATAAAACATTTTAACTTAAACAATTTCAGTAATCAATATCTAATCTGCACTCACAGCATTTTTTTTGTTAGAAACGTGAAAAGTTGGAATGTTTTGTAGCCAAAGAGGGAGATTCAGCTTCATTATTTTGTGTCTAATTTGTCATAAAAAATTCCACTTTCATGTTTCTAATATTGACAAAATAAGGCAATCCATCATTTCTCTGCATTACTTCTTGCTTTCTAAACACCAGTCTTATTTTGTCAGGCAGTTTTTTTCTTTAATTTCAACTGACCCCACTGACCATGTCAGTGAGGATAATCTTCCTTTCAGTGACTTTTTGTCCCAGTATGTCTCAGATATTCAGAAACACTTGCTTGTCTCAGCCACACTTTATTCACTGTATTGCCACAAAATTCATATAGGTGGCATATGGCATATATCAATTGGTACAGAAAGACCCTTCCATACTGCTCTGTTAAAGCACAGCAAACTGCAGATAGCCAACCCTACTTAAAATGATAAGGCACTTTATAAAGGTTGCAGTTTGTCTGTGGAGGTAGAATGCATTCCATTGAGCACATGTTGGGGTTTTTTTGCTGTTTTAAGAGATCTAAATTATGTGAAAAGGGAAAAGAGGCATTTTTTTCAATCAGCAAAATAATTGCAAATTGAACCCTGTAATTAGAAATTAATATTTCAGGGCTTACTTAATGTGCTTGTGCACTATATTGATATTTGAGGCAGTTTTGTAGTTCAGAGTCTGGATATAGAAAGTGAGACCATATAAAAACTTGTCACTGGAGATCTGAGCATCATTATTTTTATTTATTTACACATTTATGCATTTTTTACAGAATAAAATAATTTGCCTTTATTTTGCTTGACCAAAAAACTGCTATTAGTATATTGTATAAATAGAATATACACATGCACCAAATGGAACTTTCTCTTGCAGGTAAATACACTAGAAAATATTTTTCTCATGTTCAGCTGGCATTACAGTTGGCTCATTTACAAATGAGAAACTGAAGTTTATAGCTTCTTACAGCAATAAAAGTGTATTAAGGAACATGAAAAATGCACAGTATGCATTACTCCTACCTATTTATAATTTAAACTTTTGCCCGTTGTCTCATCTGAGAGCTATTAGTGCAATTTAAACTCAAGGATTGCATTTTAGGATTAACTATAAGAAAGGTTGTCTAAAAAAATTGCTGAAAAGAGAAATTCAACCCTGATGTGAGGCCCTGCAAAACCAAGAGAAGAATTCATAATGCAATACAAAGATTAGAGTATGTATACATATGTAACACTTACAGTGGAATAGTGATGCCAACATGCAGAAATACTTACATTTTGTAAGTTATTTTATACAACAGAAGAGAATATTTTTGAAGGGAATGCTTAGACCTGAAGCTTTCCATCTCTACTTTGGAATATTCCATGTCTGTTCATGGATAAAGATTGTTGTTGACAACATTAGATTATTTTAGTAGTCTTTAGACGCTACAGAAATGTTATTGCATTTGTGCAATTTTTGAACAAAGCAAAACATGTTTCTTGTTATTAAGATTGTGGATTTTAAACATAGAGACTCTACTTGCCCTTAGATCTGCACAAATGGTTTTACAATAAGATACATTACCTCTGATAGCCATTTTTATACCACTATTTGGCAAACACTTCACATTTGGGTTCTTTCTTTAAAATACACTTTTAAAGTTTAAAGCATCAGCATTAAGAATATTGAATATCACATTAAAAAAAGATAAATATACTGTGGAACATTCAATCATATCCAAAATTTAAGAGATGTGGATTTATCAAAGATGACAACTACTTTTGGCATAGTTAGTGGATTTTACATTTCCGTATACTGAGGTTTGCCATTCTCATCTCATTTCTAGTTCTTTTAAATTTTCATTTGTGTAGACCTTGATGTAGAGTTTTCTGGAGCAGAGCTGACTGATTATGTTTTTTAAAACAGTCTTGGTTATACATGGTTATACATAAAAAATTCAGAGATTGCTGTAAGATCAGAATCACAGATGCAACCCCAAGAAGAGTAACGGATATTAGACAATAACACATTTTAATATCTTGCTGATATTAATATCACTCATAATATAGCTTAGGATGAGATGTCTAAGCATTTTATACACTTGGAATCACTTATGGAATTTCCAGCGGAAAAATAAATCAATCTAATACCATTCATAGAGTAGAATCTGTATATAGCTCAAATTCGTCTAAAATGCAATCTTATATAGTCACTGAACAAGTAATTATACTGTCTATTATTATAACTAATTTGTCCTGTAAAGACATCTGAAAATAATTACTAAGACTGTGGAAAATTATACTTTAAAAACTCTTATGGTACATCAAGAGAAGGAAATTCTTCCTTTTTAATCCATATACAATAATTCTGCCTTCACACTTTTAATACAGGGAAGATTGTGATCCTGTTAGCAGGGTATTGGAAAATATTTCTAACAAAGACACTTTTAGCTGTTTCTAAACAAAATATGTATTGCAAATTGGTTCATATTTGATGTTTTTGATAAAGAACTGTCAATCTCATCAGTGTTATTGCTGCAAATCACAATGACTTTTTATTGGGCTGATCTTAAAAGGCATTTGCGACATTTTAGATTCAGTCTTCATCCTGTCTTTGGTACATTCATTTTTATTGTCAAGTATCTATTCCTACTGCTGAGGAAGCCTACAGGATTCAATTTGAATCAACAGTAGAAATAAAATCTACTTTTTTTACCCTCATAGTTTTCAGTGCTTGTTCATTTATGCCACTTGAGTTCTTTCCCCATGACCAGTGAAATCTTTCCAGGACTTTGTGAGATCATTATTTTACCACAACTATGGGTCATTTCCCTATAAAATCAACCTCATTCTTACAGTCAACTTTTCAAATACGCGCACTTGGCTATTAAAATAATTTTAGTTGTTTTCAGAAGACAAGGTGAAAACTTCAAGATTGCTTAACCAACAAAATTTTTATTTGTGACCTTTTTTTTCCAGGGGAAATTTGTATTTTCAGTAAAAAGCCTCAAAAACTTTTACTTCCAACAGCCAATATTAAGACATAGTCTTAATATTTTCAATTTTTAATTAACATTGCAGACCATTAGGGTATATAAAAGTCCTATTCTTTCAGCTATATCTTACCCATCTCCCTGTATTAAGTGCATGGAATGTGCTCAAGGATTACAATATGCAAAGGCACAGAACATGAAAAATAACACTAAAGCAACCCTGCCAAATATCATTGTGGTAGGTGGCACTGAAATGCCACAGATTTCTACCAATGCGTAAAATTTTCCATTCATTTTGTTACATGGTGCAGTAACACTGTCATTAACCAAGATGAGATCTAGTTTGTGCACAATTTATTTTCCAATAGTTGTAATAAAACAGGCACATATGTTTTCATCCAAAGTACTTATATCTCATACATATGCCAAATGATTGCAATCATATAAATCACTGATGGTCTTCACATAAATATAAATTTAGCTACAGCTTTCCTGTATCATTAGCCATAAAAACTTCAAGAGCACTGAGGCAGTATGAGATACCAATGGGCAAGCAATACAACACTGTACCTTCAGGGCATAATTGCAGAAAAACATTACCAGCTTTACTTTCATTAGCTCACTCAAGGAAAGATCAACAATCATCTTGGTTTTGCTTCATTGACAAGCATTATAATCCAGATAAAAGAACTTAGTTCATTCTAACACAATACACATCATGCATGTGCTAGACTGATTGTGACCTTATGAAGTTTCTTCCCAGTGTACCAATGCCACTCATTTGTACCTGCAGTAGGTTTTACCTCAGAAGTTCAAGATAAACCTCCTAAAAAATGGCCCACAATTTGCTCTGTGATTATGAGCTCATTTGGATCTTATTGTCACCTTTATATGGACTGTTATTGGCATGCAATAAGAAAATGTGTGAATTCATACTTGCTATCCATATCATCTATCAAGTGAGAAAGAAACTGCCCTTGGAAGAAGATGATGGAAATTTTACTCTACTTGATATGTAATATTTTAATGATATTCTAGTGGCATTATTCAGGTATGTCCATTTGTGGGCTGGAGTGTCCCAAAAGCCAAAGAAACTTTACTATTTCATTCAGTCTGACATGTCAAAACAGTTATACATATACAAGAAAATTATAATTTATTTATGCTAAAATATTTCATTAAAATTAGGGGCGTGTATCTTGTAATCACATCAAACAGACAGTATGTTGGTGTCCTGAGCTGCTTTACCGGCTAGCTTGCTCTTTGACCAGCATATAAGGAAGGTTTGGTGGGTTTGAACCTCAGGCTGGAGTGTGATCGACAGCGTGGAAGAAAAGAGTGGACTCTTCAGGTGGGTTTCACCAGGCCTTATTCCACCCAGGGAACTGTCCACGTGCAAAAGTGACCTCTGGCCCTTTCTCCTCACCTTAAGTACCCCAGGGGCACACACCAAGCAGGGGTAACCTAGAACCAATCCAGGAGGGGGAGGGTGTGACCCAGAACAGGGATACAATGAAGAAAGTTGAGAACATGAGGACCTTGCCGAATCGCTGGGCATCTTTACCAGAATATTCCAAGTCTTTACAAGGTGATTGACAAGGTCTATCACTAGGGAAAGACCATGGGGGTTTGGGGATGGGGGTGTCAGAACAAACCATTATAAACAAATAACAAAAGCATAGAGAATTATTGGACAACCCAAAATGTACACCGCAACAAGATAGCTTCCACACCACACAATGTAAGCAATATTACTTTTGGTACAGAGTTGTGTTGGACCTTTCTGTAATTCCTTGCCTAGGAACTCTATTCTACATAGGCTGTTGCAGGAACATCAATAAACTGATAGCTGGTGCTTGATTAGGGATTTATTCATTTGGAACTTATTCAAGTCAGGGTGAAGAAAATAAATCAAGATCTAATGTAGAAGTCTGAAAAGAAAAAGGGTGGACCAACTACACAGCAAAGAAAAACAGGCAAATGAAAGTGGAGAATCTTGAGCTTGAATTATAATAAGTAATCATGCTCTGAATTTTGCAGATTGAAAGTCTTTAACTTTCTCATTTTATATGAACACTAAAATTTAGTTTGTGGTTGATGGTGATCATTAGATGTTTCTATATCTTCCTTTCTACCTGCACCTACATCAATTTCATGCAAAGCCTACATCTACTGTACAGTGCAATTCTGTTAAGTTAAATAGCTATGAAACCCACTCCTTTAATTCTTAGAAAAATATCAACATAACTGACAAGATACGGTGTCTGTAGTGATGCTCTTTCAAATATGCACCTTACAGTTTGTAAGTAGGAAAATAATTCACTCTCAGAATGAACCTTATGACAAGATGTGTTAGTTTGTGGCAAGGGAAATGAGCTGGTGATAGTATCATTTTGTAGCTTCATGGATGGCAGTGTCAATCACCAAGGTGAGAAGGAACTTTCTCCTGGAAGTCACAGAGTTTGGAAACTCGTCAGGCAGATACCTATTCCTCAGTGGCACGGGGGTTATATGACCTCTTAAGGCCACCTTTTCACTCCTCTGTGTATGATTTTTAACATGGGCCAAGACCTTTGAACAAGTAAACATTGCCCTTTAATTTCTCTGGAATATACTTCTGACTGAAAACTTTTCAAATGTTGGTAGAGTCAGAACAATTTTCATTCTTTTCAATTTCCCAGAAAAAAACCCTGAATTAGAAAATTATACTGCTGAACAGATGATTGGTAATGTAACACCAGACTGTTATGACTGCTAATTTACTGTCAGACTAAAAACACTGGGAAAGAATCTTGTTCACCCCTGTCAGGTCCTCTTCCAATTCTGTGTACCACTTAGACTTAACTGCCTTAAGTGGTGAAACTGCCTTTCTCCTGATTTTATTTTAACAGCATAAAATACTATATACTTTCTTTATTTTATTTATCATTTTATTTCATGCAGGGGCCTGGCAGATTACCCCTGTGTGGAGAGGCTGCCTCGTGTGGGACAGAGCTGGTTCCACCAGCTCCAACCAATCCACCACAGAGCACAGCTGAGCCCCAGAGACAATGGCAGGGCCTTGGGAAGAGCAGGGATAATAGAGGGAAGAATGATGAAGGTAACAGTGAGAGAGACAGCCCTGAGAGCCCCAAGGGGAGAGAAAGAGGAGGGAGAGGAGGAAGTCCAGGTGTCCCAGCAGGGATTATCTGGGAGCCTCTGGAGGAAAGCATGGAAAAGAAAGTGGTCCCCTTGCTTCCAATGGAGGACTGAACACAAGATCCAGGGGATAAATCACTATGGAACTCTATGAAGAGACTACCCTGGAGTAGGTTTATCCTGAAGGACTGCAGCCTGTGGTCTGAAGATCTGGAGGTCCCATGCTGGAACAAGTGAAAGTGTGAGAAGGATGAAAAGGTAGAGACAAACAGCCATGGACTGACTACAACCTCACATTCCCCATCCCATTGCACTGCTCAGGGTGGGGAGGTAGATGAGTTCAGAATGAGCTGACATTGAGCCTGGGAAAATGGAGAATAAAGCAAGGTGCTGTTTTAATTTGTCTTTGTTTCTTACCACCTAAATCTATTTTAATTGTCAATAAATGAATTTATTTTTGCCCGAGTCTGTTTTTGCCTGTAAGTAACAGCAAGTGAACTCTCTTTCATTATGAGCCTTAGACTTCTCCATCTTTTTTTCTACTCACCTGTTTTGTTGTGGAGGGAGAGTCAAAGAGCATCTGGAAGCCAGCCAAGGACAACCTACCACAGACATTTACAGCAGATATTGGTAAAGTTGAGGAATCACCAGTAAATATATTACCAAATTTTTAAATCTGTCTTTTCAGAAGTAGCGCAACACAAAAAGCAAAGCTTTATTAACTGACTCCCTAATTGGCCAGTTTTGGATAATTACATAGGAATTATGTGTTCAAATATTTGGAATCATTGTATTAAATCACAGGATGGATTTTAAGACTAAAATATAGAAGAAGGTAATCTTGAAAAATCCAGTAACGTTGGTTTTCTAATAAAAAATACAAACTTTGTAAACAATATTATTAAAAAAAAACCTGATAGAGAACAATGTAAGACAAAATTAGCACTCTTGGAATTGAAGTAAATTACTAGTCACTTGTTACACTTAACAGTCACTTAATAGACACCTTAAGAGCCTGTAGCTCTGAGCAGCCGTATTAGGATCATAGCCATAACAATGTCTTTCTAATTGGCTTTGTTTTGTTATTGCCGAGGGAGCGTAATGGTTTGCAAAGGTATCAGTGGACCAAGTCCACAATTAAAAAACCCAAGACTCTCAGAAGATGAAACAACTCAGATTGTTCACTCTAAGATTATAGATGTCTCTGACTTCTTCAAAGATTTACTTGGAAGTATTCTCTGGGATAAGGTCTCTGAGGGAAGGGTGTTACAAAAATGAATTTGCTTGCATTTTTCTTCTCTCTGTTCTTGCACAGGCATTAGAAAGAAGAAAGCAGAATTGCATGCCAAAACCTGGTTTGGTTTGGTTTGGTTTGGTTTGGTTTGGTTTGGTTTGGTTTGGTTTGGTTTGGTTTGGTTTGGTTTGGTTTGGTTTCTTCTCACAGCAACCTACTTTTACAGGCAAAGTCACACTTGAAAAAGTTTTCCTTACCTGTGTCATTGAAGCCATCTTTACCTTTTTAGGTTTTTCCTGTGTAATAGAGATGATCAAGAACAATTGGTGATGTCCACAGATGACTTCCAAGTGTGCCCAAGTGACCAAGAAGGCTAATGGCATCTTGACCTATATCAGAAATAGTATAGCTATCAGGACCAGGGCAGTGACCCTTTCCTGTGCTTGGCAGTGGTGAGGCCACACCTCAAATCCTGTGCTCTGTTTTGAGCCCTTCATGACTAGAAAAACACTGAAGTCCTGGAGCATGTCCAGGGAAGGGCAAGAGAGCTGAGGAAAGCTCTAGCGCATAAGTCTGACGAGGAGCTGAGGGAGCTGGGATTATTTAACCTGGGGAAAGGAGGCTTCAAGGGAGACCTTCTCTACATGTTTCTGGAAGGAGGGTGTAGTGAGGTGGGGGTCAATTTCTTCTTCCAAGTAGCAAGCGTTAAGACAAGAGGAAATGGTCTCAGACTGTGCTTTTATGTGCTTGTTGATTGAAACTGGGAAAAATTCCTTCACCAAAAAGGCTGACAAGCCCTGCAATGTGTTGTCCAGGAGAAAGGTTGAGAGACAATCCCTGGTGGTATTTAAAATATGTGTAGATGTGGCACTTGGGAACATGTGTTTAGTGGTGGATTTGGCAGTGCTGGTTTGAGAGTTGGGCTTGATTATCTTAAGTTTTTTTTCCAGACGAAACAATTTCATGGTCTGTGATTAAACATAGTGGAATCTCAGATGATGAATGAGTGGACCTGACTATTACAGACCCCACAGGACATGCTGGAGAGCACAGTACAGAGCACAGTCTCAAGTCTGAGGCAACTAGAAGGGCAACATTTGCTGTTGCAGCGTGTGCCTCTCTTGCTCGATGCAGCCCAACTTCTGTGGAGTCACATCAGTGTTCATGATTCCTGCTCCCCACTGCTTTCTTCCAAGTCTCTCTCTGATTTGGTACATTGAGTCAAAGCATCCAGATCAACAGACACAGTATGAATACAACTCAAAACTGGTGCCTAAAATGTACCCTGTGAAGTGAGAACACTAGAAAATCTAGGACAGAGACAATCTTCCTGGAGGCAACTGAGGACCAGGAACATCATCACTTCTAATTGCAGCTGAAAAGTGGCAAGATTGCTGTGCTCGTCCTCGAAAGAGAGATAACAGTCCTTCAGGATTAGAGTTGTTTCAGAGTACATCTGACTGCAGGTTATCATGGATAAACCATCCAGACAGGAATGAAAACACTTTTGTATGTTAATTTCTTTCTATTTAAATGTGAGTCTTGCCATCATGTTAATGAATAGACACTGATTCTCTCCAAAGTGCTCAGTAGTCACTACCATTTCCTTACCTTGGTAGTAAACTCTTTCTTAAAGACACTCCAGATACTGCTGGAGGCAGAAAGGAGACAACAAATCCTGTGTGATATTCAGACGTGGTGTGAGACAGTCACAGTGCCTGAGTGGGGAGGAATCCAAATGCAGATGGGCACTAAGTGAAAGGTGAAAAGAAAGTAAAATGGAAAGTGCAAAGGAAAATGTGTCAAGTTCATAAAGTATATATATTTGAGTAAGAACTGTCTTCTCTATCTGAATCAAATACAAAGGAGTTGATTCTTGACTAATTTTCTCCTCCGGATAAATGATGCAGTGATTATCTGTATGTTTAGAGCCAGGTAATTTGCAAAACAATAAGACTCTGATTCATCATTGAAGGGGTTTATTTAATACCAGACTGTATGTGGTCAAAAAAAGCAGATGGAGAGCTTGCAAGTATTTTAATAGGAGGTATGTATTTAATGATCTGTTAAATTACATGGACCTTGAAAACTTGTATGATTCTCGTAAATCTTAATAGGTTACAGGATAGACTGTTTACAAGGACATGGAGTGACGGGACAAGGGAGAATGACTTTCAACTTACAGAAAGTAGTTTTAGATCAGTTATTAGGAAGAAATTCCTGCCTTTGAGGCTGTTGAGGCACTGACACAGATTGCTCAGAGCAGTTGTGGATGCCCCATCCCTGGGACTTTTCAAGGATAGGTTTGATGGAACTCTGAACAACCTGGTGTGTAGTGGAAGATGTCCCTGCCCACAGCAGGGGGTTGGAAATGGATGAGCTTTAAGGCCTTTTCCAACCCAAACCATCCATTTATTTGTGAACATGGATAGACTTTGTAGCTGATCTAAATCACTAGAACACTGTGGCTGCTAATGGACTATTTAGCTAAATGGAGTGGAAAAAAGTATTGAAGGCATCATTTTAGGCATAAAATTTTGAAGGCATACATCTTAGAGGCAGTAAGTGGCATGTTATAGACTGGAAACTTTCACTGTACTCATAGTGCAGATCTCAAGAACCTGCATATGTTATATTGCTTTCTCCTTTTCAGCACATTTGATATGCAACCTTGTCTTTTGGCTGCTGAAAGTAAATTCATTTAGAAAAGTACTAGAGGCCAAAAAATAGCTTAGAAAAATATAAATATATGGGTGACAAAATAACCGCTTATTCTCATGAACAGAATTTCTATAGTTTATAAATAAATCATTTCAGCTTCTTAACATTCTCTGATTGAAGTAGCTCAGAAGCTACTCCAGAGTTTGACATTTGGATTTTAAGTTGAAGTGCAGAAAAATAGACCATGTGTGAAGGTCACCAACAATTCATTAACATTAAAAGTTATAAACTGTCTAGCAACATTTCAGATGTTCATTCATTTATGAAAAGACATTATACATCTTGTAAGGATTTAAAATAGTTTCTGAACAAATAAAATGAGGAAGGAGACTTAAATATTAGATAAAGTGTCAGCTAAACAATGTAGCCAGCCAGATTACAGGTGCAAAGACATTACTGTCACCATTTTTAGAAAGAGGTAAGTTACATCCAATCTTGGTACTTACATTTTTTGTCGATGTGCAGTCAGCAATTTATCAGTATTCCCTATGCAGAGGTCATCTGAATTTTTAAAGGCATCTGAATTTTTTATGTCATGTAAGTTTGTTACTCAAGAATTAAAACAAATGTTTTATAAAAAAAAACCAAAAAAAACCAAACACACAGAGAAAATAATAGTTTTCATTTTACTATTACAGTGATTAAAATCAGCATGTATTACAAAACAAAGAGCTTCCATTTTTGGTTGCCTATTTTCAAATGTGCAAATATGTAGGATGACTTCCAGAATACCATACTCCTATATGATGTCCTAAAACTATGTATTTTGGAATTCTCTGATAAGATCAGACATTTGTCACACAGAGAATAAGTGAAGATCAACATATGTCCCCTCTGACACATCATTAAGAGAAAATGGAATTCTGCCACAGGATCAAGCTGCTCCTGCCAGAAATCTCTTCTAGGGAATCTTAATATGCCCCACTTCTTATGCTAAAGAAACGGCTTGAAGTTGCAGAACTTTGGGAGGCTCTGCTGCATCAGAATAAGCTTTCTGAACAGAGACAAAAAGTAAAATAACTCAGCTTATAAATCTTAAATTCTCCTGAATACCTTAAGATTGATGGGATTTACTCTTAGGAGTAAGATCTACAGGTCTTAATACAAGTTTAACAGCACAGGCACTTCTTTTTAACAAGTTCCATTGCAATATGGTATATAAAAGCAATTTAAATGAAAATAATGGGAGTGGGGAAACTTATTTCTAGAATTAGTATAGATTTCTTCAAGCTAAGCTTGAACAAAATTCTAGTGAAAAGTAAAGCAAAGATCATAATTAAACCTCAAAGAATCCTGTTTTCCCTTATCTCATGAATTTCTGACAAGAAAGAAGATCGATCTCTTGCTCAATTTTAATAATCTGAAAGTTTTATGGCTACAGTTAATACTGCAAAAGGCAAATTCAGATTAAAAATTACACCAGCTAACATGAGCACTTATTTTAAAATGGGATGAGCTTGTGTTCTTGTGCAATAACCACAGAAGTAACCTGAAAATCAGCTAAAGCCAAAGTCAGGTTCCTGATGTAGCCCGAATCTAATCTATCAGCCTAATTTAATCTTAAATTTCCTGAAATTAAGTCCTCTCAAATCATAACAAACAGGCTTATCTATGACAAACTCAGTCTTAACACACCGGTGGTCTCCTTGGGTACATAAAGAGAAAAAAGCTCACATATCATATTATATTTCTGTAGCAGATTATGCAAACTCAAATAATACTCAGGAACAAGGAATGAAAATTGAAAGTCTTCCATGTTTCTGTAAATTCCACTGCACTGGTTTATGATACTTGGCATACAGGGATTCAGAGTTATTTTCTACAAGTCATCTCTTAAAAATACTCAATTAATCTATAAGTAAAACTACATATAATTAAAGTTATTTTCATTTTCTTTATTACCATATGATGATCTAAAAGATAAAATGTGGCATTATGAATGTACAAATTTACACTATTCAGCTTTATAAATATGACATGACAGCTACATTCTATAAGGTAGAATATCCAGTCTCATGAATTTTAGAGCTGTCAGTTAGTGGAGGAAAGAGAAAGAAAAACTTTGACATAACAAAGAACCTCTAATTTCCATATTTGCTATATGGAATACACATACATGGTATATTTGGAAGTTACTTACTAGAACTCATTCTGTAACATAAAAGTTTATATTTAAAACAGTGAATACAGGCTTTCTTTATAGCAGAATTGTCCATTTTCTATTCTTGGTATGCAGGTAAGTGTGCTGGTTTTGCATTAATTGACATTTAGTGAGCAGGGAAGAAACTAGTCACAGAAGTGATTTTCTAAGAGAAGATGCTACCAGTTTCCTCGGTGCCTGATGAAACCAATCAGTGGCTAGTTTGAAATGATATCTTGTTAAATCACTAGAAAGCTGAACACACGTCTGTGAACAGACATGTTAAAAACGAACAAGCCCAGGAAAAGCCTCTTCTTCTTCCGGCCTGGGAACAGGTAACAGGCTTGCCCAGCCTCCTCTGTGCGGCCAGGCCGGGCCAGGCGGGCCCTGCCGAGGGGCTGGACCCCTTCCCGGGGAGCTTGCCCAGGCCCCGGGAAGGGCCAGGCCCCAGCAAATGCCAACCAGGGGGAGGGGAGGCTGAGGGGCCCTGTCCCACCTAGGCTGGGCCCCAGCAGCTGTAAACATCTGGCCGCCAGACTGGTTCTCCCCCTATTCCCAGCATAGTCAGGCCGACCTGCAGCTGGAATTAAATACAGTGCAGGCCTGAGACCAGCCATGTGGCCAGAGTGGCTGCCGCCGGGCTGGGCTTCCTGAGATCCTGGCACAGCCCATCTTGACTGTTTCAGCCACCACTGACGATAATGACCATTTGCAGGCCCCAGGTGAGATATTAACTCTTTCATTGCACAGATGAAACTTGCAATGAGCAAGAACAAAGAACATGGATCCTCTTTCAAGTGAGAGAAAAGGACAGAGTGAAAACATGTAGAGAAACAACATGAAGACACCAAGGTCAGTGAAGAAGGAGTCAATTCTCACATGGATGTAGAATGAAGAAATGCCTTAGTCTTAGGCTGAAATTCTTCTGCAAGGCCATGGTGATGGACTGTTGATACACTAGAATATCCCTTTAATTCATGAAAACAAGTGTGGGGAGATGGAGTGCTCAAATTGCAGATATGAACAAAGGCATATGTGTTGAAGCAAGTAAATGTTGACGTAGCTGTGATCTCCTAAGAAGCTTGAACAGAGAGAGAGGAGAGAGATGAAGACCTTTTGCCCCCAGGGAAAGAAGAAGAAGATCTCTGTTCCCAGAGATTAATTCAAAGATAGATGAAGAGAGCCTTTGCTTTTGAACAGCTCATTCTTTAAAATGGTACTTCATAAGTTTGACATGGCCCATGAAAGCAGCTATAAGAAAGCTGTGAAAGATGGGAGGGACTTCATGAATGTAGACTTCTGGGAGGCTGCGCTTCGTGAATATTGAAGCCACGAGTGAACTGTTTTCTTGTGGAAAAGTCTCCGTGACGTGGTAAAAGAGACGCCTCTCTCTAAGTGAATGGATGAAAGACTGTTTTAGAGGTTGTAAATGGATCTAAGTCCCAAGGTTTTTTCTCTGTCAGTGGGAAAGTAAAGAATGTTGTAGGGGGAGGAGACATGTTTTGAAGGCTTTATTCTGATTCTTATTATATATTTTTTCTTTTCTTTCAGTTCTGCTTAAATAAAGTTTTCTTTATACCCTTTAAAGTTTTGAGCCTGCTTTGCTGTTCTCCTAATACTATCTCACAGCAGAAAAGGAGTAAATAATTCTAGTGGTTGCACTGGTGTTTAGCCAGTGCTCAACCCACCACAGTAAATTAATACATTATTGAAAAATAAATCCACTCTGATTTTTATTCCATAAATAATTTAATGTCTTGATTCAAAATTCCATCATTTTACTTATAAACTGCAGTTAACGAGTTTTTATGTAATGTAAACCCTTATATAGCTTACTTGTTAATATTGCTTTAATTTCCAAATATCTGCTAATTTCCCGAAGTTCCTTATAATCCTTCGTCAGATTAGTGCCTTAGGAATTTCACTTTGGCTGAAGAGCACAGAGATGTTGCTGTAGAGGCCACTGGGATTACCAAGATTTCCAGTTCTGAGATTTTCAAATTAACTACAGAACAGCAGAGTTTTGCATATTGAGTTTAAAAATCACAAGGCTAAAGGTTCTCCTCAGAATGTGGAAACAGGCTTCAAAGCTTACAGATACAGTAAGTTCAACAGAATGATCAATTGATAAAGTTTTGTCAAAACATTTTCCAGTTTTGGTTCTCCTTTCAAAATTAAAATAACAGGTCAAAAAAAGACAATAGTTATCTATAAGTGGATGAGGTCACTAGTACAACTCTTACCCCATCTGTCACTGACATGTCCATGATCAATATGTCAAAATAATAATGTCAACAGAAATTAGTCTGGTTTCTGATTTTAAGCATGACATTACTATACACTCCTGAATTTAAAATTTTTAAAAAATATTAAAAACCCCTAATAACTTAGGGAAAAAATGTTAAGCAACATAAAAAATATATGTGCTTTTGTTACAATAACTACAAGGAGCTGGATATTTTTCCTTATGTTAGAAAGCATGTAAACAATATGTGCTAAACTTCATTTTAATCTAATCAGCAAGAATTTTTATTTGAAAAACAATTCTCGGCTCAGCAGCTGAAGTGCCATGGCTATTTATAAACTCAATAGCCTAACATTCTTCTTGATTGCTGATTTTCGCCATAAATTCTTTGAAAGTTTCCTCCAAAGCATGCCCTCTATATATTTTAGGACTGTGAACTTGGCTGAAAATTTAAATGGAATTGCAATTTGATAGGTTTTGGCTCCCTGTCCTGGTACTCGATCATGAGCAAAAGAGACAGGATTGAGTATCTTATATAAATGTGAAGTCTAATATTCTAACGAACTAATATGTCCTTCCTTCCTTCCTAACTTCCTAACTTCCTTCCTAACTTCCTAATTTCCTTATCTACAAGCTAGAAATACCTTGAAACTTTTTAGGTTGTTGCAATAAGTTTTACTGAGAGAAAAAACCAAACTCAACATGCATAAACAATTCCCCTCCTACTTCCACTTGCCCGCCCCAAAAACAAAACAAAACAAAAAAATCAACCCCAAAAAAAACCCAAGCAAACCTAACCAAAAAAAAAAAAGCCCACATCCACAATGTTTGTTACTAGATGACTGAATTATAAAAAGTAGTAGTTTCACCCTAAATTAATAGAAAGGTCTTGTCTTCATGAAATCCCTTTGTGGTAAAACACAGTTTTTCCAGGCGATTTCAATTAACAAATAAATCTGCTTCCTATCCTTTGTCCCCCCCTGGCCTCTTGGACTCTTCTTGGCAGTAAAGTGAAAACACACCACAGTTTTCTGCCACTCGATACACCTCTGAAAATACTTACACCAAGAAATGGAAAATGGTGTATTTACGATTAAACTGTTGAAACGCTCTGGTTTTGTTCATAAAACTGCAAAACGGGAAGAATTCTCCCAAGGCCAGCAGCAAAACAGGACTGTAAGACCAAAAATAGGGACACTTTCATACTGTTAACACTGACTTTTTTTTTATGTCATTGTCTAGCATATCTTCCATCACAATGTTCCAGGTAAATAATGTCTATTAAAGCTTCTTAAAGCTCTCAAAATGAACGACCCAATCAACTGACGTTGGCAAATACCCAAATATTTGCCAATTTGCCAAAAGTTTAATTTTTCTAATGAAAATGTAATGGTTTCTGTGAGGTAGTGCACAGCTTTCTAAAGGAAGTAGATATCTCCAGAAAAAAATATTTGAAAACACTTTTGAAATGCACTTTAACAACTGAACACTCAGCTAGCTGCTTCGAATATTTCCAGCTTTAACCACTGTGAAAAATGAAGTCTCATTTGAAGGGAGTATGATTTAATGGAACTTGAGAAAATTTAATTTTAATCTAAATAGGTACTGTATTGCTAGACTGTACCTATTTAGATTAGTGCATAACTGAACAGATTTAAAACAACTTTTTTAATAAAAGCATCTCCTTCAGAACAATAGAACACTTGATGGTATCACAGAAATAAGCTGTGGGAAGATAGAAAGAAAGTAAAAGAGAAGCAGAATAGAATTCGAAGATGTATGCAAACTGAAGAGAAATAATTTTGGTATTTTTTTATTTTAATTTATGCAAATATTAAGACTTCAAAGACAAAGAGAGAAAAGAGATTTCTTAATATTGATCAGTGGGTACAAAACAAAGAATAGTCATCTATAAAACTTTCCTGATGAGAAATATCCAGTAGTCATTAACAGAGACATAAAACATAATTAAATTTTTAAATGATGTTAGCGGAGAGGAGCATATTTGTCTCCAGTGTTAATGTCACAGGTAGAAAGGCAAAAAAATAATCTCCTGTTCTAAAACTTTCTCCTATCAATTCTGCTAGGCATTTACCAGAAAAAATCTTTTTGAGTAATACACAACAAAACTTCTCTGAACCAAAAATACCGTGTTTATGTGGTCAGAAAAACACAAGGTCATGCAATCTCAAGGATTTCTTGTACTTGACACAGATAAAATTCTTGCATTCAGCACAGAGAAGCAAATCATTTGTTCTACTTCTAGAGCTGTTTGTACCACCTCTAGTGATGTTCCAGGATAACAATCCTCTGTTATTCACAAAATGTGTCAAAATCAACAAATATAGCTAACACTATCATTATCAATAACATGAACACAAAGAAATATGCTTATTGAGGTTTAAACATATACCTATGAATATAGAAGAGTCTTGACAAATGTAACTTAAATGTTATCCTCGGATTAGGAGGGGATTTTTTTGTGTTCTTTTCAGATATTGACAAGACGAGGAATTTAGTAAAAAATATTCGTTAAAGATACCTACCATAACTGATATTACTGAGATGCAAGAAAATTTATTTAGGGATAGAAATAACAAAGAAAATAGGTTCCTCCTTATGTGTTCAGAGTTCCATCTCAATCAGCAACTACCAAAAGATGAATGGAGGTCCCCCCTTAGAAGGGGAGGAGAATGAGTGGTGCTGAGGAAGTGTTACTTCCAAGTGATCTTTTGTTGTTGCTAGGAAGACCTCTCTGAATTCTTCTTCGCCACAGAAAAACATCCCACAACCCTTTAAACAGAGTAGAGAACATCCACAATAAAATCAGTCACACCTCTGTAGGGCACGCTTTTAAAAACCCAGGTTGGATTTATTAGTACACAAAATTTTAACATATTTCTTAATCTTTTGTTAGACATTTACCATTCTGTCCCATCCAAATTCATGAAAGCACACTGCACACTATTTTAATAATTATTTTTTCTGAATAGAACTCAGAAATGAAAACTACGGCCTCGTTGTACTATGGCCTGTACATGTCTGGGATGAAAAGTTTGCCTCTTCACCAGAGATCTTACATCTAAATTGTTAGAAAGAGTGTGCTGTTACAGAGGTGATTCAAGGTATTTGATCAAAATGACAGGATTTTCAAAGGCAGATAAGAAAATTGAGTCTGCACTCAACAGAATTAAGTATTCATAAGATTTCTTGCATTACTCTCATTTTATCACTCATATAAACCACTACCATATATTTATTCTAGACAGACTAAAAATTACACTTTCAAACAGTTATTAAGTATTAAAGAAAACTTTCAAAGAGCAGTGTTCATTCAGCAAGTCTTCTGACAATAAATTCTAAATGTTAATGCTGAAACTTAAAATTTTTTTGGTTTTGCAGTTCTACAAGCCCTATTGCATAACAGGATGATAAAACCTATCTAGGGACCCTTCCAAAACACTTTGCACTTTGGAATATTTTTCTGGCTCCATAGAAATCCACAGCAAATCCACAATTAACTCCTGAAACTGAGCTCAAATTGTATTTATAACTATTCTGGCTACAACAGTTTTTACTGTGTTTTCTGATAAAATGTTGTCTGAAATGGCTCATGTTGCATGCCACTGGGGAAGATATATGTTGTGCTACTGCTGAGAGGTGCCATGAAACAGGTACCAAAACAGGTACCATGAAACAGGTACCAAAAATGTCCTCGCGTGCTCAGATTTCTGTCTGTGACAGTGAATGTTGCTGTGAAAACTCACTATATCAGCTTGTTCTGACAATCAGTTTTCTGACCAACCCAGCCCCTTCCTGACTGTAAGGAGTAGAACCGCCGAGCTTTCTGTGTTACCTCTCCGGGTAGTCTGTGCTCCACATATCTGCTCTCCCCAGTGTGTGACACATTAGCCTGCTATGTGCTCATTTTGACATATAGGACAGGGGTGTTGACACATCTGCTCTATGTGCCCTTCATGGAGCACTAACACAATATACATTCCCTTCACCTCTTTGGGATATTATATAGATGTATCTCGCCGTGGATACAGCCCTAGCAGCATTCAGCCTGAAGTTCAACAGAGGCGAGGCAAGCAACTTGCTGGAAATGTATCTTAAATTCAGCTCAGTTTTGTATTTCAAACTTCAGGACTGGTTCTAAAAGGACACATGCAAACAGTAAAGTTTGAATGAGTCAGTAAAATTATTGATATGCATTGTTTATCTTATCTGAGGCTGTGTATAAAACATGCGTTATAACTATTAAAAACACATAATAAAAATGCAGTTATTGGTCTGATTTAAACATAGACCATAAAGAAATATTTATGTAATAAATTATTTATGCAAGTATTCACATTATTGTGGCATTTTCTCAATATATTAATAGTCCCAAGTTGCAAAACCTAACTTCAGCTCAATATTGATTTTCAGCTGATAAGCTTCTTTCAATCTTCAGTAAACTAAAACTGTAAGTTGTGGCTACAGTTACATAGTGTGTTTATTCTTTCTGAAATACTCTACAGGACTTCTCTATTCTAAAATAATAATCTTATTTGAAAAGATGAAAAAAGAAATGGAATTTCCAATAAATTCTCTTAAGAATACTTAATTCTAAAGCACATTTTTCTTTATTTACTTGAAAACAATGGCTGAATTTTTATTGATTAAACAGATTTTGCTGTTTTTTCTTCAAAAATTGTAATATACAATTGTCTTTTCTCCTATAAAGTTCTTGTTTTTTTAAAAAAAGAAATTAGCACAAATATATTTTCTACATGAGTAGGTAGCTGGAATTTGACGCTAAGGATTGTTATATATGCCAAACTGAAGGACACTGAAATTAGGCAACAATAAAAAAGAAACCATAAAGAATTTTGAAGAAAATTGGAGTCTTGCCTGAATGCAGACATGTACTGCAGAATTTACTATAGTGTATCCCTATACTATGTGTAGATTTATTTATGTTATGTTTATTTATGTTTATTTATGTTTATTTATGTTAGACCCTGAATAAAAACAAAAGGTGAAAAATGGCATTTGTAAACATGAAATTTCAAGAGTCAAAGTAAGAAAAGTGGTGAGAAAAGTTAGTGAGAAAAGGAGATGATAAAATAAGGTGGTTGTTGTAGAACTGAGGCAGTTCTGGATATCAAGACCTGTTTTCCTGCACTGCAAGTCTATGTCTCACAACAAACATAGAAAGCAGTGTCCCTTCTCAACAACAGTTTGCAGGCAGAGAAAGATTCCCAACTGGGAATAAGAGATCAGACACATAATTATCCCCGAATTACATGAATGGTAAAAAACAGGTATGGTAAAGACACAATACTGAGATTCTCCTCCTTCTTGCAGGGGTGGAGCAGGAGCAATACTGCCATGCAATTCCAAACTATCCTTCAGTGTTGTGCTGCCTCAGGTGGGACCAAGTAGTCTAAGAAGTCCAACTGTTAATGAGTTACAGCATCTAGTTAATTATAGCTCAAGGAGAGGAAGACAATGGGTTACCAGAGAAGAAACCGGCCTTATGACTGTTGTAATAACTTTGAAATGTTTGGAAATATAGGATTTTCTGGAAGTTGCTACAGCAATAGGATCAGTGGAGGAATGAGAATGAGGGTTTCCCAAAGTGGTCTTGATGAGATTCCTGTATAATATCTGAAATCCTGGATGTTTTTAAAAAACAAAGAATAGACACACTGTAGCTCTCCATTCATGCTTTAAAAAAACCTCAATAATTTTATATGTGAGTAATATATCTTGGAATGAACAGTATTATAGCTTATAAAGCTGAAACATGAATTGGCATGAAAATGTAAATTATACTGCTTGTTACATTATTTAGATTTGTACAATTGTTGCAACAATCATTTAGCAGTTAATCATCTTGCTATGATTTTAATCTGTTGGTTGCTACAGGTTGAGATAATTTAGGAATGGATTTTCCCACTTTTTATTCAATTAAAGCACCTTTTTCCTTAGAAATTTAAACCTGAATGTACATGGTAGAAATTCGCAGAAGTATTATTATGAAAATAAATCATAAATTATTACATATCTATGCACTGTATCTCCATTGCAATCGGCATCAGACAGTCTTTACTTTATTAATCTGTGTTTGATGAAGGTTTTTGGTTAATTGAAAATTATTAAGAATAGCTGAAGTAGGAAACCAAGATATAAATGTTGTTTGGATTGAGTTGATTTTTTTCTGGCCTTCTTACTGTGATATAAAATCTTACTTCAAATCAACTGTTAAAAATCCTTTAGAATCATTGTGTGGATTTACTCTAAGATACACTCTGAAAAAATGGGAAGTAAGCATGGGATTGGAATTGTGAGATAAGGAGTGTGAGAGGAAGAGAGTGGGAAACAAGTAGAAAAGCATCAGTGATTAGAAAACCAAAAATGCCACCAAAAAATTAACTATTAAACATAGACTGAAACACATTGGAATAAAAGCTTTACTTAAGAATAATAATTTAAAAAAAGACAATAACAATAAGAGAGAATTTAATACCAGAAAGGGACTTAATGGGAGGACTGGAATTAGCATATCTTCAAATAAATAATAGGAAATTAAACAAATGAAGATTTTGGGAATAACTCATATTTTTATTTGAGTGTCCAGAATTGAGCTAGAACTTGGGTTTGGAGCTGACCTGCAAGCCATATTTTTTAATTTTGTTGTTGCTTGCACTTTGCTTTTCTAGTTGGCAATACTCCTTGTTATGTCTTCAGTTTTATGAAAATCAAAAGAAATACCATAACTATTATGATCAAATTTTGTGCAATGGAAATTCTTCTGAAAGCCTTGTTTTATTTATATCCATTTATATTTTTTGTGAGACACTTGCAACAATGTTTCAGAATCTAAATTTTCTACAGGGGTCATCTTGTGTTTTTAGAATTCTCCAGCCCTTTTTTTTCTGATATTTTATGTGGTCCCCCAGTCAACTCTGTTCCAGGTCACTTGGAAAGTATGTATTAAAAATACATGTTTGGTAACCAGGTTTTCCAAAGTTACTCAAACCTTGAATGATTTGGATTTCATGCATAATTTTATTTTAAAACTCTTGCTTTAAGCAAGAGTCATCCACATGTTCCCTGCAGTCACCAAGGGTTACCTCCTTAGAATTCCCTAGGAAAATACAATTGCAAGCATTGCCCAGGGCCTTCAAGATCTGTTGTTACTAATTTATATGTGTTATACTGTTTATCTACTTGACTCACAATCTTTAAACATTTATGTTCAGTTCCTCTGCTTGTTCCTTCAGACTCCAAACTATCCATGAAACTGCCCTTGACAGTGACCACCTCATCACACCTGTTTTAGTCCCATCACGCAGAAAGTTAACACTTCTCTGCTGTCAGACTAGCAGTGCTTTTGGGGTTAAACAATGTAGCTGATCAAATCCTTCCCTTTTAAAGCAGGATTTAAACAAGTCTGTTGAATCTTGGTGGGGTTTTTTAACAGAAGAAGAAGGGAAACATGAAAGACAGAGTAAGACTTTCTCCTGTAGAAATGTAACTGCAAAAGATGCAGATATATGCATTTTGAAAGAGAAGAACAACAGCTGATAGAAACATTCACAGTAAAGTTCGTGCGGAGACATCATGATCTTGTCTCCTCCTCCATGCTTATTTCTTGGAAATAAAAGTTCTGTTCTGGATATTAATTTTGAATTTGGTTGGTTTTTGTCTTGTCTTTTTTCACTAAGAAATTGAGCAGTGCTTATACTTTTCAGCTTTATATAGGAAAGGGGATTTTCTTCAATTTAAGGATGAGTTTTACCTACTTATTCCATTAATTCAGATGTTTATCCTCACTCCTTTATTCTCTCAAAAGTGAAATGGGTTCCCAAAATGTCAAATGCTCCAGAAACTGTACTAGTTGTTAATTTTGCCAGGAAAAGACTTAGAAATGTTGGAATTGATGACAAAATTGATGAGAGGATGAATGGAGAGATGGAAGGACAGAAAGAATAGTAAAATAGTCATATTTTCTTTAGCTTCATAAAAGTTTAGACAATCTGAATATATGCTCCTGGGTATTTTTCTTTGTTTGTTTTTAGGTTGTTGGGGTTTTTTTCTGAATTATTTTCCTATATATTAAGTTTATTGTGCACATATTAAGCACATATAAGTAAATAGAAAGGAAGAGAGAGCTCTGACCTTGTACAGATGCAGAAACAAGGATGACTTTAGCAAAACAGATGAAACAGGGGTTACAATTCCCACTTGCTTCTCCTGCAGACCTCTTGACTGAGGGCTGACACTGGGGCTAATATCCAAATGCTTCCAAAGAGAACATATTGTGGGACAATTTAAAACATTTTTGTACTATTTCTGACTCTTATCTCCTCAATGGTGTCATTAGTTTGTAAGCTTCAGCTCTTTCACTCAGCAGTGGTATCATTTACAGCAGCTGCTTCTGCTATCGACTGATGAAATTAAAATGCACTTAAAAACATTATAAAGAACAGACTTGCAAATTGTTCAGTGAGGGTTGACATTACCTTGAAAAACTGTATTGATTTGCCATATTTATTCATGGGACTTCTTCCATGACAAATTTTTACGGATATTTGAGTGAGAAAAAAACCCCACAGCTATGATTTACTTCAAAGACTCCAAGTCCTCCAACTTTTTTTTTGTCTGCTTCTGAGCGGCAAAACCTGCTACCCTATTAAGAATTTTGAGACTCAGATTTACACAGACAGAGCTTATTCTAGAAATAATTGAGTGTATGAAAATGGCTATTTCTCAGCCTTCCTGAACATGCATAGAGTTGCCATTCGTACCCTTTTCTCTTACTTTTTACCTGTCTCTACTTTGTGCCAGAGACCTTCCTTCTACATTTCTCTACCTATTCCTCATCTGGCATGTAGAATAGCAAATGGAACTAAATGAGCTCACGGAACAAACTCACTCTTATGTCATTAATGTTTAAACTCCTATTAACTTTCAAGGTAAAGTTCAGCATAAAATTACTCAAATTAGGCTGTCAAAAATTTCATTTGCAAAAGCCTTTCTTTCATAATTCTGGCATAGTGTTGTTGCTTTATTACATAAACAAATAAATATATTTTAAAGGCTGCTTAGATGTTGGCATAAAGGTTGTTTTAATAGCATGGTGGCAGAGAAAAATATATATACATGTTTATAAATAGTAACCATTTGCAATGGAGACAGTACGTGCAATGCAGACAGTATTACCTTGATGTTAGATAGGATCTTTATGCATTCAGTCTCATTATCTTAACAATTTCAGAGAGAACAAGAATATTGATGAGACAAGATAAGTCTTCTGGTCCCTTACAGCTGAAATATTGAAGATATTTCATCACTAAAATAGTGTCCCTAACTGTATCTCATTCTATGAAAAATATTATTGTGTAACAGTTAAAATGAAACATATTAAAAAGTTTATTCTTGAAGCTAAGCTGACCTCATCCATTGAAGTCATGCCTCTAAACATTCCTAACCAAAACAGTTTAAGACTCTTCTTCCCCACTTGGTGAGACCACATCTGCAGGGCTGCATCCAGCTCTGGGGGTCCCAGCACAGGAAGGACAGGGACCTGTTGGAGCCAGGCCAGAGGAGGCCACCAAGATGATCAGAGGGATGGAGCACCTCTGCTATGAGGAAAGGCCGGAGAACTGAGGCTGTTCAGCCTGGAAAAGAGAAAGTTTTGGGGCACCCTAATTGTGTCCTTCAGGTATCTGAAGGGAGCCTACAGGAAACATGGAGATAAACTATTTATAAGCGCCTGGAGTGACAAGACAAAGGAGAATGGCTTCAAAATGGGAGTAGGTTTAGACTGGACATTAGTGTTATAAATGAACTTTAGCCAATTGGATAGAAAGAACAAATTTTATTTTTCCATTTTAAAATTTATCTGGGACAGCCACGAAAACAATATTCGAATGTTGGGTGAAACAGACGACCAACAGCAGGGCTGCTATCTCGCACTGTTCCACCCTTTGCTGGTGTTTGGGCCTGGGTTCTTATACCGTATTTTGTGCCTCCTGGCAGTGGAGGTATTGTGTCTTCAAATTCAAACCCAGTCTTTTCACTTGGTGATGAATCCTAAACAGATTTCCCAGCGCTGGTGCTGGACCATGTCAGAAAGGACTTTCTGGGAATCCTCTTTTGGGATGTTGATTCAGGGTCCACCCTTGAGATTAGTATGGATGGGTTGATGGCCCAGGTGTCCAAGATCTGATTAGCTCAAGGAGCCACGTCCTGGCAAGCCACCCTCCTTTCTGGTGTAAATCAAGGTGTTAAGCTTGTACATTTACAGTTCACAAAGCATGTCCTCGTATTTAGAAAACACCTGCTCCATTCTGGGGACCAGGATTAGTTTTACATTTACAGGGTTACAAAAAATATAGATTCTATCATCTACTACATTTATTATAGTTCCTATATTTAATTGCACGAATTTATAGTCATATCTATCACATTAGGAAGAACTTCTTCCCTGTGAGAGTGATGAGGCACTTGAAACAGCTTTCCAGGAGAAGTTGTGTCTGCCCCATGCCTGGAAGTGTTCAAGACCAGATTGGATGGAGCCCTGAGCAACCTGGTCTAGTGGGAGGTGTCCCTGCCCATGGCAGGGGTTTTGGAATGAGATGATCTTTAGGGTCCCTTCTAATTGAAACCATTCTACCATAACTCATCACATTTCTACCAAACAACAGACAGATGAGACAAATAACATAAATATCAACATATGTGTTTCAACTATATGAAACATCTCTTTCCAGGAAGAATGTAAGAGGAATACCATCTTTTTATCAAATATGCTATTGCTCATCAATGCAAGGATTGAAAGATGTCCACAAATAAGTAACAGCTTAGCAACTTTTGTACATTAAAGTCCTTGGAGGTGTGGCTCTACCATGACTGTTTTGAAGAAATATATAATTTATATCAGTTAGTGCTATAATACACCATTTGGAGTTACATATTTTCATAGAAATTTTATAGATTTGTTGGGGGTTAGATTTGTTTCTTTTTCTTTTACTTATAGAATTTTTCCCATATAAGTTGCTAGGGGACTAATTACTTGGTGCTTATAGGTACTCAGGCAGAACAAAGGGCCCAAAGGAGAGGAGTTGTAGCATCCGGCTACTCTGCTTTTGTCTCTAGGAGTTTCTCTCGGAGGGGGAGATAATGTGAGTTTTGGGGCAGGTAATGGACAGAGCTGGAGGCAGGTTCATTCTCTGGCTCTCGGCATCCAGGAGAGAGGACAGCCAGGCTGCTGCTTGCTGCGGGAGGAGTTCAGTGTCACCAGAAAATCTGGTCCTGGAAAATCTACCATCATCTGCTCCCCTGCCCTGGAATTCTGAGCTCCTCCACCTGCCCTGCTGGAGCTGGGCCAGCCCTGTCCTACAGTCATGGCTTTTTTGGCACTGCTCTCTTTGCTACAGTGTGACCCTGCCCCTGACTGCCAGGGACATCCTGCCGTTCCAGCCACCAGCCTGGGACTTTCCACCATTCCAGCTTGGTGCTCTGAGGGTCCTGCAGGGGCACCGAGACCAAACTTCCCTGGGTTTTGTGAAGCAAAACTCTCAAGGTTCTTGGTACTGTTTTGTCATTAATGCTGTATATGTTGTTTTTGTTTGATTTGTTATACGTACTAGTAAAGAACTGCTATTCCTAACCCCAAATCTTTGCCTGAAAGCCTCTAGTTCCAAATATATAATTGGAAAGGGGTGGAGGGGCTGGAGTGGTTTACATTCTCCATTCCAAGGGAAACTCCAGCTTTCCCTGGCAGATACCTGTCTTGCCAAACCAAGACAAGATTGTTTTTTAAAAATTTTTTGGAATGTCATTGCTTTATGTTATCAGGTTATTTCATTTATCTAAACCTTTCCCCTTGTGAATTACGCTTTGCTAAGACAACATACAATTCTGTCAAAGGCAATTTGGATTTGACTTCATGTTTACCTTGTCTTTCTATTATATCTTCTTCACATTCATTTCTTCCTATGCTCTCATGAACAAAATGGTCTGAGTTTCTCAGAGCAGTATTTGGATAGTTCCAAAAACTTAAAGAGTCTATATAATAGTATTAGCTTTATTTTTGCACATCATCAGGAGTGGTGTTGATCCTTTAAGCAGCAAAAAAGAGGTGCACTGAAAATGCAACTTAAAAAAATCCATGAAATTCAATCAGCTTAAAGATCTGAATGTTCTTTCTTCCCCTTTTATAGTTTAAGAAACAGCACCTAAGCTTGTAAAGTGCTGTAAATAGCTGATGTATAAAAGACTGCTTTGAAATAAGGACAGTCTGAGAATAAACTGCAAAATTTTTTTTAGAAAAGATGATTTTTTCTGTGTTATTGAAAAAGATATTTGTATATGTTATCTCAGGATACTAGAAGAATTGCAGAGGCTGTTCAAGTGAAAGATTTAAATGTATCTTATTTCATTACAGACTTTGAAATGTGACCACATCTTCTGGTATCACCACTTTGAATAGACACAATATATACAGCAACTTCCCAGTAAGCCAATAGATATTTTGGAAGTATAGTAAATGAATACATTGTGAAGGGGTATTGTTCTATTTATCTTGATAAGAGGATTAAATTCACATGCACTAAATAAAGGCAAAATGTGCCAGAAAAATGTTTATCACATAGCTGAATTTTCTGCTTCAAACAAAAAATTAGAGTCAGTAGAAAAGAAAAAAATATAAAAAATTGTCCAATGGTGCATGAATAATGAGCCAAAAAAAAAGTCATATAGCTAACATCTCCAGCAATGCCCTATATTTGTAGTCATATAACTTCAAGCTAAGTTAAATGTTACTTCTCCTTTCCTTTACTCAGCTCAGCATTACACAATGGTTGGACAAACAGAGGTTAAGTGAAAGACAGCCTGTGTTTGAATAAGAGTCTGTTCCTTAATTGCCATGCCTTTCACTACTTTAGAAGTAGCGAGTGATCACATTGATAGACTATAAGTTATGTAGAAACCAAGGTGAGCATTGAAGAGCCAAGACTGGGGAGACTGAATGGACTTATTTTGTGTTTGTGAAACATAAAAATACATGCAAGTACATGTACATATAGATTCATTATTTCTTGTCATAATATTAGCAGATTTCCATATATCCATATCATGTACCAATATTGATCCAAAAACTGTGTGTTGGCTGCAAATTTGCATGTTGACTCCAAATTGGTCTCAGTTATTTTAAGTTAACAAATTATCCAATTATCTACTTCTTGTCTTTTGGATTTTTATTTGGTTACCTGTAGAAAAATAATCAAGGTAAAATGTTCCTTACTTCGATAAACATGGAGAGAGGGGTATGTGGTATTCAGTCGTTTTTCCAAAATTTATTTAGTACCAAATTGTACAAAATTTAGTACCAAATTTTAAAATACATGTTTTTTGATTGGGATTCATTTTAGCTTGCTCAAGCTTGCCACATCCTAGATTGTTTGAGGAGATTTATCTGTAGTGTGACTCACTTTCATAGTAGTTGCACATCATACCTACTTAATGTAATAGAACCAGTGATATACAGACATGTCAGATACAAAGTATTACCATTTAACACCACGGAGTAAGGGGTCAAACAAACAAGCAAAAATAATTTAACCATACTGTCTTAGGTTACAATGTAAGTTGTAACCAAAAGTATGTATTCTATCACCATCTCCATAAACTGTTAAAACCAGGTGAGGCAGTGTTCTTTATCTCGTCCATGACAAATCCCTGATAACTCCCTCCAAGGGATAGCTTCTGTTAATGGGCCATCAAGTCTCACTGAATGGCTCATGAAATTACATCATCCCATTGTGAGATGCTCCACCCAGGGGGAGGAACCAAGCATTCCTACCAGAATAAAATCTGAGGTTTGGAACACCACAAGCAGTCTTATCCACTGGATTCGCAGAAGACAAGAGATACATCACCACCTCTGGACCCTCAGAGGAAGACCAGACTCTTCCATAGGATCACTGCTTCAACAGAATCATATCTATTATTTCAATAGGAATGCAACCACCATTTAATGGGACTGCTACCACCACCCTGTCTGGCAGGGTGTCAGGTTGTATCCTGACTGTCGGTTTAAGGCAGTGTTTTCTGCCTTTATTTTATTCTTCCTATTAAATTATCATTCTGACTTGGAATCTCTCAGTGGTTTGCTTTCAAACCAGTACACATACAAAGATGTAATAGCCAGAAAACAAGCTGCGAAAGGAAATTGGCAGCAAACTTCTCAGTTTCTGCAGTGAGAATCTAGAGATCCTCTTAAGATGAGTGGAATTTCTCAAATTTATTTTGTCTAAGAACACATATCTTTTGCCATATTCTCAGAGGCATTGAAGAGGGTTTTGGTGTAGTGTGGGGTTTTTGTTGTTGTTGGTTTTTTGGGGGTTGTTTGTTTTTGGGGTTTTTTTTTTGAGTGGAAAAGAACAACTTTTCATATGGATAATTTTCACAGAATTACTACCTTCAGGTTGGACAGTTAGAAGGCAGTTGGGAGGTGAGAGATAGTTATGACTTGTGGACAGAAAACTGCAGCTGAGCCAGCCAATGGGTGCTCTTCTGCTAAGTCTGGGTTTTGTCTGGTTGGGACTAAAGGTATAAAAGGGGAGTGACTTCTACAATAAAGTGATTTCCTTTGCATGCACAAGGAGGTCCGTGTCTTTGTTCCTCCGTTGCTACAAATGGCAGCCCGAATCAGGACTTATTAAGGTGGTACAGGATAGGTACCACGCTGGTAGCACATCCCACTGGGTCAAGGAATCGGCCAGGAAGAGTCTGGGAAAAGGATCCAGGGGAGGATCCAGGAAGAGTTTGGGAAGGAACACGGGAATCAAAAGTGTGCACACCTCACATATCAAGTGAGTAGCCAGTGGGAGCAATAATGGGAGGTGGAATATTGCTGGAACATAGGAGGAGCTTGGGCCAGGTATGGCAGCTCCTGCATCAGCAATCTATTAATGGCTGATAGGAAATGGGGCACCCTGCTGTACTGGGTGTCTAATCATGTTAAAGATTTTCCCCTTAATGGACCCTTTCAGTTAGAAGCCTGGCAAGCAGTGGGGCAGACATTTTTTGATACCACCAGGGATCGCTATGCTGAAGCCCGTGGGCATCTCACCACGTGGGGGACAATCAAGGCAGCCATTAAAGAAAATGGCACAAATGTTGGCCATTGTGCACCATCAGAAGCTAGTTCCCCCAAACTCTTAGCACCACCAGAACCTGTATATGACCCCGAGATTAACACATACTCCACGGAATTGTCTAACCCCAAGATTAACCCAAGCCCCGTGGAATTGCCTTACCCCAATGGAAATCCCTGAGCAGTTGATCACCTTGGCACAGAGTTCCAGCACCGCGAGCAGACAGCGGGCTCACTCCCTGCCCAAAATGGTGACACAGTAGTCAAGCAATGGCAAAATGCTGAGAAGCTGCCATGAAAGAGGGTAACCTGGTGGTTGTTACTGCTTGCTCAGTAATATACGCGCCAAACCAGTGCCCGGCCTACAGAGCTAGACTATCAAGTAATTAAAGAGCTGAGGACACTAGTAAAAGAAAGCAGCATATCCTCCCATCACGTCCTAAGCTATCTAGAGTCCATTGGTACCATGTACGTCCTCATATCTCATGACTGGAAAAGCATAATGAAAATTATTCTAACAGCAACACAGTTTGCAGTCTGGCTAACTGTGACAGATGTAGCTGGACTATAATTGCAGATGATTTGGCTTAACGGATACCAGCTCAACCAGCCTAGCTCCAAGTAAATAAGTCTCTAGACATGACAATGATAGGTCAGATTCAAACTGAGAGAGGACCTCAGCCAACCCCTTTGAAGCACGTATAAACCCATATCATTGGCCAGTGAGCTAGGCAGAGTTGAGATCCTTGACCAATCATGTCTGTAAGCGTGGGAAGTTTGAAAGCTCTATAAAAGGAGCTGCCAGACAATAAATGGTAGTAGTCACTGCATGAACTCAGTGTGTTAATGTTGCATCCTTGTCTTCGACTCTACAGTGACAGCTAACCAATAACCGAGAACTGTGTATGACCCAGGTGGAAGCACTGCAGGACCAATCACTGTTGTGCAGCTGACCGGAGAGGATGCTTTCGCAATCCCTACAGCGCAGGCAGGCCACCTGTGTGATGTACATGGTACCATCACTCGCATAGCTTTGCAAGCACTGCATTGACCCCCAGGGACAGGTATTGATTCTGGCATGTCATTCACTAAGATTTTAGTCCAGCAGAGTCATTTGTGTAGTTCCTGGACAGACTACAAGCCACACTCTCTCTGCAAGTTGATAATGATGAAGCCAGAGCTATTCTGTTGCAGCAGCTTGCTTTCACAAACATGAACGAAGACTGTAGAAAAGCATTGTTAACTGTTTGTAACCCACATATTTGTGATATAACAGATATGGTTAGAAAATGCCAGAATGTGGAAAGTTCAACTCATAATACTAACTCTCTGGCCGAGGCTTTAGCGGCATCCTTCCAGGTTTTGGACACATGGATAGAGGGATGTTTTAAATGCAGTTCTATTGATCATTTTAGAAAGGATTGCCTGCAACAAAGAGACAGGATAAAAATACCACATAAA
This sequence comes from Trochalopteron elliotii, assembly GCA_024734555.1. Taxonomy (NCBI): domain Eukaryota; kingdom Metazoa; phylum Chordata; class Aves; order Passeriformes; family Leiothrichidae; genus Trochalopteron; species Trochalopteron elliotii. Next base: position 585,527 of record JANPWX010000493.1, read on the forward strand.
GATTGTTCCCAGTATGGAAGAGGGAGCCATGGGGCTGCTGATTGCTGCTCCCAGTACCCTGTAAAAGAGAAGGCTACACAGCTGGGAGAGTTCTGGCAGGCAGTGGGTCTGCACACCCCAGAGAACAAAAAAAAAAGTGAGACAAAATATTTGTCAAGTGAGCTTCTGCCTGCAACTGCAAGCAGTGCAGGGGTGGACCTCCAGAGAATCAGTAACGTCAGCATCTTCAGTGCTCCTGGTTCCTACTAGACTGGGGGGACCCCTTGGTAATAATATACATGCTTTGCTAATAGGGTATTCCTCTGCTACTAAATTGGGACTTTTTGTGCTACCTGGAGTCATTGACTCAGATTATGAAGGTGAAATACAAATTACACTATGGACTCCCATGCCACCTTGTTTTGTACCTGCAGTTCAACATATTGCACAGTTTGTTCCTTTTTCCAACAAAAACCCTAGTGGCAAGGGTAAAGGTGGCACAAACAACTTTGTTAGCACAGGTCAGTCACAGGTTTTCTGGATGAGCTCTATTACAACAGGTCAGCCAATTTTGACATGCAGTATAGATGGCAAAAGATTTAAGGGGCTTGTTGACACTGGAGCTAATGTTTCTATTATTAAAAGCAGTGAATGGCCTAGCAATTGGCACACAATCAGTCCTACATCAACCCTAACTGGGATGGGAGGAATGCAGCATCCTAGACAGAGTGTTCACCTCCGGCTTGTCCTTGGCCTGATGGGCAAACTGCCTGGGTTGCTCCATTTGTTGCCTCTATACCATGCACATTATGGGAGAGAGATGTTCTGGGATAATTTGGAACAACCATACAAATAGACTCGACCTCATCAGAAAACCTTTTTCATAGGGGCCATTGATCAGCCGTTCCAAATCCAAATACTGGACATGTGTACGCTCAAATGGTGACTGAAGATCCTGTGTGGATCAATAAATGGCCCCTACAAAAGGAATGGCTACTAAATTTTAAACAACTTGTGGAAGAACAAATGTCCTTAGGCCATAAGGCCATATCTGTCCATCTTCTAGCCCCTGAAACACCCCTATATTCTGTATACCTAAGCCAAATGGCAAGTGGAGATTATTACAGGATTTATGGGCAGTAAATGCAGCTATTGAGCCTATGGGCACTTTGCAGGCTGGGCTTCCATCACCTACAGTGATTCCCTTCAATTGGCCCTTAATAATTTTAGACCTAAAAGACTGCTTTTCCACCATCCCTCTACATCCTGATGATGTACCTTGGTTTGCCTTTTCTGTGCCTACCTTAAATGATGTAGGACCAATGAAGAGATTTCTCTGGACAGTGTTGCCACAAGGCATGTGTAACAGTCCAACCATACGCCAAAGGGTAGTCGATCTTGCCCTACAGCCTGTCAGTCATAAATTTCCTACTGCAACTATATATCATTATATGGCTGACATTTTCTCACAGCTCATGATCAATCCATCTTATGTTCTATTCAGGTAGCTGTCGTGCAGGCAATTCAAAATGCAGGACTAATTGTGGCACCTGAAAAGGTGCAGCATGAGTCCCCATGGCATTATCTGGGGTGGAGAATTACTCAACAGACCATCAGCCCTCAGCCTTAAAGGCTGTGTGTTAAAGACACCCTAACTTTAAATGAGTTACGGAAACTGCTAGGTTCTTTGAGTTGGATTTGTCTTGTTTTGGGTTTATCCACAGAACTTTACATCCCTTATTTGACCTACTCAGAGGAAACCGCCACCTGCATTCACTTTGACAATTGACCCCAGAAGCTAAAACTGGCCTTGCACACAGTGCTCAAGCACTAGGAAATTGATAAAATTGGAGATGGGATCCTGATAAATCTGTGTACCTTGCCAGTGTTACTAGTAAACTTCAACTTTTGCTGTTTTGTTTCAATGGTTTGTTAATGAAAAAGGTCCTTTACATGTACAACAACACTGGAATGGTTATTCTTACCTCACATAGTAGCAAAGGCTGTGTGGACTGTTAATGATATTTTTTTATCTTAGTTAAGAAAGGCAGAGTGTGACTACAAACTCTCAATGGCCAAAATCCACATACCATCTACATATCTGCAAGTAAAGACAATTTGTCATGGTTGTTATCAGAAGACACTAACTTTCAAATTGCACTTGTAGGTTTTTGTGGACAATTATCTATCCATTATCTTCACATCGTTCATGGACAGAGATGGGTAACTTCCCCTTGTATGCAAAACGCCACTGCAGCAGGACCCCTGTCAATGGACCAACTGTTTTTACACATGCAAAACCAACAAAGCTGCAGTGATTTGGTGTGGTGGTGACTCTGTCCTCTGGCATAAGAGGGTGTTAACATTAGAAGATTATTCCATGCAAATTTTAGAATTGGCTGCTATTCGATATGCCTTCCAGTTATTTTCACAGGAATCACTTAACATCATAACCGATTCCTCATATGCTGCAAATGTTGAATTCCATTTAGAATCTTCCTATCTGAAACATGTTAATAACCATCTTTTGTTTACAGAGTTGAGAACACTGTGGATCTTAATCAACAGCTGGCAGCATGATTTTTATGTGTTACATGTCTACTCCCACACAGGTTTACGTGGCCCTATTACAGAAGGTAACAATTATGCAGATATCACTGTAATGACAGGTGTGGTACTAAATACTTTTGCACAGGCCAAATTATCTCACAATTTCTTTCACCAGAATGCTTGTTCTCTTCGCAAACAATTTCATTTAACCTCCTCACAGGCTTGTGATATCCTGTTGTCTTGTCTCTCCTGTTGTGGGGTTGTTTCTGCTTCCTTGGCAGAAGGCACTAACCCCTGAGGTTTAACTACTAACTCCATTTGGCAAACTGGTATCACCCATATCCCACAGCTTGCTCACTTAAAATTTATTCATGTTTCTATTGACACCCATTCTCGTTTTCTAATGGCAACTGCTCACACTGGAGAGAAAACCTGTGATTCTATTTGGCATTGGCTCACCTGTTTTGCCACTCTGGGCCTTCCTGACACCATCAAAATGGACAATGGGGACCTGCCTACACCTCGGAGTGAGTTTGTAACTCCTTGGAGCAATGGGGTGTGTCTCACAAATTGGGCATTCTCCACTCTTCCACAGGGCAAGCTATTGTCAAGGGTGCCCATAGAACTTTAAAGATCATGCTTTAAAAACAAAAAGAGGAGGAGTTAGGGTGCCCTCATGACAAACTAGCTGAAGCCCTATATGTCCTCAGTTTCTTGAATCGGGACAAGATGGGACAAATCACATGAGAGAGACAATATTCCTTCAAGACAAATGCTCATCCAAGACCTCCAGAAATGACAAAGGACTTACTAACCAGACAATGGAAAGGACCCCTGGGCTTATTAACATGGGGAGGAGGTTATGTCTGTGTCTCCACAGGCCAACATGTGAAGTGGGTTCCATCACGGGGTGTGCGACCTTTTGTCACACCATCCTGATGTGATTGCTATGTTATAGGCATATGTTACAGTTTTTGAAAAACTGGTATGGTTATTATTTTATCGCTGTTATTAGGAGATTTTCGTTGCTTAATTGAAAAAACAGGAGAGGTGTGGAATATGGGGTTATAATTGTTAAAACTGTTAAGGCTTATGTTTACCACAAGACCCTGTGGGAAGACACAGCTGCAGGTCTGACCGTTAGAAGCCATTTGGAGAGTGAGAGATGGTTATGACTCGTGGACAGAAAATTGCAGCTGAGCCAGCCAATGGGTGCTTTTCTTCTGTTAAGTTTGGGTTTTGTTTGGTTGAGACTAAAGGTATAAAAGGGGAGTGACTTCTACAATAAAGTGATTTCCTTTGCATGCACAAGGGGGTCCATATCTTTGTTCCTCCATTGCTACATGGTTATACCCTTTCATAAAAAACAACTATGATTTCTTCTTCTGTGAATTACATGGACAAGTAAAATTTCACTTCTCACTATGCGAAATTGAGACCAGTTCCTCTGCACAGTTTTCATCTCAATTTACTCGGTGGGCTTATGTGACACAGAAGGTGTCAGAGTCCTTGGCAGACTAGACTTTCAGCTCAGTTTCACTCAGAAAAATAACTGGCATTCTCTAAAATTAGATTTCTGTACTTTGGCATTCTTTGAAATTAGACAAAAATATTTTGTAGAGACTACTAAGAAGTTTCAAAGGATAAATTAGTAATTCAAAGTAAGTAACAGCTGTATAATTCATATCTCCCAAATACCTACAATACACATAACACCTCTAAACAAAAACAATTACATGAATGGAGCGTCACCAGCATAAAGCTTGAGCAATGAGCTGTTAAATCAGTCTCCCTAATGTCACACGAATTATAGTGCTTATGCACTGTTTATCAACATGGCACCAGACTACATAATCAGGCAAATCTAGGGTTTGATTTTTTTGTCTTTTAATAGAAAACTTCCTGTTTCCAATAAAACAAACAAATTAAAGTAAAAATTATACATAAATATGCATTTTCCAATGTATTTTTTTTCCTTTAAGATACTAATTTTCTGGTTAAAAATATTACCTGTTACATCTTGTGTTTCACTGCTAAATGATCTGAAATAGATGCCTATAAAATGATAAAATAATATTTGCATTACAAAGAAGAAAATTCCTTTGGGTTTTGATTTGGTTTGGTTTTGGGATTCATTTTTAATTGTGTACAAGAGGGATGGAAAAAAGTAAAATTAGTAAATAATGATGTTACCAAATTTTATACAAGTGGAACACTCCAACTTTCTTTGAACAGAGAGTTAGGCACAAAGTTGATATTAAGCCTTAACAGAATTGTCAAGGAAGTATTGCTTTCCTAACTTCAAATTTGCTCAAAACTAAACTCCTAGTTTCCTTTCTAGTTTCCTTTGCAAGCAAAGATAAAACTGTTTAAGAACCACAGTGCTATTATTAGTTATCACAGCTATTTTGTATAATGAAAATATTAAAGGAAGATATACTTGTTCATTTTCTCAAAATTTGACGTAAAAACCTCTTAATATTTAATATTAAACTGATGCAAGAAACCAACCAGCTTGTATCATCTGACATCTGGGATTTTGGGTTGATTTAAATTTATGTGTCTCTGCTAAAGTCAACAGAGCTGAATTTCAACAGCTACTCATTTAAGACATTATTTCTAAATTGCAAATTGGAGACTTTAAGCTTAAGGAAAACCAAAAAGTTTGCTAAAGATGCTCTTCTAGCCCATTTAAGTTAGTAAGTTAGTATATAAGCCTTCATGTATTTAAAGCTTAGCTCGTAATCAGGTCTTGATATAAATGATGTTACAAATTAGAGATATTGCTATTTGGTTCATAATAACTGAGATCAAAATCAACAACATTTTCAAATTTAGAGCTTTTCAAGCCTAAGTTTAAATGATTGGATGCCAGAAATGAATACAAAAACAAGAGTTTTGCTATATACTCTCTACTTGCCTTTTTACAGTCAGTAATGAGAAAATAAAACATTTTGTATGATGGATAGAAGGAATGCTAGTTGAGACTAAAATGCTTTAATAAAAGAGTTGAAAACCAACTGTTTTCAGGAGGACAGATACCTATATGTCACTGACAGGTGACAACTGAAGGACCACAATTGAATGTGATGTGGCTCATGGTGATCCCCAGGGCTCCAAATCCAAATATCTTGACTAGCAGTGAAGCTTGTATGGGTGGCCCAGGTACTCAAAATCACAGAATATGCTGAGCTGGAAGACACCTACATGGATCACCAGTCCAGATCCAGGCCCTGCACAGCACCACCCCCAAAAGTCACACCATGTGCCTGAGGGCATTGTCCAAACATTCCTTGAACTCTGTTAGAACTGGGGCTGTGACCTGTCCCTGGGAAGCCCACTCCAATGGCCAACCAACCTCCGGGTGAAGAACTTTTTCCTAATATCCCGAAACCTCTCCTGACACAGGTCCAGCCATTCCTTTGGGTCTTCTCACTGGTCACCAGAGAGCAGAGACCAAGGTCCACTCTCCCTCAAGAGGAAGCTGCAAACAGCAATGAGGTCTCCTCTCAGTCTTCTCTTTTCCAGGCTGAACAGCCAAAACAACCTCAGCTGCTCCCCATACAGCTTCCCCTCCAGGCCCTTCACCATCTTTTATTGCTCTACTTTGGATGCTCTCTAATAGTTTAATATCTTTCTTATACTGTGGTGACTGGAACTGCATATGATATTCAAGGTGAAGCCAAATCAGTGCAGACAACTGCCTGTGGAAGATCTTTGCTTTCCTGCTGTAAGTAGGGGTGATACGGTGCCTGTTTCTCAAGCCCGGCTAGCCTCGGCACCAATATCACACTGGTGGGTTCTTGTTGCTCAGCAGCATCAGGGTGGCGAAGGCAGGAGGATGAAGGAGGGACGCCAGAGAAGTTGGGTCACAACGAGTTTATTGGTACTCCTGTGTGGAGCTCACACCTCAGGACGTCAGCCTCTCCAGAGACCACAACAAACCTCGAGGGGGACCTTTTAAAGGGGGGTGTAACACGGGCGGGGTTCCACAATGGACCAATAGAGTTTAATGAGGAGG